>CM036540.1:10539782-10982282 GCA_020745685.1 Tautogolabrus adspersus
CTGTATTTACTGATTCCAGCCTCATCATCTGTATTCCCCCTGTTCAAGTCCTGAGAGATTGCTGCAACCATAAAGAAAAACACTTTGCAGTGTCAGTGCAGGTTTCCCTGTGTTTCCCCTGAGGAATCCCACCACCGTCTCTCATGCTTGCTCCATGGCCAATGACCACATTAACACCTGCAGGTGTAACCTATAGCGAACCCTGTTAAGCTCATCAGCCGGCTGCGTTTACATCGTGTGCTGTCGCTGTGATGCCGGGCTGTAATAGATGATAATAACAGTAGGACGTAGGAGGGCGGGCCGACACGATTTTAATAGCTTCAGATGGATGTGTCTGTTTGGACAGCGGGACAAGGAAAAGCGGCAGAGACATCAACACCTACTCAATGAGACTCTGGTGTGACCTTCTCCATAGAAACGAGGAAATGTCATCTCAATTAGGCCAATCACATGCTCTGTTTCTGTCAGTGCTGGCCAAAGGGACGCGCTGACGAGTTCTGACAGCTGGATGCTAAGAGCTCACATTCAAATCGCTCCATTAGAGACAATTTAAACGAGGAATCCAAAAGACTCTAAAGCTGTCTGCAAGTGGCTTGCTGCAATATTCTCCCATTTATCTTTTTTATAGTATGTCACAATTATTTGTGTTTGTAAGAAGACTTTAAATGAGAAGATTATAAATAAGTGGACATCCTTATGGTTCAAATTAAACAGTTTAGTCTGCTGCTGAATTCATCTTAACATGTGACACCAACCTGCTCCCCAAAAGAGACTTTATTTAAATCAATCAGGTGCCTTGTCATTGCATTTTCTAATTTCAGTTTTAATCACTGAGCTGATATATCTGCATTGTTAAATCAGAAACCTCATATACCTGTTAAGCCGGATCGTTAATCAACTGGTAATCATTCCAATATTCATTTTCTCTCTGGCGTGGAAAGCCTTCCAGATACTTAGATATGCACACATGAGTGCACACATGCCTGCATCGACACGCACACACACACACACACACACACACACACACACACACACACACACACACACACACACACACACACACACCCCTACACACACACACACACACACACACACACACACACACTCAAACATACACAGACACAATCAGAGCTTTGTATCCTCACATGCCTATTAAACAACAGCGAATGGTGACCTTGGTTTCACACAGAATATGAAATAAGCCGGGCCATTATTTCGTTAATGCAGAGTACGTGTAGCCCTTCAAGCACTTTAGTTTCTGACTTAACATTTAACCATTCTTTATTGCTTGCTGACTAGGCTCAAGACAGCAAGGTCAATTACCAAGGGTTCCCCTCAGAAGGTGCTTTACCTACCTCATCATTTTGCATAAAGTCTTCAAAAGTAATAATGACCCTTGTAAACGCCAGGCGGAGGGATTAAAGGCAATTCTTTTTGTTTTGATACACTACTGTTTGCGATTTTAGCTGGGGCCGGGGAATAAATTGTGGAGGGAGAGTGTTGTAAAAAAGGGTTTAAGATCTAAGCATATTAAAATATTCAACATGCAGCCTCAAACAGAGGGTCACTACATGAAAAATGTTATAGAGCGTATTATTTAAGGCTTTGGGAAAAGAATAGCCGTCTCCCCCAGGCTGCATTTGAATGAGAGTATGAGATATGTCAGCAATTCACACTGCAGTTTAAGTCTGCACTGAACAGAAGATTGTAAACAGCAAATACCCATGAAATTATTTGTGTAGCCCCCACCCTTCTTAATGACATCAGGTAACACAACACTAATCCCCCCTTCATCCCCCCCCCCACCCACCCAACACAAACTCCCTCAAAATCTACCTCATAAATGAATGCATGAGCACACAAAATTACACACACATACACAAGTTGGGCTCATAAATTTCAAACCCTGCACTACCCGTCGTAATCATCCTGGTCAGGCATGAAGTGATCTACCCCCCACTGACAGGGGCTTAATCAAAGGTCACACATGAGGGGGAAAAATGCACTGCTGTAATTGTTACATGCCTAATTTAGTAGAACATTGCCTGAGCTTAGGGCTGTTGCCTGCCATTGATTTATGTTATTGCAGCCCTATTGACTTTCATAACAATATTCTGTGAGCTATTTCCCTCTAATGTTTACTACATTGGATATGCCTATTACATCATACACAATAAATGAAATGTACTGTACCCTCATGCTACTTATTGCCCAAGATAGAACTGTATGTCAGAGACCCCCGTGCCACAGCGGCTGATATGCGATGCTATAGAAGAGGGCCGATATTAGAGGAAATGTTCATCTATTGTCCTCTGACAACTATAACCCCCACCACCCCACCACCACCACCACCCAAAAGGCATTTGCTCCTTGATTTGAAAAGCAGACTCAGCCTCCGATTTGAAGACACCCTGGAAACTAATTAACCGGACATTTAGTTCTGCTGAAAAGACTGCAACCAAATGCTCAAAGTTCAGCCTCGCACAACTCCAAAAAGAAATCTTTATTAAGCTGCGGTTAACAAAAATGTCATTTATGAAAAAGGAAAGGGTTTAATATGCCTTTCTGCTCACATTTAAATTTGTACCATTCATGGCTCGCTACAGCTTAATGGACTTTTAAGTAAAGACTGCCTTAGAAAAAAGGCGTTGTGCAAACCCTGAATTCTAATTTTTTAAATTTTGATCTTGAAATGCACCACACAAGACGTCTGTTTTTGATTTGATGTAAGCTGTTAAAAATGTTATACATTTTTATTTGAAGATTAGGGTTAAAAACGAATGCAGGAAAAATTGCACTGTTAAAAAATAGAGGTGAGGATGATTGGTGCAGAATATTGACTTATAGCAGCTTCAGGAATAAAAATGCGGAGCTATTGATTTACTATTTAAGTTTCCCATCGAACTTAACACTCCTTAACTTGACACTTAAAGGGTGAGGACTTGGAAAATAGATGAGAATCCACTCGGGCTCAGGCCTGCCTGAGCGGAAGAACTATTGAGTCCAACAGCTCAAACACAAATAGCTGCTTGACACTGCTAAACAAAACCCTCTCGTGTTCAACATCATATTGACAAACATCACTGGAGTCAGGCATATTGGCCCTGGCTCCCCTGCTGCTGCTGTTTTCACTGTGTTTGATGAGGCCTCAGTGTTGTAGCTCAGACTCTCAGAAATCATTGGGTGCTATCCTGCCTTAAAGGATGTAACAGAGCCTCTTTGCACTGTCCTCTCCTTTACCTAGCTCTGCATTGTGTATGACAAACAAATATCCTTTTCAAAAAGCTTCACACGAACTGTAAAAGCAGAGAGACAGCAGACAGGCACAACTGAGCCTCAGCCCTGGTAATTTGCCTCAGGCTCCTTGTGGTTTCAATCATTGTCAATCATATAGTTTAATACACTTCGGAAGGCTGGGGAGGACTGATGTCACAGCTCAGAGCAGCACAGCTTCCTACCTCTGCTCTGCACAGGAAGACGAAAAAACAACAAACATGCACTCTAAATCACAGGCTCCTCTGAATATAATTACTATTCTCTGGGTAATTCTCCAAACCCTTTTGTTCCTCTGCATTTCGCTCTCTTCAGATGTGCTCATTTGAATAGGAAGCAAAAAATCATGTTCCTTTAATATACGACGTGTTTTCTTCCCTGGACATTATTATGGAACCCTTATAGAATGGTTGTAGGAATAAAAACGTCGTCGAACATAAAGCTCCAACACACCGTAGGGCTGCAGACACTGACTATGTAAATGAATGCTCCATGCAGCCTCATTATGAGCCGTGGAGAGAGGTCGTTTTTCTTGGCTATTTTCCTGATGAAGTATTGCTTGCGATGGGGAAGTGGGTTGGGGTCCTTGGTGGGCTTCTTCAGTGGATTGTAAAGAAAACAAATGAGAGTTAACAAACAGAGAACGAGTGATTTATACATATTAAAGGTCTCCGTGTGTGTCTTCTGCAAGGTGTTGGTTCAATGCTTTGGTTTACCAGTCGGTGACAAATGAACAGAAAATGAGCTCATGATTAAAAATCTGTGGGCATTTTATGGACATAATTATGGCTTGAGTTTTCCTGCAGCTCATGGGACCTTATGTGGTCAGAACAAAATCCCCATCCAGTAGGGAAGGGAAAAAACACAACCAGTTTTCTTCTTTTTTTCCCATGTGAACCTTGTGGCCTACAAATTAGATGAGTGAGTGCACCATCTACAATTTTATGCACAAGTTATCCATATTTTTACGTAATAAGCTCAGGGTCCTGAGACAAAAACCGAGTATGCTAATTAAGACACTCACTCCAAATATTCTCCCTTTCTCCCTCTCTTCGTCTTCTCTCTTTTCTAAAACCTCTTCTTCTCTACTGATTATTTCTGATGCTGCAATCTCCCATCCTACCACCCAACCCTCCCTCGTTTCTCTGTCAGCATCTCAACCTCATAATTAGCCAGCATTAATTAGATGCACTGGCATAATTGTTAATCATTGGTTACGCTGGAAACATCTTGGAGAATGCATAGAATGCCAAGCAAGGCTGGAAGAAAAACAACAGCTCGGTGGCAAAGAGGGAGAAAGAGAGTGATACAAAGAGATGAGAAGATCGTGTGCAGATGTGGGAGAGAAAATGCAATTCAATGAGAAGAATTCCCCCAGATCAGTTTTGCTACTTTGCCCAAGGAGATGGCACATACAGCACTGAGATCAGGCTGGTAGCTAATTCATTAATCACTCTGTGCCTCTCTTATCACCTGATATTATTACTTCTCGCACTCCTGAGGGCAGTTGGGGGAATGAAAAACAAACCCTGAAACACAGCCCGACTCTTGAACATGGAACATGGATTGCAAACACGCTTTAACGGCCGCCACGATGAATGGCATGAAAAGGAAAGTCAGGGTGATAGTTTGCTTATGGAGCCCCCTCGGGTTACTGACACTGGCTGCACCACAGCCTGTCCATCTCCTATTACTGTCTAATCAAATTCAGCCTCATGTCTGGCTGCTCCCTCGGGCCTGCTCGGGCCTCCACTCCTGTGATAAAACATAAAAACAAGACACCACCATTTCATTGTAGATCCAATCAAAGGGGACATCAAAGACCTGCATCGCCTCTCTTTAGCTATCTCTCACCTCATCTATCTTTCTTTGTTTCTGTTTATTAACTTGTTTGCATTCTATCCCCGGCTCTCTCCGCCCTCCCTCTCTCTTCCTCTCACTCTCTCTCGCTCCATTTCCGGATACATCGATGAAGGTAGTCGGGCTTGGAGTAGTCAACTGAGTGCAGGTTGTGTCATCTGGAGTCAGGCGGCATCCTGCAGAGGTTACATGGCTCATTCTTTATTCTCCATGTCAACTGCCCGTAAATGTTTATAGCTTTGTGGTAAGACCTCGGCTATTCAAATTATCTTGTCACAATGCATCCCTGAGCAGGAATAAAGCCCTCCTTTATGGGAAACTGTAAACAGTCGCTGTGTGCTTCATGGGGAACAATACCCATTTATAAGAGTCCAGCAGAGGCCGTGTCCAAAGGGGACAGTAAACTTTTCTTATTTTTTTTTCTTCTAGATTTCCGGTTCCCCCCTCTGGTTTTTCTTGCCTTTCTCACCCCTCCTTTCCCAGGGCTTGGCGGAGATCAGGCCGGCTTTTTAATGAGAGCTGCAGCCTCAGTCTGAGCCCTCTTCTCTATGCAGCTCCATGAGCCTCGTAATCCGCCATCGATCCTTCCATGAGTTGTTGCTGTCAGCTTTCTGAAATAACAGAAAGAAAAACAAAGCGGCATTGCAATTAGTCCAGGTTATAATTGGGTTTCATTACAGTGGCGGAGTTTGGCGGTGCATGACGCATGTCATCGTTTCCTTCACAGCGAAGCCCCTCTGAGAGGTCGGGAGTGACACGGTGCCCTTCTTGCCAGCCCACATTCTGCCCTTCCTGCCAGCTCATATCCACATGCAGAACGCTCTCACTGCTACAGCTAAAAACCACGGAGCCAAGTAAGCACTCCATTTGAATGTGACTATAATCCTAATTACATATGGACAACCTTTTGGTAAGAGTTTGCCCACCTGCTATATTTAAACCTATATCTAAAGAAATGGATTTGAGTTCTGCAAAATGTCCGCTGACTCGTTTGAAACATTCAAGGACAGGCTTGGGGAGATAACCTTTCTGACGAGCAGCAGTGTTACAATATGCCTTTCAAAGCTTTTGTCCCATCAGTCTGTCTCACCTTTACGTAATTCATTGGACAACTTTGGCTTCTTTGCTCTGCCTTCATGGTGCTGAGGTTCTACAATGGGTGCATTTGAATAACAAAAGGAGTCGTTTAAGGCATGAACCAAGCACTCATTTCCTCTGGATAACAGCCACACAGCCTTATACTGCGACTATCAGTCTTTTTTTTTATTCATTTGTCACCACTATATTGTTAAAACGGGGTTTAAACATCTTTTTGAACATAGATGTTAGGGTACTATTTAATACTTAAAAGGGTTTGTTCATTACTAAACTTTTGATATTGGCACAACTGTTAGGATTTGGACAAACTGCTCCAGCAATAAATCATATTTCTCTTTGCTCATTTCCAAACCAAACTGAGTTTGTACTTCTCTTTGCTCGATTTCCATCTCTGATTCCAAGAAAAATAATCTCCAGAATATTTGAAATACTGGGTGAAGGCAGAAAAACGAATGTGAGACTTCCAGGACTCAAAGCCAATGAAAATAAGTAACATTTGGTACAAAAACTCAAAAGTGTTATGGAGGCTTAAATGAGTCTTCACACTCCTCCTCCCTGTAGTGTATTCAGAGAATTGAATTACACCCCTCTGGAGAGACACAGAGAAAGGAGATGGAGTGAAAAAGGAAAGAGAAAAAAAGAAGGATGGAGACACAGAGAACAATGGAGTTTCCTTTGCCTTGTGCCATCAAGTCAGATGGAGCCGATTCAGGCAACTAAGTAGAAGTTACTGTACCGTATGTTGCCATGGCAACAACTAAACCAACTTGATGATGTGAGGTAGCCTGATTGTCACAAACACGGTCACCGAGACCTGGCTGTCAAGCTGCTGGGTGAAAGCACTCAGAGCACTTACAGGCTCGTTCTTTTTCTCTGCTTTCCTGTACCCTCATCCGTCCAACTGCCAGAGTCTGCCTAATAAAGGACAGGAAAGTACAGCACACTTTTTTGCCCTGTTTGAAGCGGCCGGTGTAAATCTGTGTGGGCTGTTTGAAGTGGCTCTGATTTTTAGCATATAGTCTTTGGAGCCTTTGATGTGAGAAAAGGCAAAAGAAAGTTCACTGGAGCTTCACTATTAAAAATTGTTTCAGACTTTTATGTGCTGATCAGGTATTCTCTGTGTAACGTCTCTCTGTTTTCTTGTTGGTAGCTATGAAGCTGCAGACCATGAAGGTGTTTAATAAAAGGAGTGGAGCGACTGATGATCTTGGCCTCTCCCATCCCACGGGAGCTGGACGATGGGCAGCAGCCACCTGCCACTGGGAGCCCTGCACTTTACTGGTGCCATGAAAAGACAGAGGCAACTCTCCACAGGCCAATCAAACTATACCAACAGCTGGCCGACTGCCCTCCTCAGCCTTGCTCACTCTTCATCTCCCTCTCTGTGTCTCTGCGCCTCAATCTGTCCCCCTCTTTGCATCGTTCACTCAATCCTCCTCCACTCCTTGCTCTCCTTCCGCGTCATCTGGCGGCATGATGGCACTACAGAGAGAATCTACGTACCCTTACTCCCTCCCCGGCAACAAATATTTACTGTGCTGCCCTGATTTATTCTGGGTTAATTAGTTAAAGTTAAATAGCTATCATAGCCATGATACTCAAACAGACATGTGCACGTGCACACACACAAACAGATACTTTTGCACTGACAACTGGCTGTCTAACACAAAGTCAACGCCAGCTCCTGACCTGCCCTCTAGCCCCAGAGGCATAATGTGGTTTATTATAGACATGTGAAGACTTAATTAGATGTGTATAATGCATGCTGTCCAGGGACTGCTTGCTGTACTGCTGTATAAAACCGGGCCGTGTATAAAACTGGCTGTGTTAACAGCCTGCATTAGTAAATCTCTTTGTGTGTTATGTTAGCATTGAGAGGCAGCTTGGTGCTCAAGCACTGCTTGCTCCTCATTATGACAGATATATGTTGCTTTGCTAGGCAGGATGGAGAGAGTAGGGGGAGTGCAAGATTTCACAAACTTATCCTCCTCAGCTTTTTTAAATAATTGGCTCACTATACCGTAAGGAAAGCGTAAGAGTGTGAGGGGTTATAAGTAATGAGCATCATCATTAAACAAATACAACATGACACACCTTTTGGCTCACCATTTGACAAATCCGCTAGTGACAGCTGCTGCATCTGAATATGTGTGAAACTTCTTTTCTCAAACTCAGCTTGCTAAGAACTTCCAACACTCCTGAGAGTTTCTACATCTTGAGCAAATCCATCAGCTAGGCTCAGCTCTGCCCCGGAGAAAGCCATAAAGATTAGCAGTTAGATTACAATCTTTACTACTAACAGTCTTTCCAGGAGTGGGAGGGTGAAAGAGCAGACCAAAGCTGTGCCGATGAGGGAGATTAGCCTGGGCTGAAACAAGAGGGACAAAAACAAATCCAGTCTAAAGAAAGAGGCCATCCACACAAAAGAAGCAGGTGAGAGAAGGTGTAAAAAATGGAGCGATGCTGCTGACTCCAAGAAATATTTATGACCCACAGTGGGCATAAAACTTGTGCTAGGGCTTCAGTAAACCAAACGGAAACAAAAAGAGGAGGGATCAATAAATCTATACAGGTTCACAGTAACAGCACATACGGTGACATTTGTCACATGCATTATTGGCCAGTTGGACAGGACTGTGACCCTGAGTGACTCTGCAGACCCGGTGTCCATCTCCGTCCTTAGAAATGTGCACAACCCACACAAAGTACAGAAGGGCTATGAAAGGAAGCAATGACCTAATATAAAAACTTACTGGTTCTTTTTTAAAGGATGTGGGTGGTGATTTTTTATAGAATGTCAACTAATCCCATGAAAAGACCGGAACAAACACTGAGCTAGACCGTCCCGCAACACAGTCAGAGCTCCCTGAACTGTCTGTATATACAGCCTGACAAACCCATTCATTCCCACTGAGGAGGTACATTTATAAAAAAAAGTTGCAAATATCAAGTTTCTGCTTTTTAGAAAACCCCCCGAACTTCTTACAACCGTTGGGTGTTGTAGTTTTTAAGACAATGTATTTAATCAGAAGTAAACAGCATTTCTAAGGGACTCTTTCTGCAGTGGATGAATACCCAAACTTGCAGCACCCAAAGTTTTTGCAGCAGCCGAGAGTGTATGCAGATGATTTTTTTTATTTATTTAATGATACAAGGAAAGATACAGGAAGTCATCAGACGTATTATTTAGTCTTGATTTATCATCAGTTATCCTGTCCAGGCATTTCTTTCAGTCCTCTGTTTTAATTACAGTTATGTTCACATACAGTATGCAGTAAGTGACAAACGTCTGGCTGCACAGCTGCGTTATTCCAATGTTTACAGTTACAAATCCTACTCATATTCTGCGATGCTGTATTGTGTGAAAAGTCGACGCAAACATGTCCGTCTGTCAATAAGCTGTATAGTTAATAAATTGTAAACAGACTGCCCTTGTATAGTGCTTTTGTACCCTAACAAACAAAAGAGCCCAGTTGTTAGTGACTCTGCCGTGTGCAGAGCTGGCTTTGTTGGGAGCTGTGTGGGACTCAGTGTCTTGCTCAAGGACACTTTGACATGTGGATAAAAGAGGAGACTCAACTCATTCAACTTCCTACACCAATAAATACAATGCTTTTTTTCTTACATGATCCCATGACCGCTCAACACAATTCAAATACTCAGCATGAAACCGATGTGTTACACTAAGTTTTTCTCATTTACAACTCTTGTCCATGCTCAGACCTTTATATATAGTGACTAAGGCTTCATTTCATATAACCACATAGCACTATTGATATGATGATACAATAAAACCCCTTTATTGTAATATATGAACTCACACATTTTATACACCAATTTAAATGAGTAACTTCAAATTCATCCATTAGTCTAGCTCTGGAGTGATTTGGTCCGCACCCCTAGCCTTTGCTGTAAGAGATTTGTTGTATCTGGGACTAATGTAAGTTCAGAAAATGATGTATTACAGATGTGGCAGCCCTTTATAGAGAACTTTAAATGTTCAAGATTTGATCTACAATGTTTAATATAACAGCAGCTCTGTTTATTACATAACTTTGGTCTGTATAGTTTGTAAAAGCAATGTAACGTGAGTCTTTGAAAACATTAGCAGCACCACAGATGAATAAATAACGACCTTATAAGATCAGTATCATGCAGCGGTATTTTGACACTTTTTAAAATCATGTTATTGTTATAGACATGTTTGGGGAAACACTAGACAGCAGTCTGCACTGTCATTACCATATTTATATACTTAATTATTTATACATATTTATATACATATTTTATCACAGACTACACCAAATGATGACCTTGGAAGAGTACAGAGAGCTCACCAGAAAACTCCTCCAGAGGCAGCCAGGTGGATCTTTGATGATTTGATGATGCAGCAAAGTGCGGGCGCGGTGCCCCAACTGTGACTGTAGAGACCTGCCTATGACCGAGAGAGGAAATGCTGTGGCATGGAACCTGCAAACTGTGTGAGCCCATTACCACACTTCTCCCAGTACTGCCTCGAGGAAGGCTTTTTACTCATTCATTGGCAGTACTGGGAGGACAGTAGTCCAATAGATGAAACCAGGGAGCCTGGGGATGACTACCAGGAGCACCATTATGCTGCTGATAGACATTTCATCTATTGGCAGCATGGCTCTTTAGGGTAGGGAAACCGACTTGTCATATCCAGTTGCTGTGTTTGGAGGATCAGGCACTGGTCCCTGATGCCTCCAGACAGAGCACTGGTTTCATAGCTGGCCTCTGATCTTCTTCCAGGCCCGCTCAAATGTTTACATGGTACCTCAAGTACTCACACACCTGCCTGTTCACCATCAAGGCATCAAATCAAATCTTATTAGTTCTATTTTTGATATATTATTTTGTTATACACATTTTCTAGATGTTTATATTTTCCCAACAATATTCTTTGTTTTTATATTTCTTCATTCTAATTCAGTTTTAAAGTTGAACCAATAGTCTGTGTGTTTCCCTCCAATTTTGATTGCCCTAATTGTCCTCACCTATGTCTTGTTAGTCTCACCTGTGTTTGATTACCTGGTCTATTTAGTCTGTGGGTACTTCCGAATTGCAAAGTGCTTACACAATCTGACAGTAGACAGTCCCTTCTATCCGTGCTGTATACTGTTAGGACGTACTGTTCAGTAGGAGCGCACAGTAGGCCGATATTTGTTCCTTCTTCGTCTGATTCGTTCAGTGTGGAAGTGGTGTCATTAGAACGTGTAACACTGCTGAAATAGTCCCTGCGATTGGACGAAAGCAGCTGTCACTCCAGTTACCTGAGCCAATTGGGTGCAGGCTGCAGCCAACAGGCATCTTCCCCCTTTCCCCAGGTGAACTAATTACCTAATTAAAGAGATTCACCAGCAGCCAGGAGAGAGCAGGACACTCATGACTTCTGTAAGGAAAGATCTTGTGCTTGGAACTTGGGAGACAAAGAACTTGAGGAGCTGATGGGCTGCTGCTGGTGTGGATGATTGTGTTTAAATACTATGAACACTGGTGAGATACCCAAAGAAAGAATCTCATTCAATGGAAAAAATAATTAAATTGCCTTTATTGCTCATAAATGTAATACCTGTTTGTTAAAACAGGTCGGGAAAACATGGCTGGACACTCTACAGATGGCGAGCTAAAGGAGGAACACTAAAGGACAACTGACACCTAAATTCCCCAAAAAGGCAGGCCTCAAGCCTGGCTGCCTGCATGGTGTGGTAGGATTTCCCTACCTAAATAAAACACTGCCTAGGACATTCTGCACACACATCACTCAAAACCTGCAGTACAAGTAATGTGTTTGATGCCTGAAATTGTTTAACATGGTTGGGGTATAATTTATTGTATGTTGTATGAAGGGTAAAAAGTGCCCGTAAAAAAGGGGTGTGAAAATTGGAATTGAAGGCCTGTTTTATTTTGTTTTGTGATTTCCTTGATTGAATTCAAGTGTTTTTTGTTGTTAGTATTAGGAAAATTTAAATACAAAACCGGTAACCAACATTCTGTGTCTTGTGTTTCATTAATTCTCCACCAGCTCCAAGAGTCGAACCTTATTCTAGCCCTGTGTTACATTTTTTGTTTTTTGAGACTTTATAATTTTACATTCACATTTTATTTAAACTAAACTTGTATCCTGAGTGTTACATAAAAGTGGCGAGCTAGCCAGGAGCTGTGTTGAGGATTAATGAACATAAGTTTCTGGGTATATTGAGTTATTTATTCATGACATTATGGAAATAGTGATGGAACAGTCCATAAAAATCCCAGATTCAGTTGTTATAGTTAAGTTAACTTACACTGACAAGGAAATAGAGGCATATTTTTAATTTATTTATTTTTTTTAATTTTATATACTTTTATTAATCCCCTACGGGGAAATTGTGGTATCTTGCCCAATTTGGTTCCGTGCACCGTGTTTTCACTATTGACACACCTGAGTACCCTCGACATGGTATTTTAGAGTTTACACATGGAACTGCAATGCAGTCCCTTGCACCTTTGCTTCCTTTCACATACAAAAGTCCTACCACACCAGAGGTCAGCTACAAGGTTTGTTCTTTAGACAGTGTATATAGCCCTCTCGCTCGCAGTAGCGCCACCAAGACCTACATGGATGAACTGCAGGCAATTGCAAAATTGAGTGGAAAGCCATTTGAAATTCTGTTGCAGGAGGAGCTAGCAAAAATGTCTTCTCATTCTTTAACCTTGACTCCTGGAATGAAGACTGAAGGGAAACCTGACTGGTATGAGGGTGAAAAAATGCCCGTAAAAAAGGGGTGTGAAAATTGGAATTGAAGGCCTGTTTTATTTTGTTTTGTGATTTCCTTGATTGAATTCAAGTGTTTTTTGTTGTTAGTATTAGGAAAATTTAAATACAAAACCGGTAACCAACATTCTGTGTCTTGTGTTTCATTAATTCTCCACCAGCTCCAAGAGTCGAACCTTATTCTAGCCCTGTGTTACATTTTTTGTTTTTTGAGACTTTATAATTTTACATTCACATTTTATTTAAACTAAACTTGTATCCTGAGTGTTACAAACGCCTCATGTTATTGACACTTCAACTCAGATGTGATACGCACGATGGCTCAGTAAATAATACAAAAATACACAAGGTGCGTTACCCGAACCGGCCGCATTCATCCTCGTTTTTTGTTGTTTGTCATCCTCGTTTGTTTTGATTTTGAGGCGCATGTGAAGTGGTGTTTTACATTTAATTTCGCACAGCAGCGGAAAGAATGCATTCAAACCATACTGCACAACACCTGGAAGTTAGCATCCATGCTGAAATGTTCAGTCTACTGAGGTGGACCCATAAAATGCCTACTGAATGACCACAAGGGTTCAGTCTACTGAGCCTTAGACTGAAAAGCCTGCACTCCATACTGAACTGTGGCTTTTCAGAAAGGGCCTCTGTGTTTCTTCCCTTCTGTGTCAGTCCATACGTCTTCCTACATGTTGCAGATTTATTTTCATTAGAAATTCAGGTTATGTCAGCTGTACTTTACTTGTTTGAACCACAAAGTTAGCATGTAAAAAACAACACTAAGAAAAACAACACTTAGTATAATGACATGTGTAATATAAATACTTTTTATTTAAATAAGAGAAAAAAAACTTTTGGTAGCTTATTCTCTCTTTAATCGCAGGCACTGCTCATTCATCTTCTCTAGGAGCTGTGGATAGAGCAGCAGCTGCACGGAAAACTGGTTCTGTAAAAGAAGGAAGCATTGCACATAAATTGAATATACCATTTCCTATTTCTTATCATGTGAAAATAATGCTATTTTCCCTCGAGTAGGAGTTACAGGGTAAGTTATTGTGCTACCAAGACAAACAAATGTCTCCCACTTACTCAGACCTCTCCTGACATAGTGTCTGCAACACTTCTGATACGGCGGCACAGGTAGGGGGGTCACCACACTCCAGCTCCACTTGTGTCTCCCTTTGACAATCCTTCATTGCAGCTCTGCATGTATGAATCCTTTTTGAATCCTTTTAAGATTTCACAGATACTGTGCGCTGTATCTCCTGGCAACTTTAAATAAACAGACTCCATCCTCTCAATATCAGTTATTTATCATAACTGTCAACCTTAAGCAAATATAATAACTTTATAAACAACTTTTATTTAAAACACATTGAATGTAGAAAACTGTGTGTCAAAGAGCTATAAGTGTAAAATGGACATCTCTTTTCCCTCAGCTGTGTTCGCTGATGGCCTGTTCCGGAGGAAATTATAGTCCAGAGCTGCAGGCAGAACTCATAAACCGGGGACTGAAACCTCTGCCCTGCCTGCCTTACATGAGGATACTGGAAAACCTGTACAGTACGTATGCAGCTGATCTGATAACAAAAAGATCTACGAAACATACACTAAATATAATTGTATATACACAAATTACAAATCAGGGAAAATAGTTCTGTGTAAAATTTGTTGCCACATTTTACCTGAAGCGCAGTTATATACACATACACGTCTTTCTGCCAACGCTGTCTGATGTCCACTAAAGCCTTGTGGCACTTGAGTCTCTCTGGAGTATAAAGAACTATAAATAAACTTTGCTTGTAAAGATAAAAAAAGGACTATGTCCAAGGTCCCTAGAAAGATGCTTTAAAGGAAGAATGTGCGATCCAGATGTCGCCCTTGAGCACCAACACTAAACCAAAACAAAACTGCTGTTTGGCGACACCTCCGCTATTCTAAAGCCTCCGCTCTCCTCCAGCGACACACCTCCAACCCCTCTCCACTCGAGTTCGCATGAAGGAGTTATGAATATGAACGCACCATAATTAAGAACCATTAAGCGCAAGCAGAGGACAAAATTGTCCTTTGCTCGAGCTGAAATTGTCTGTGTCCTGCATTGTTGTGTTAGCAGGCTAATGTTAGCACTCTTTGGTTAGCTCATAGCTTCATATTGCACATAAATTGAGACTGAATGACCGTGATCTAAAGACACTTACGTAACATCCAAATAAGCAGAGAGTATGTTATTCTTCTTTTCTCTAGTCTTGACTAAAACAGCTTTATACACAAGGCCGTCTCGTCCATGTAAACATGATGTAAACACAGCTCTGACAACAATACAGCTGACGGACTCACGCTTTTCACTCATTGTAGACAGTCATGACTCAGAGAGACATTTACAGAGGATATACTTGATTTCTGCTGTATTTGTGTGTAAAATTTTGCACAATGTTCCTTTAACATTTTTTTGTAAACTGAGCTTGAACTTTTTTTGAGTGACGTTGTGTTAAACTATTCTTTATCGAGTTGATTGAATTTTTGATTAGATGATCAAATTCAGTTTTTAGCATGCAACAAAGCAGAAATCCAAATCACAAAGCACAGCTGTTAATTTCAAAATAATTTTGGTTGTAAAACAAATTTAAACTCAAAAACATTTCACATTTACCTTCAGTGGTCATGAAGTTGTTTTTGTGGAAAATTCAAACTCACTAAACAAACAACTCAATTAAGCAAACTGAACACAGTGGTGGGGATGGAGAAACCAATTTCCATCAGAGCAACAACAAACTCCGATTTAATTTGAGGTTATTTTGTATTTTAATTTCAGATGCTGAACAGCTTATACACCTTATCCAAACTTGTCTGACTCTATGTTGTGCTCTCAAATGTGTTTGCACACACTTTCTGTTATCACAACAATAGTTGCTAAATGAGACAAACATGAACCCAGTGAGAACAAGCTGTGATCATTGCTTTCACAGGTGTGTGTCTATGATTACAAGTGTGTTTGTGAGCCATATTTGTTTGAGCTTGGCCTGAATGTGACTGTCGGCTGGTTTAGTGTGTGAGCATGCGAAAGAGCGGGAGCTGCACCCTTTCATTATCCTGTAAATACATCCTGAGCCAGAGCCATTATTGAGTTGTGGGATAAAACAGTGCAAGCAGCTGGTGAATTTACAGATTTACTAAACACCGAAGCGAGCTGACAGACAGGAAGTGTCCTCATTTTAATACATGATCATAGAGATGCCAATGGAAACAAAAAATGTAAGTTTTGTCAGTTAAAGGTATAATATGTAGAATTTGGTTGCTAACGTTAACATTTAAATATGTTCTCAACCACCACCACTACCAGCACCAGCAGTGTTTAGCCTCCAGAAGATGAGTATTCTATCCTGCTGTCGGCCTCGCTAGCCCTTCGAGGACATGAAGACATCACAATGGAGTCGCTTAAGTTATTGCACATTTTGTCTTTTTCCAAACTTGTAAATACAATAATTGTTCCCTCAAAATTCAGTCTCTCCTGATGGAAATAGAACTATTTGATGGACGCCCTGAGCTGACATGCATCTTATTATTTCAAATAGTTTCTTGAGATCTCAACTAAGTAATATCACATCTCGAAATAACAACCCTGATTTTTCCGATATAACTCTCACTTCTCAGCTGAATATCGAGCTCCATTCGACCCCCCCCCATCCTCTTGATCTGGGACATTATGATTTAAAATTTGAAACAAATGTACAACACTCCTTTTTATTTTTTTGAGAAACCGGCATTATCTTTTGTGTCTTTCTTCTTCTTTATTATGTCTTATTTCTTTCCTGCTTGATTTTTCATGTAAGTGTCAGTGTGTTTTTATTTTATTTTTGTGTATGAATAATTTATCAAATGTTCTTTGTTATTTATAATGGCGGATTAAAGTGAAAACTAGCATTTGTCTTGTTTGTTCTTTGTCTTCAGTAAGTGCTGCATCAAACCGAGCTCAGAGAAGTTGTTCAAGGTCTTGCAGCTGCATTGTTTCTGCTAGCGTAAATATGAGGGTGATGGATATTGGCAAACAACCAGGACCTTCACTATTCAATCTCATAAAACATGTTTTCACAAGAGAAGAGCTGGCTTTTAAAATCACTCTCATCTCTATTTTACACTTTGATTGGAAAGAAATCAGCAAAACAGTTTTCAATGGAGCAGACTGTCATTGTCTGTTCGGGTTTGTGTGCAGCTCAGTGACGGCTGTCTCTGAGGAGCCCTGAACGAGCCGTTGATTAGATTAATAAGGCAACAGATTGAATGTGGTGATGTGTTTGGTTTACAGGTCATTCCCAGAGCTCCTTTCCCTCTGTGGTCTCTATACGGGACCGGGCAGTAAAGCCATTTGTTGTCTGCTGAAGATGCTGATTGGTCCCATGGGTGCTAATGTGGTTAGCTCACTGTCTGCAACAGGCAGGCATGTTGCAGTGAGATCTCCCGTCGGTTTCTACATGCGATACATGTTTCACTACAGCATCTTATTAAGCCTGCACAAAACACATGAAACCTGGTGGGACGATCTGGAATTTACTGCTGACGCCGTCTGAGCGTCACTGCTTTCCTTTGATATTTCTACAGAACAATAAATGTGCAAAAAACATCTAACATGGATTTCTAATATCCTGCTGTTGATATTGCCTTGCTGTTATCAAGGTCCACTGAGGCTGTGCAAAACATTTTTTCCATGAGATAATGGAATAATGCCTCACAGTAGCCTCCATTCCTCATTTCTTTTTCTGTATAATCACTGACATGACATGATATAATGTGACAAATGAAAAATATCACATTTCAAAGCAACCAACAGCTCGCGTTTATCATCGTTTGAGGAAATACCCAAAGGGTGAAGCTGCAGTGCTTACCTGAGACTGTAGCCTATTGATCTCAGCTGGCAACCCTCACTGTGCTCTATTCATCCTGTCCTGGCTGAGGTCTCGCACAAACAGAGCCGTCAATCACTGCCTCAGAGCACCACTGGCACCAGCCTTGACATTAAGCTAACAATATCATTTGCCTCTTAAGTCACTTTTCTGTAAAATTATGGGAGCATTCATGAGGGAATCCTCTTTCATTCACCACCTAAAGAAGCAGAATTAAATTTAAGTCATAATTAAAGTTGAAGTGGAAGCAGTTGAACCTTCCTGGAGCTCTTCTGCTCAAAACAGCCATTTAAAATACAAAACCTCTAATGCATACAGCCGTTATACATTATACAATTCTGTGTACTGTGTAAACATGGCTGCCTGGTGGTGTGAGGGTGTCAATGAATATGTATCGATGCCTGCTGGGTTAAGTATCCAGCTCAAGGTCAGGGTAACAATGTCACCATGTCAGGAATCCGGATCAGCGCTTCTCTCTACTGGAGCAATATCTGGAAATAATATTGACACCTTAAACAACTGATGAATTCATTTGGAGCAGGAAAAAAATCCATCTCCAATGATTTCCCCATCAGTAAAAAACGGAATGTGTGCATTAATAATTCATCTGGATTCAGAGGGAATTGATCCACAGAGATGGTAGAGTCCTGACAGTTAGGATTGGAGGGTGAAAGAATTGCTCCTGCATTGACATTTTTACATATAGACATGAACATATGCAACACTAAGATGCACAAAAAAAGCCTGAATTGATCCCTTTTGGTATGAAACTTCAGCCCTGAAATAGTGTGCGCGCATTAAATAAGAGGGGGAAAAAACATCTGGCATATTGCTTTTAAAAAATCAAAACAACCACACATTATTGTCAAGATAAATTGGATCATTAAATAATGATGATGCTTTTTAAACTCCCAAATTCACATTAGGTATTGAGTTAGCATTCCAATCCTGGGTGTATTCAGCATTGCCCCATTTCTGCTGCAGTTAAATGGTGCCTCGCTGTCTTGGTATCGTTGGGCTTTTGCTTTGAATTGAGCTTATCCAATTATCTTGCAGGTGTGACATCACTGCAGCTGAAGAAAGCCTAGGAGGCAGAGAAAAGTGCTGCCGGTTGAATGAGAGATAAGCAAATGTTAAAAGATGCAAATGGAGAAAAGTTATTTTGAATTTTTTTCTGAATGTCTGAGCTAATTGGTCGCTAGAGAAGATGCTGATGCAGAGGTTTTGCAGGCTGCTGCAGAGCCACCCACTCTGCGACTTGCACAAAAACTCAGAAGCGAGCATGTGCACAAACCAGCACACGTGAACACATTACGCAAAGCTATAGGAACACCCTTCTTTGATAACATAACAATACTCTATTGTGGCTCTGTTCACATTATGTGCATGAGACACATTACACGTCATTGTGGTTTTGTCTTTTATTTCTCTTGCCAGTGTTCTTTTTTTCCACAGTATTTGTTAAAAGCTGACATTAGCACACCTAAATGTCCTGTTTTGTCCTTTTAGGAATCATTTCAATCTCTCACCTGCCATTAGCCAACATGGCCTGTCTGCCTGAGTTACATTTCACAGACAGGAGATGCAGAACTGCACTCTCCACACCCCATTAGAGACTGGGAAAGAGCCCCAATAAGCCTGGGAAGCTGTGCAGAACATATGTGCACTTGTCCTTTCACACACAGGTGCAATAACACCCACACACATATGCACACATACATTACTAAGCTGGTCACAAAGCCGTGAGCATCTTTCAAAATAGTCACCATACAGTTGAGAAAGATGCAATAAAATGAACCAAAAGCAAATGAGCAGAGTTATAATGAGCTGCAGAGGGAGCGGAGGACACCTGTTTGTTTATACAATCCCTCACAAACACCATTCTGTTAATCACCTGAGGTGCTGTTGGGGTGACGCTTATCTACATCACAATGGAGGGGTCGGCTCGCATTAAACACAGAGGACAGATGCCGTTCCATTTTGCTTTGGCTTTTCAGTTTTAATGCCTGCTTTTGGTCCACCGAGACACAGATGCAGATGTTCAGTATTGTACTGCACCTGCAGTTCCAGCCCATCTCCTGCTTGCCAACCATCAAAAATCAGCCAGACTTTGTACACACAATGAGCCGGGAAAAAAAAAATCTACCATCAAAGATAGGAAGACATCAAAAACAATTTCAATCTCGCCTCAATTTTCTCTCAATAGTTGTCTGTGAAGTACCCCTCTTCTATCAGGGATAAAGAGAACCCAATACATATTTCTTCATTTTACTAGCTCTGTTGCCTCTGACGGCCTTTCACCAGCTGTGGTTACCACTTTATTTGCTGCCTCCATAAAGGTGACTTATAAGCTGTTATCACAAGGCTGGCCAGAAACATCAATACGAGATTAAAAGGTGTGAGAAGAGAAAGGGACAGACTTCATTAAAGTTGATGTAGAGCTACAAACACCTATTGATATGTGTGAGACAACTAGGGGAAGCTGAGAGGTTCAATTGAGTATTGGCCCCTCATTGACACCTATTGGCTCCCATTGATTTGTCCCATGCAGCAGGGTGACAGGAAAATTGTATGTAGTTCAACATTTATTTATAGAGAATGGTAAAAAGATCAGTAGTGCCACCATGGGATGGAGGGGAATATCACAAAGAAGAGAGTCGTTTTCTCTAAAGCAACTTGTTCTTGTTCCTCGCTTCAAAAATGACACATATAAAATGTATTATTCAACATGTTTCGTTAAATGTTTTTGAGATGCTATGTGGACAGTTTCTGAATTTATTCATTTCTAGAAAGTGATTTTTATTTCATGTGTAATACAAAAATCAATAAGAAGATAGACTTCCTTGAGTTGTAAACACAGAACACACACTGACCTTCATTAAAATTCAAAGAAATACAAAATAAATGCCAAAAATGTGCAAAAAAATTAACCACAGAGATTAAAAATACATCTGCCGAAGTGAAAAACTCTGAGGTCATTCAGTCATCATTATCCAACCAAATCAAGAGTGGTTCAAATAACATCAACTGTGTTACTCACCAGTTTTTATATCTGACTCATACTCGGCATTAAAACAATCTAACAGCATGAGAGACAAAATGATTTTCTGTTATGTCATTGTTATCAAAGAGCGGGTCTGACAGGCGGGATGGGTCCACATTTTAGTATAGTTGCGGAATAATATAAAAGTCTGTAGTGAAAAACTAAATAATGATGATAAACTTTCACAAAAACATGAGCACAAACTTTGGACAATTGCTTTGTGCAATGAATCACACGCCTTCAGAAAGTTTCAATAGCCTGCCAACAGATTTTCATCAAATCACTGAAAAAACGATGACTGGAACAGCACAAAAAAAACTTTTCAAATGTTATAAAAGAGAACAAATAACATTATAGTTTGCCAATGGTTATCTCTCATGTGTAAATGAAACATGTGTATGAGTTAAATTCTTCTCATTGTCATTTATAATGTTTAGAGTCTTTAACAGATCATATTAGAGACTGACGCATCCCTTAGTCCAGACCCCCTCTGTCCATGTTGCTGTGCAAAAACTTACTCTGCTGCTTGGTTAGCTGTTATTGGAGCGCAGAGCAGAAAAGGTCAACTGTCTGTGTATGTAAAGGCTGTCTTACTGCCGCTGATTCTTTTGTGCCTAATATATGGCATGTTGGGCGGCTGTGGATCAGTTGGTAGAGTCGGTCGTCAACAACTGCAATTGTGGGATTGCAGCCACATGTCCGATGTATCCTTGGGCAAGACCCCTAAGTTGCTCCCGCTGCTTTGTCGGGGGCGTATGAATGTGTCTGAATGGATTAGTTAAAACTGATGGACACTTTACATAGCAGCCTCTAACATTAGTGTTTGATAGGCGTGGCCTGCGGTGTAAAAGCCCTTTGAGTATAGTCAGAAACTAGAAAACCACTATTCAAGCTCAAGTCCGTTTACCATTTGTCCAACTACAGTATGTCTCAGACAACGTAAACGGGGCTCATCAATCCAATGTAGGAAACTGTCGCTCATGAAAAAAAAAAGAAAAGGCTCTGCTTTAAAAAAAAAAAATAGTGTTGAAATTGTGTGACCAGTATGTAAAAAAAATTAAGTTTCAGTAAAACCAAGTGTTGGTTTTGGCAGTTTCAAGGGAAAAAAGAATGCCACCCGTCTTGTCTTTCAACATAAGTTTTGGTAAATAGTCCATTTTAAGTTTTTGGGAAACATCTTCTTTATGATCAAAGAAACTTTTTCATGAAGCTGCACACTTTGAACTCTAAAAAAGCCCGCTGACATCCTCTTGCAGTTGTTTTCTACTTTTAAATCAAACCAAACTGCTTCTGCCTCTGCTTCAGGGAGAGGACAATCATTATTTGCAAAACCACATGAGGCTGCTTGTCAGGAAAACATTTTCACAAGCAATTCTCTAGTTGTTGGGTTTTTTCTGGTGAGAGCCCTTACTGTTTAAAATAAAAACATTGCATGTCTCTGCTGTGGGTCTTAACATGCAACAAAAAATATATCACAGAGAAACTGTGCTGCTTCTGCTTGTGCCGCCTCTGTGGCTGGTTACTCACTTAATGCAGCTTCGTACCATCTCATGCTGTTCTGGTCTGGTTTGGCTTTCAGCTCCTGACAACAGAGCGAAGGCTACAGCAGGTGAATGAGTTCATTAGAGCAGCAAGCTGGGGTCCACAACAAGCAGCCTCTTCACATGGAATAGCAGAGCTTCGCCTTCAGCTGTGACCTCTTCCATCTAACATGCAGAGATAATATGCCAGCACAGAAACTCAAGGCAAACGTTTTTCACATAGAGACACACTCTTTCTTCTAGGCAGGGAGTTTTACAAGTAAAAAACCATGCCTTATAGCACACTGCCCCCAAATGTACTTCCACTAAAACTCCCCCACTACTCGCTCAAATATTTTATATTTTTGTATGAATATTTACAAAGGTCAAAGCTTCAAAAGTTTGGAAATTGTTGAAATAAATATGAAGAGTTAAGGTCAAGGTTAGGGAAGGCGGAAAACAAAATCTTGGCACACATATTTTACACTTTGTGCATGCTGATGATTTCTGCCCTCCACCAACCCTTCAGACAGAACATGTTCTCTACTTCTCCTTCTTATGAGCACAGAAAACAAATGTCCACCCTTTGTAACAGGTGTAGAACAGAACACAGCCACACTATCACTCCCCAAATCTCGGTGCGTGACGTATTTAACCCAGAAACAGCATGAGCACAGTTACATAGCAGTCTATTAAAAATTAACCTACATTTAAATGTATCCTGATGTAACCTAGAATCAGCCTCTCTGCTGCCATCTGCTCTGCAATGGAATAACTCAGATCATTTATGCATTGTTTGCTGTTTTGCCAATAGAATGAATCGTCGCGGATGTAAAAAAAAATAAAAAATTATAATCTCTAAGGTAAACTGTGCTCTCTCAGATTGTGTTTCATTCGGTGCAATGAGGTTGAGAAAATCCAGAAAAGATTTAATCTTTTACCACAACCAGATGTTCTTTGTAGGTTGCACACTGATGTTTTCTCTCCGCCTTTTTTTTTTTTTTGCTATTAATGTTCTCTTATGAAGGGCTCAGCTTGTTAAAAAATGAGCTCTTTTCAGCATTACTCACCAAACTTCTAATGAACTTTGCAATTAGTTCTCTTGAGTGACATGAAATTATTGCCTCTAAAAGTTGATATTTTCTCTGCTTATGTGTACAGCCATTTCCCCTGAAAAACCCTGACAGCATCTTTAGTTTGCTCTGGCGAGAAGTGCAATAACAAATCATCAAACTCTTAAGAGGTCCTTTTTAACGCTGAGGGTCATCTTTCCAAATATGTGGCTTTTTAAATTTTCTATACAAACAAATAGTTTTCTTTCAGCTTGGACCAACTATGCAAAAAAGAAAGTTAACATTCATATTCATTCTTAGGATAGGTGTCCATTTG
Source organism: Tautogolabrus adspersus (assembly GCA_020745685.1). Classification (NCBI taxonomy): domain Eukaryota; kingdom Metazoa; phylum Chordata; class Actinopteri; order Labriformes; family Labridae; genus Tautogolabrus; species Tautogolabrus adspersus. Next base: position 10,563,642 of record CM036540.1, read on the forward strand.
ATGAAAGGGGGGTTCGCTTTTTTCTCTCCCATTTTGTGTTCTTACACAAATAACACAGCCTCGTTTAACTAGCAATGACAAAAACCTTGGGTGCCTGACTCACTCCAGCCTTCCTCCTTCCTGTCCGTGTTGTACTCGTCTGCCTCCACCAAATGGGTAATGGATTTTGAGCAAAATACCAGCCAAGAAAACCAGCCAACCAATCAGAATGTTCTGCAACAGAACATTGACTAACTCTGCAGAAGACAGTAGAAGCAGTCAAACTTAAATATGAAAGATCAAGGACGAAAACGGTCCTTTTCTTTTTACCTGCACTTTCTATTAAAAAGGTTATCTGAGGACTTAAAACCTCTGGGTCAAAAATGCTGAATTTACTTTACTTTAAATGTCAAGATTAAGAGCATAATTCCTAGAAAATCTGACTGTACTTTTTTCAAATGCCATCTTGATTATACTGTTCAAAAATTCAAGCTAGTGACAACGTTCTTGAATTGAACTGGCATGGGGGCTGTGTGCTGACATTTTTATGAGCAATTGTATACAGTACTGAAATAGTGAAAAAAACGTACAGATTGTCTTTCAATATATGTTTTACTTCCATCAAAGAGATCTGAAAGAAATGCTGCTGTGTAATGTTTTTTTTTATGTCTAAACTGTATTTAAAGGTACAGTATGTAGAATTGCATGCTAATGTTTACATTAAAATATCTAACTTCAATTAAAAATGGACTAAACCCATGTTATATATATTTTTTAGTTGAGTACTTACATCACCTCAAATATTTCCAAAAGTTATCAAAGCCAGAGAAATTTAATTTTATAGGTGTAACGGACCGTGTCTTGTAGGCGGCCGCCATGATGAGCCGCCATGACAGACAGGAAATGTTGATCGTTGTCAAGGAAACACCGGATGTTACGTCAAAGACTGCTGCATAAGCTAGCGCTAGCTGCTACTGAAAGCTGCCGTTCTGTCGCTGTATGTGCTGCTGTGATAAAAACGTCATGTAAATTATACTTGGATACATCGTCAGTACACATATTGTCTTTCTCAGGTCGGTTTCGCCCGTTCGTATTCATTCGTTTTTACTCCCATAATACACCGCAAGCCTCGACGTCATCTTTGGTAATGGTTTTGATTGAGAGCCCCCTAGAGGCGGATTTTACATACTGTACGTTTAAGATGATCATGGGTTATGTTTGTGTAAAGCCTACTGCATTTATGCTTGCACTGAGTGAATGATAAGGTGTAAGTTTATAATAAATGTCTTTCTTTCACACACACAAAAAATCTGTGTGAGATCTGTGACGGTAACTTTCTAAGTATAAGATAAATATTTAGCAGTTATTTGAATTATGCCTTTGCAAAAATACTGAACTCTAAAGGCCCTGACACACCTGGGAGATCGTTGGCCGTCGGTCCTGTTTGGACCGCCGATTCGACATGTTGAATTGGCGTCAGTCGGCGCGGTTGGTGAGAGGAGTCACTCTGATTGGCTGTTCAGCTAAGCGAATCAGTGCACGAGAAGAAAAACGGAAGTGACCAAAGCAAGAAAACAACATTATTCTCGATTAGAATTACCTATATCACAAGTGGTGAGCGACAGCGGTGTAAAATGGTCTTCTATCACGGTTTATATATCCACATTCTACTCCATCCTCTTCCTCTTCCGGTTTCTCATTTTTGGAATGACAATTACAGACTACCGCCGCCTGCTGGCATGGAGAGTTATTTCTTCTCACGCATGAGCAGAACGTACGTGGTGGTTGTAGTCTTTGCGGTGTGTTCATGTGCAACTTTTTTGGCCAAGAAAAAAGCGACGTGAGGTGACGTCACAGTCGGCCTTCATCGCCACTAGTTCTTTGCCGTCTGCTTGCAGTGTCAGGGCCTTAAATTGGTTTTGAATGACAAAAGAAAAGATAGAGACCATTGACTGTTTATCAAGATGGACAGAGCAAAAGCTTCCTGGGAGTGAAGCCATACTAATTAAAGATCTCCCTGCTGTGTGGCTGCAGTATAAGTCATTAACCCCACCTCCTCTATGTTAACAGATAGGTCACGTGTCAAATTATATAATCAAAACGCACGTCATTTTTCTCCAACCCAATTGTCATGATACTTAGTTATTAATACATTATTTTGTGTTCAAGTCATCTTTTTTCTGAGACGTTTCCCCCTGTGGCACTCTGTGCACTAAATTAACAGAGTACAGTAGAGAGTATCCCAGCCATGAATATCTGTTTCAAACTGACTCAAGAATCTGTTCTGTTATAGACTATATCCACCTGAGGGTTTTTTTGCCTTTTTACAGTAAGTTAAATGTGTGTTTTCATTACCTGAAGATGACATCAATACTGCAGCTCTTCAAGGCTATACCTGCTGTGGAGACTCTAGTTTCAAATACATGTCATCGTCAGTCACTGGGATATTCTGGCTTCATCAGGTTCAACGGAAGGAGACTGAGGGATGCTGTCCATTTGTATATACAAGATAGAGACCAAGAAGTAAAAAAGAACACACCCACAGCTGCAACTCTCCTGCTAAAGTTATGACATCTATACCACTGTTTTATGATAATCCCTTTTCACACATGTACTGCTCTCCTGTTGGGGTGCATGTGTGAAAAGAAACGGTCAAATCTATTCTCTGGTTTTATGCACACATTTTCCTACCAGTCCCCCAAAATGTAATGCAAAATGTCCTCAAGACTTTGGGTTGATCCGATGTGTGAATGCAGCAGGTAATAGTCTGGAACATTTAACGCGAGCCAGTGGACGGGGTGATGACAATGTTCACGTTGAGTGGAGTTTCACTGATTTGTACTCTTCACTGCACTTTTCAGTTGCCAGTATTATGTACTATTTCAGGTGTTTTGTGGATATGTCCTTTTACATGTTGTAGTGATATCAACCCAGAAACATTCACCATTACAGGACACTCCCCTTCCTCCTCCCACACATTCTACCTGACATCCCCCCTCACATTAACCAAACAAGTATTTTCAGAATGAAAGGGTGTCTGACACAGACAATCTCTTGATGTGAGGTACAAGTGTGGAGGGAATTATGGATATTTTCAGAGCCTGAGTGCCTTGAAATTGTCCAGAAAATGTCAGGTGTTCTTGTGAGAAAGGAGCTATAGATAGACAGCCATAAACAGATGAGCCCACCAACCCAATAAATATTAAACCGATTTTTGGATTCCACCATTTAGATCTAATGGTCATGGATGGTGGAATATGCTGTACACCAGAGTGTGCATCTCATTACAGACTTGCATTTCCCTTTTTTTGTATTGATTTAGTTTTCTAGCCCTGCCTGTACTTAACAATGATTCATTTCCCATAATCATCTGCTTTTCTAAAAACACCATAGTTACAATTTGATGTGAAGATATTTGTTTTACAGAAGAGGAACTTCCTTATTTTTAGGAACATATGGGTCTGTTTTGCAGGATTGGTTTAACAAGGTAAATTAAGCCCAATTTCTCCCTCAATTTCCTTCAACAAATTTTAGAAATATGTCAGAATTTTAACATGGTTAGATTTCTTCTAGGTATCACTTAAGGGGCAATTTCTGACTTCATATTGACTTGTAAAAACCATCGCGTGAAGTTCTTGATGTCATGAGTTGGTCTGTTTTAGTTTTGTATTTCAGAGTTTTGATTTCTTATCTTGTTTTAGTTCTCAATTCTTTCCTAGTGTTGCTTGTTTCCCTTGTGTGTTACTGTTTCCTAGTTTGGTCTTTAGTGTTTTATTTTGTAATTTCTTATTCTTGTTTCTCTGTGTTCTAGTGTGTATTGTGAGTTCTCTGTGTGTCTTCAGTGGTTCTTGATTTACTTTGTATTTGTCCTCAGTGTTTCTGGGGCCTGTACTACGAAGCGAGTTCCACATACCCAGGGTCTCTCTGGGTGATCTGGCTTCACTAACCCTAACATAAGAGATCGTGATTAACAGTCCTACGGAGCTGGGTAAACCCAGAGTTGCTAAGAGCGTGTTCACATAAAAGGGCGGAGTTAGCTTCATTTAACCTATCACAATTATCACTGCGTCTGCCGTCAGCAGATCGTATAAACTCTGATCAAACTATATCAACAATATTATACGTTTAAGACAAACAGGCTCCCAAAGACTAAAGTTACACAGCTGCAGCAACAAAATGACAAAATGGCATAAAAAAGAAAAATCGGCGAGTAGGCCTATTAACGTGCAAACTACGGCTTATTATATTTGTTCCATCGTTAGGTTAGTTCACCTTAGAACTGATGATAATAACTCCTGTTTCTTCTCTTTACTGAATGTGTTGCTCTGACTCTTTCATGTGGCGAGTAGAACAGTTTGAGAAGTTTTATTTCAGCTGCAGCTCTGACGATCACAAACAGAGCGGCATGGAGACACTAAACATTCATATGAAAATATCATTCAAAGCCATAAGAAGCTATTCATCATTTAACATATTGAAAAAAAAACCCAAAGGCTCCGCTGCTTTTTCAGTCTGTTAAAGGACGATATATCAGTTTAAAAGAATCATTAACTTAACGGACTATAGGCTAATGTAAAATCATACGGGACACATGAAGTGTCCTCCCCCCTCTCTCAATCAGCTCCGGAGCTCCACGATCAAAAGATCTGATTGGTCAGTGGGCGGAGATTTTCACAGGTTGATCTCTTATCTCCAACATAACCTGCCCCGGAGCAGGTTAGGTGTGCAGCGTAAGTTACCGTGGCGATATAACCAGGTAAGAAGTGAACGACCCTCGTAGGACTGAAAACCCAGGGTTAACCCTGAAGTTACCTCGTTAACCCCAAATCCTGCTTCGTAGTACAGGCCCCTGGTCTTGTGTTCATTCCTGCCTCTCTGTGTTTTCCTCAGTCCTGATTGTCCTGATTGTCCTCACCTGTGTCTTGTTGGTCTCACCTGTGTTTGATTACCCCATGTCTATTTAGTCTCTGTGTTTCTTCCCCTCTGTGTCAGTTCATTGTTGTTTGTTGCTGTTAAAGTAAGTCCATGTCAGTCGTCATTCTTCCTTGTTATTCCTCGTGCTCTGTGTTTTTTACCCTTTGGGGTTTTTTCTGTTTGGAGATTTTGGAGTTTTGCCTTTTTGTTTAAAATAAATAGTTTTTTTAGTTCTGCACTTTGGTCCTCCTCTCAGTTTTTCTCACTCATGACACTTGAGAGGTTCTGAAACAGACAACTTAAGCAAATCAGGTCATCACTAAAAAGACTATATGTATCTATAGTAACATATAATTCATGCTGCTGATGCACCAATATTTTTACAACTGTCCCAGCAAAGTTTCACAGTGACTTAAATTTCAGACATTTTAAGGGAAGCAGGAGAAGATTTTTGTTGGCATGTATTATTCAGCATCAGTAAAGAGACAAAGAAGTGCAGCACAAGACAAGAAAAACTGAATTCCCTGCTTCTTGCTCTACAAGTATGTAATATGTTGATTTTATTCATGAATACAACTTCAAGACTTACCAAAATGTACGCTTTACAAAGCCAGCTTGCAGTTTTCTATTAAATAGACATTGCATTACTAGAGCTTGTTGCAAACTTCAGATTTAAGACCAAAATGATTATATATGAGCCCACTGAATCCTGTTAGCTGAAGGCTAACAGAATATAAACGCTACCAAAGCATATTTATCTTTATATTACAGTTTTTAATCATACAGAGCCACGAATAGATTTATCACCTCATGGCTATGCATCCGACAAAAAGATGTTTCAAAATAATAACTGTGTAAGAAGGAGTTGTCTTTTTTCTTTCATGTAATTCGACACAAAGAAATGCACACGGTGATATTTACGACAAGAGGCGCATGCTTTTATCCAAAGGGGATGTAAACATTGACATATAAGTTAAGATGGTAAACTTCCTGTTAGCAGCTGAACTTGACTTCCCACATGGTAAATGTGAAGAGCTTAGTTATGGAGAGCTGTGAGCTTGTTTTAATATTACATACTAACATGTTGTGGCGAAAACTATTGCCTTGATGGAGACTGTTGTGAGTTATAAAATCAAACTGCGCTGCAGAAAACTCTTTCTACTCCTTTCAGTCATCTGCAGATCCATACTTCCTAGAAACTTCAATTGCCTCTTCTTCCACTAACTTTCCCATCATACTTTAACTGGTTATGGATCAGACTGAAATTAAAGTGATACCTCTATGTGATCAACTAAATGAGACTATCAGTGAAAGATGAACAGCTTTTTGTTTACATATTCCTTAGCAAAGTTTCACAGTGAGTGAAACATTTGACTGTTGACAGAAAGCAGGAAGAAGTTTTTTGATAGGATAACTTCAGAAAAAGATAAGAGGTACCACTTTGTCCACAGGGGGGGCCGATATTGACACAAATCAAAAGTGTCAATCGGGAGCTTTAAAGCTCCAATATGTAAGATATCTACTAAATGTAATCATAAAATGACCTTACCACATCATCAGACATTAAGGAAACATGCTATGTTGAAGTGCTGGCTTCCCTGACAAATATGCAGCAGCCAGTATGTGCTCCTTCTAAGTTTAGATTACGGTCCGAGATGGTCTGTGTTTGTTTTGACCAGAGAAGGTAGGCGGTTTTAAGGCACCCTCATACGGGCGTTTTAGTTTGGTTTGCAAGGCAACAGGTGTTGCAGCGATAGAAGCGGACAAGCGAACTGGTTCGGATATATCTGATTCTACCCGACTTAAAAAGCTTCAGCATTTTTTCCAATCAGCTCCACAAGGAGAAACGTGATCAAACTAGGATAAATATTGGAGATGCTTTGGGAAAAACAGAGAGTGGCTAGACCACAGAAAGGTTTCAAGACCGATGCAGAGCTGGCTAAACACTGTAGCTTCAGTGTTAGCAATATAGCAACCTGCATGCATATTGACTCTAGGAAGGACGTGTCAGAGTTACATTTTGCTTCTTTAAATTTCAAAAAGGAGAGTTGCCTTTCACTCTTTTTGTCAACTTTAGACGGGCGTTGCTTAAATAAACTATTGTATAATTCAACAGAACAATTCAACCTTATGTTCAGTGACAAATTGATCCTTATGATGTGAGCATACAAGCTGCAGATTTTTTACTTTTAAAGCGTTTTGTGTGAGTTTAAACATGTGCTCATTTAATAATGCAGTGTCCAGCCAGCTTCATGGAGTCAAACCTGCTGTTAAATGCTGCAGAATCTGGAGAAACCCTCACAGACACTAAAAGAACATACACACTTTTAATCTGAAAGGTAACGAGCAGTCTTCTTGCTTGTGCTAAGACTGCCCTTTACGACTATTATCACCTGCTTCTTCAAACTGTATTCTTGTGTGATGATACACTTGCAGGTTGTCATTAAAGGCAGTAAACGTAGTGGTGTGTTACATTACCAACAGAGCAGTTGTAGGTCTTGCTCAACAGCCCTTCTCTTCATTAAAAGTTGGTTAATTGACGGTGAACTGGATCTACTTGTGAAGGAGTAATGAGCTGGGAGGGAAGGTCAGGCTCACTGAATCAGCACTGATCGCTCTTGTGCTAATTAATATAAAGGAAACTCTGGAAATATCACTTCATAAAAAAAGCAGGAAAAAGAAGCATGATTATGTGATTCAATAAACGTGGAATATTCTCAAGATTTATAGTGCATAGGTGGAATTAACAAAAAAAGGTCCCATTTTTAGATTGAAAACATGGCAAGTAAAGGTAATAAGCATCAATTTGATTTCCTCCTCCACCCTTTCAGCTTCTCTTCATTTGACTGGTCATGTGCAAATACGTGACTGCCTGTCCCGCCACCCTGCAGTGAACGTGTTAGCCTGTTAACGTGAACACTTTATCATCCTCTCCTCTGTCAGCATCTGCTCTTCTCCTCCCATCGTTTCTCCACATCTATGCTCTGCAGTATTCATCTTTTATTTTCTGTTTTTTTTTTTTTTTTACATCCTGGCTGGTATCCATTCCCCTGTTTTTCATCCCTTTCTGCTTTATCTCCTCCATCTCTCCAGCTGTCCCTCTCGTTCCTCTCTCCCTGCCCTCCCATCTGCTGATCATGGCTTGATAATTTTTCCCCCTCTCACAATGTCCTTCTGTCCTGATGTTCCCCTACTCTGTCCCCTATCTATCAGACTTGCTCCAGAAGCACTCCCACTATACCGCCAATACCCCGATTCCTTTCGTTCAACTGTTGCCCACTTCTTTCATCCGTCTCTCTCTTCCTAAAACTTTCCATTCATCATTCATCTCTCCATTCAGCCAACTTCTCGTCCCCTGGTCTTCCCAACCCGGTCCAGAGCCTGAAGCAGTGGGATCAAAATGTAAGGGAGATAGAGCATGAGCCAAGATAAGCTCTCCCCGCAGGTCACTGTCTATGTACCAGCTGATAGGAATCAATCTGCACCGCAGGATACTGCTCCTTTTGTTGTGTTTTCCCTCTGTGTTACAGGCAACGTTGTTTTATTTTCCTTAAATCCTCGCCAGATTTTTTTAAAGAAGTGCCAAAAATCATCATAGTCCACCTTGATCTTTTTTCCTCACCTCAGTGTCATCACAGACACTGAGGTGGGATTGTGACTTTTCCCCCTTTGCTTTATAAAATTCAGCACATACCACTGGATGGTTTAGATAATGCTTAATAAAAATCAGACCTGGCACTCAAAACAACTTAAAAATGAGAATAATAGAGACTCAATGTTTGACCTCGTCTCCACTCTTACCCCGAGGGAAGCACCCTCTGTAACTTATGCAATCTCTAATTAAGGCTTTCTTACATCTGCCTCTCTGAAGTCAGACATTGTGATATCATCCATATCCTAATATAAATGGATTTCTATCATTATATATAAGGCTATAATCATTTTCTTTTCTTTGGTAGATTGTGTGCACCGCAGTAGACTAACATGAATTACATTCATTATTATTAGGATGTCAGGAGGGCACTGATAGAGATGTTGATTTTTGACACTTAGAGGAAAAATTCCAGATTTACAATGTATAATTTCATCATATAATTAAGTCTGACAGGACCCCCATCAAGAGCACAGTTATAGTAACAGTTTGTTGGTAATTGTTCAAAACATGTCAAAACCCCAACATTAAGTTGTTTTCCCATCCACCAACATTTCTTATCACACTCATTATTACTGCTTTGATATTTTTTAGTGCCATAAAACATTTTAGCTAGCAGTTTGTGCACATCCAGTATACTTACATGCCATCATAGTTTTTTTGTTGAACTGTGTTGCACGTCAGTATAAAGACAAACAAGCTTTGTATTTGTATTCTTATTCATATTCTTTATGTTTCTGGTCAACATAATCTAAGTCTAATATGCTGATATTAACTTCTCGTTGGTCTCCTCAAACTTGTTTGGCGGCTAAACCCTAAATCCAATTTTGGCCAAACTTGTTGCATTGTTTGTAGCTGGTTATAAAACATAAAACCAGTTTATCCATTACGGTTACAAAGACAAACATCCAAACAAACCTTATTAAACTTTCAACTTCAACACTAAGAGCAGTTGATCCGAGTGTCTGATGTCGCAGACGTTGGGTTTACTTTGCAGCAAACTCCATTCGATCTGCACAAGTCCCTTTGCACATTTAAGAATGTTATTCTTAATGTTTTTTAACAATGATATTAAGAACGGTTTTGATGCTGATTAGATCTCTCAAGAACAGCTGTCAATGTTGTGCTTTGCCACTGGTCAATCCCTGTCAGCACCTGTGTCCGATCAAAAATCAAGCTGTGCGTTTGCACGCTTTCGCTTCAGATAAAAGCGTCTGCTAAGTGAATTGTAGAATTGTAGTTACTTAAATGTGTCTCACTCTGAAACTTAAGAGTACCTTTTGCATCTACAGTATGTGAGCAAAATTTGGGGTGTTTTATACAAATATGCAATTGTCATTTTTCATAGCAGCGGGGGATGTTGCTGTAGTAATGCAGGTCCCCTGTGTCAGGTATATGATCTCAGAATGATGCTGAGCACTAAAACAGATATACCGTAGGTCTTGTTGTCGTCAAAAGTTGAACGTTTTTTTTATTTCAAAACTTCCAACTTTTCTCCACATGGAGGTACCAAGGGATTAATTAAATGGACTGTTTTAACTACAATCTGGTCTGGCTCCCTATCTTAAACATCTCAAGCACGGCATCTTTTGGTGATATTTTCAAACCTCATCAAAAGCACTTCAGCCACTTCACTCTTAGCAGTCCTAAAACAGAGTCCTTATAAGAGGGCAATGCGCAATGCGTGTGTATTTGACAACTTGGAATCAGAATGGGTTCTCTATATGAGATTTTCTTGTCGATTACAGTTGCTGAGAGTGAAAAAACTAAACCAACACGTTAAAAAAATAAATTTTCTTGGAGTAAAATATGACAAATGTTTTGTTCTTTCCAAATTGTTCAAAAGCCTATACAATCTGTAAAATAGCTTTTCCTGACATCCATGCTGCACTTCATTATCTTACCATGTGATAGAAATCCTGTTTGCGGACATACTGTTTGAAAGCCCCGGTTAGCAGAGGATCCCCCACCTGAGAAAGGTCACAGTAGAGGTGGATGGGAGTGGACCACACACACCTCCTGCCTCAGAGAGATTTATCAAGCCAGCTTTGCTCCCTGAAACACATGGTTAATTTAGCAGCCATTACAGATGACATCTTGATGAATAGAGAGGGCTGTTCATGCATACATAGGCAATAGGCATAAACACACACAAACACACACACATACACACTCAGAGAAAGAATAATGGTCATTTTACGGGAGTCTGCAGGAGGACAGGAGATAAAAGTTAGTGTTGGGAGAATGATGTGTCAGGGTGGTTTCATTAGCTCAGAGATAGAAGACTCCTGTCTGTGCCGTCAGGGATCATTCCAGGGGAAGGAATGATTTTTCACTGCCGGAGATGGACATGTGCACTAACACAGTGACAAACTGCAGTCTAACTAACTATTAAGCTTAACTACGTGTGCAGCTGAATAATCCTGCCTCTGTAATTAGGGCCCCCTGCTAATCAGGATTTAGGAAATTTGAAATGCTTAAAGGCAAATGCTCCACTGCACCGGTGTTTGCATCCCCTGAGAAAACAGTGAGCACAGCCGTGAGACAAGAGGCCATTGCTCATCGGTCCCCATCTCCCATTTATCATCATTTTCATCCCTTAAAACTGATATGTATTGATTTGATGGAGCTGCCCTCCACTGCTTTGAGTAGGAGGTTCCACACGTACCGCAAATATTTGATCACTGTCAAACATGTGTTGGCTGGGTCTGTGACAAACACACACTAAGCCCAGCTACAAAGAGCTGCCTTTTGAAACCAACAGATGATATAGAGTTGTTCTACCCACACATGCAGGAAGCAGTCTGCCTACGGTTGAACGGCAGCCCAGAACCTGGAGCGGAGAGAGAATGTCCTTTATGAGGCAGCAGCGACTCTGCTCGTGCTTCCATCTCTGCGGCGGCCGCTTGGCAGGGAGCGGAGCAGACGAACAAACAGACAATAGAGAAGTCTCTGTAGAGATCAGCCTGCTCTGCTACACAGCCAAACCTTTCATTCTCCAGTCTCGATGCCTGCAGGGACACTGTAACCCTTTAATATACATTCTGAGAACATGGACTAATTCATTTTTCTGTGCTTTGTTGAATAACAAGACGCTCTCTAGGACTATGTATGATTGCAATGAAAATCAAATGAAATGAGAGGTCTAAGAGTGCGCAGCATTATAACAAAACTCCTTATAAAGAAACACAACAAAGCAAAGCCTTCGTCTGTCTGCATCATCACAAAAAATATTAGATCAAGCAGTCACATCAGATGCAAACCTGATTTGATTATCACCACAATGGGTATTTTTCTTATTCTGCAGCGGTGTCATTACTTTCGGCACTCATCAAGATGCACCCTGAAGGTCAGACCTGATGAATTGGAGAGACAGCTCTGTTATAGAGAGCGGCCATTATCCTTGATAGTGAAAGAGATTATTCACTCTCCTGAGAGAGGAGAGGAGAGGAGGAGAGGAGAGGAAACACTGAAAAGGAAGTAAATAAAGGAAGAGAAGGTGACAAAAATGAAAGGAAGACAAATAAAAATAGAAGGGGAAGGAGGGGCCCACATCCCTCAGTGAAGAGTTACTGTGAAATCCTGATGGCTGAACGGTGACAAAACTCCCCCCCACCCACTTAAAGCTGACACCTCGGTGCAACTGTTTCTCTCAGCAGCAGGCAGTCAGGGATGATATCAGTGTACCTGAGAGAAGCTTGAATACTCCCAGCCCAGTTAGAGCTGACACCAGGAAACAGTCTCCCTCCTCCGCTCCCCTCTGTCTCAACTCAACATTTTTTTTCTCAGCGGAGATGTCCTCTGACAGAATTCTGCACTCAAACTGCTCCATGAGGCTGTTAGCCGCGGATATCCCCTCAGGCAGGAATTTAACGGGGGAAACGCCTGCTGGTTTGAGTGAATTAAAATGAAGTTGATCTGTAACCTTATCACCAAGCCATTTGCAAATAATCTTAAAACATGAGGACATCCTTTTTTTTTACCTCATCATCCCTTGACTTATATTTAAAAATGGGGCGAAAAAAAGCACTGAGCTAAGCCAGCCAGCCTATGGGATATCCCATCCTAATAGGGGTCTTCTTAAACCTTGAGCCCATCTTCTAGTCTGTCTCTGCTTCTCTCTGCAGGCTGTGGTGATGAAGTGTTCTGCTCCTGCAGTGGTCCAGCTGTGTGCTGTGCATGATAAGGAGCAGGAGATTGTGGGGGGAAGCCTAGGGAGGGCTGTGAAACCCAGCTGCTGGTACAAAGCTGCAGGCCAGAAGCCATGCTGTAGGCTGGGAGGTGAATAAAGGATTTGAATGGCTGTAAAACTCACATGCAAATAGGGCTGGTCTGGTATATGAACACATAGTCCAATGCATGAAATGACACGCATAAACAAAGGTGAGTGCCTGGATTTATCCACAGATACAAAAGTAATGCTAATGCATGCAAACAAAAACACCCTTATAACTCTGCATATTGAATATCCATGTCACCCTCGAGATGAATACTGACAAGAACAGGATATTGTGAGAAAACTGCCTGTTTTTCTTCCTTCATGACACATCACAAGCGACAAAAGAGTTTCTCTCTTTAACATACAGCATCAGATTTTGGCTCAATTTAAAAACAATGTAGGCTGCATGTCTCTCCTATATTTATCTGTATCAATTCTACACCTATGCTACAAAAGAAAGAAAATATCCTGTGTGTGTGTGTGCGTGTGTGTGTGTGTGTGTGTGTGTGTGTGTGTGTGTGTGTGTGTGTGTGTGTGTGTGTGTGTGTGTCTGTGTCTGTGTCTGTGCGTGTGTGATGCATCTACCTCACTCTCAAAGCTCAGAGGATTAAATTAGAGGAGGAGTGGGTCGTCTGTTATGAACAGGGGAAGGGTGGACCACTTCATGGGTCACACTTGCAGACTCCATCCGCACTCGAGGCCTCATTGAGGAGACAATCTCGAGGGTCCGGGGAGGACAGGATGACCTGAGGTTGGCCTGGGGAGCCCACGCTGAGACAGGCAGACATCAGTGAACAGGTCACCTGTGCCTCTCAAGGGTGTAATTAAAAAGTTAGAGGTGTGATTTCTGCTGCTGCTGCAAAATACAATACAGTACAGTATGTTGCCAGAGGCTAAAGCTGCTCAGCTTCTCACAGTGAGGACTTATTTTATCAGTTTGAATAAACGTAAGATAGAATTGATCTTAGTATTAAAGTAGTTTTTTTTACATACAATATGTCATCTCTATGATATTCCTTATCCGAGGTAAAGTTGACTTTTTTTGCCTTCTGCAGCCGAGAGGAGATAATAACTGAGATTATAACTCAGTGCTGTTTCCCCTGGGACTGCAATCATTTTGGACAGTGATACCATAGCTTAATGCAAACAATGTAGCAGCCCTCCATTTTTTTATTGATTATGACCAGAAGAAAATGTGTTGATCTGATTTTTTGACGTGGGTTTGCATGAGGCCTTTGTCAATAGTTATATAATAACCTACAGCAGTCAGCAAGTCTCCTGTTTTAAGAACAACTTGACTACAAAGACAAAAAGTGAGCTATGCTTTTCAACAAGAAGTTTGAGCTACTTTAAAAGGGCTCCCTTAAGAAAGATCAACAATGTTTAAATGTATAGGCTAAATTTTAAATATTTACAGCGTGCACCTTTGTCATGAGACAGCCCTATTTTTGGCACTGTGTTTTTATCAATTGTACAACTTCAGTATTCCTACGCATGTTCATGAATTAAGCTGCTGAGCATCTGTTCGGGTCAGCTGTATCTGGAAAAAAACCCAGAACTATAAAAAAAACATGAGTCATTAGGAAATAAACAGAGGTATTGTGTTCACTGTGGAGACAAGAAGATACTTTTTATTACCCAGAATTTACAGAAACATACCTTTAGCAAATGGAGACAGGCTGAGAGAGTGAGAGAGAAAACTTCTGTTGTTTTGGTATTAGTATTATATTAACAATATCGACAATTCTGAGGGACTTTGGCAGCCAACTCAAGCACATAAGCAGAGTTTTGCCATACTTATTTAGACGTATTTTCTTACTTTACACGTCTCCTCCACTACAGTGATGCTACTTGACAGCTTGAGCCACCAGTTAAAGAGAATTTAGTTACAAAAAAAAACTGATAATCAGTTGTTTCACAATGTACTCCTCAACAGAGTATAAATGAGTTTAAATGAGCTTAATTTCCACCAGCTTCTTCATTAAAGGGGCCCTCAACCAAACCGATCTAAAGGTCAGTTTTCAAGTGATGAAGAGGACCAATCGCCCTTTAGAATCGTCGAATAAGATCTTCTGCAGCTCCTGAGGAAATCATCCTGATAAAGTTCAGCTTGCAAACAACACATTTATAATGAAACGATGGTTGCATTTTCTAGGCAGAGGTGCACAGTTACGGACAAATACTTCATATTAAACATAACGTAAGGTTTTCAGGTATTCTACTCAAAATATTTTTAACATTATTTTACTTTTAACCCTGACATTTGAAGATGAACAAATAGCTCTTTAAAACATTTTTTTTAGAATGATTTTATTATCAAACATAACAGGAGGCTCAGTTATTCTTTGCACAGAAGCAGCTGAAATGTCCTTCAAAAGACTATTGGTTTCTGTTCTGTTTAAGTCAGATGTTACTCACCCTAAATAAAGACATTAAATCAGAATTATACTTTTACCGCTCTTTTTTATCACAAGATACAGTACTTCCACCTGTATAAAGAATATATGTACCTTTAACACCTGTGCCAAGGCAATTCAGGCTACCACAAGAACGTTTGCTTTAATTTAGTTTATTCTTAAAATCTGTCTCATGAGTATCTTCCAACTGTTTGGATGTTCAGAAATGAATCACTGCAAATGGGGCAGTGGCTGTTCTGTTTTTCTCTACTAATTGAATGTAATTACTAAGGGTGACCCCATATCGTCGAGTACCTTAGTCGACAATTCGTTCGTGGAAGCCTCGGTCGACTGCCAGTCTCATGCTGTATTCATGTGCTCCTCGGATGGTCCCAGTTTCCGAGTTGAGAAGCCGTTCTTCCGACTTTAGTCTGTTGTTGCAACAAACATCATGGGTGCTACGAAAAAGATGTGTGACTGTTTCAGTTACAAGTTATATTTCAGCAAAAAAGTTGATGTGCAATATGTGAATTAATAACAAGTCCTATCTTAACAGTAACAAAACGTATTTTGCCCCCTCATGTGATGAAGATTTTGACGTCAAGTTGGCCACCTAATTTTCTTTCTTTAGTTGTTGTTCCGACTTGAGCAGGCGTTCATGGGCATTTTACAACTCAGAGACTCATTTTTCCGATGTGTCTGACATCACATGAATGCACCATCATAGTTGAGCATAAGGATAATTCCATTCTAGCTATATGGGGGTGTTTAATGTCTTACTAAACATAGATTTGCCTGGTTTCTCCAAATAATGCATGGCTCATAGCCTATCTTGGTATGAATATCTCCGTATTAATACTTTTGATGCAGTTCTAAAAACCAGTCGTATTTTAAATCAATCTCCTTAGTGTGTGCCTGAAGAAATCACCCCGAAGGACTGATAGAAGCAACAGATCCATGTGTCGAGAATTTCATTGGCTACCAGAAATGTCAGTCATCGGCACAGATGCGTGCAATTGGACATAAAGAACAGGTGGAGGTACCTGCTTTAAACAAAGGCTCTCATTGGCTGCTATAGGCTGTAATGAGATGTCAACAAAAGGTCAGTGAATTAGCGGAGTTTTTTGAACAGTTCGGTGGATCGTTATGGATGTAACATGTTTGGATTCAATCTTTCTCTTGATTTAAAACGTGTGACTTCTTTTTGGTGGATTATTATGACCAGGAGAGTTCAGTAAATCTTCAAATGGTAAGTTTAAAGACACTGTTTGTTTCTACGTCGCTGGTTTGACCCACACACACTGGGTTCTGTGTACAGTGTGTGTGTCTGCTGTATTTGACATGTGTAATATTGTTATAAGGTCACATTAATGCAGACTTAATGAGTGAGAAAAACGAAGTCCTATCATAGAATACATTGACAAATGGTTTAATAATGTGGTTAAACTCAAATGAGAATGAGGATCAATGAGCGAAAAAAAACAAAACTTTCTGAAGACTATTTAAATCGTTAGTCGGGGAGAGGCCTAGTAGTTACTGAAATGTAGGAGGGTTTTGAAGACATGTACTTTTGTAAACAAAAGGTAGGCTACCTTAAATAGAAAAGATATTTTGGCTGCCTTGCCATACAAGTTGTCATAAGTTATTTAATTAAATAGGACTTGGGGCAGATGAAAAAAAAGTATACAAAAACTTTTAATGAACGACCTGTTTGTTAAATCAGGACAAAGGCTGATCCTTTGGTTTTGGAAACCAGCATGAACATGTTACTCCAAAAAATAGATCATAACTTTAACAAAAATGTGCACGCAAATACATCACTGTAGTCATGGTAACTAAACTAACTAAACGTTAAAATACATGATATGATAACTCGACTCATTTTATGTTCATGTCATCTGAACTAATTTAAAGTTTTCCAACTTACAAAAAAATGACCAAGTTGTAATTAAGAATATGAGTCAAATAGATACACCCTTGCAAATGAGTTGACATGCAAAATAATACATTATTAATATTGTTTCATATGACGTGGCAACATAGAGCAGTTACACCACAGCTTTAAAGTCCCCAGTTCTCGTCCTGGTTCAGTCATGATTGAAAAGGAAACACAGACAATGTAATGGTAAATGGACTTAAGCTTGTATAGAACTTTTCTAATCTTCTCAAAACGCTTTTACACTGCAGGTCACATATTCCTATGAACACACTGATGGAAGAGGTTGATCTTAAAGTGTCCATCAGTAATAACTAATCCCATTCATACACATTTATACGCTCCCGACGAAGCAGCCGGAGCAACTTGGTAGGGTTGTGCTCAAAAAGTCGATACAGCAATATATCATCATGTCCTGGGATTCAAATATTTTTGTTTATTTTACAAGGAAAGTTTTTTACTGTTTTGAATGAATACACATTTTTCTCAACTCATCTCAAATTCAATCTTCTTAAAATGTTATGGCCCGGACAATTACAATTTTCACTTTACTTAAAGGCAGGGTTGGTCATTTTAATTAAAAAAGGAGCATTCCCTCAGTGCTCTGTCTACACCCACCCCCTCCCCTCTGTGCTCCCTCAAAAGCCACGCCCCTTACTTACATGTAGGAGCGCTGTTGCTCCAGAAGCGGACCTCAGCTCATCGCTTGCATTGTCTAGAAGCTACGTCGTCTCATGTCTCATTCAGCGGTAAGTAAACCCACAGTATAACCTCCGTCATCGGTGATACGCTTTGAGTGTGGGCTAGTGCACGCAAGGGGTAGAGAACGAGCAGGGAGACGGGGAATGAATTATTAATTGCTGTCAGGACCTAAAGAAATCTTAAAAAGTCTATCTGGAGAAAATGACCGACCCTGCCTTTAACTTACTTTACGGCGGTAAATCAGACACTTTAACATGACAACTGACGATAAAGACACTGTTTCTTAGTGAGGTTTTAGTCTTCAGGGGGCTCGCTCGATACGTAGACGTGTTCGTTCTGTGACTCCAACTGCTACAACTATTTCTATCAGCCTTACGTCTATTATCATTATAATAAATATTGATATTTAAAAACAATATTTTTGATATATTATTCTAACAATATCAGCGTTCCCTATTTCATCATCGTTACAGCTGCTCAGCTTCATATTAGACTGATCAGTCTATTATCATAGCTGTTACTGCTAATACTACACCTCCGTTTACCAATATAACGGCTCTGTAGCTACGAATCTCTTACTGCTCCATCTCTCTCTGTCTGCATCTCCCTCTACTTTGCTAAATGTTGCTTAGCGCTGTGCTCATGGTGGATTCATGTTGGGTCTTTGTTCTAACAAAGAGTACAGACTAGACCTGCTCTGTTTGCAAAGTGTCTTGAGATAACATTTATTATGAATTGGGAAATAAAGATTGATTGATTCATGATCTAACAAAAACCCGACTCTGATCCAAACGGAGGTAGAATGCGGTGGTTCAGGTCGGAGCGCCTCCTTCACTACCTTGGATCATAAGGGGAATTTAAAGTGTGGCCGTGGTATAAAAATATCTGTACCTACTGCAGAGATTCTGCATAAACTAGCTGACCTCTTGGCCCTAGCAGAGGGAGACACAACCTGACTTTCTTTCCAAATCAAAATCATTTTCTGCTTTGTCCTGCATGTCATCTCAGGCCTGACCATGTACAAAAAAAACCCAAGGCTGACAGTGGACATGGAAAAACTTTTAAATTAGTTAATCAAGTTTTAACAGGGAAAATTTCCCTCACAACATTCAGAGGCATTTATTTAGCTATCATGTTATTTAGGCAGATCTAATCCTTAAACGAACATCTGCTGTAGTAGAGTAGAGCTTTCGGCAGCTGTTGATAAACTATGAGCTGTCAGTCATGTCTGATATGCCCCTTACCTCCCCCTCCCTCCTACTTTCCCAGAGGGACAGAGAGAGAGGGAGGAAGGCGCAGAGTTAATCAAAGGAGTAGTCTTGCAATTAAGTGACAGTGAAAGTTACAGGATTGTATCTCAAATCCATTCGGCTTACTTCATGCCTGAGACGAGGGCCTTAAATAGACTGTTGATTCTCAGGTTCAGTGATTAAACTGGTCATGGCACATAAGAACACAACAGAGCCGTGTTTTTACACTGCATTTTCGTGTTCTTGTGAATTTGTACGCCGTTCCGGGGAAAGCTTTGAGCTACAAAAACACTGTTTTGTTTTGTAAATCCATCCTCTGTCATGCATACTGAGATTAAATTTGAAATGTTTTGTGATGTTCATCAGCTTCCACTATGAATAATTCCAGGAAGCAACATTCAGGCGAAGGCAATTCACTCTGATGGGAATGAAGGTTATCCTGATGGATCCGGAGCGTGGCCTTAGTGTATGATTACATGTTTAGCTCCAATATTGATGTAATCCTCAAAGGGTATTACCCTGTAGAAGCCTACCTGTGGATATGCAACACAGGGCTTTAAATCTGCACCCAATCTCCCACTATCTCACCCCTGCAGCTTTTTCCATCAAACGGCAGCAATTCGGCGCACTGTTCCTGATGGGGTGCTCCTCTATTCTCCAGATGCAGTTGGACAGCTGACCCTCCAGCCAAGGTGCCTCTTCTAACAGGTCTGGATGTTTTATTCATGGCACCTGTAGACCAAAGTAAACCACTAGACCACAACCAAAACAAAGCAGCTCAGTCACCTCAGGAGAAAACTTTCCCTGTTGTAATAAGACGTCGCATCTGTGTTTCTGCAGCTCTCTGATCCTAACACCACGCAACAACCACGCTGTGACAACCAAATACATATTTCACTGGATGGTTGTAAATATAAACTCTCTTATGCGTTTCCTAACCACATGATTTGACTTTGAACATATTCTTATTTTGTGGATATTGTCATGGGTAGATTATTTCCATCCCCCCCCCCAATACACACACACACGCACCAACACACTGAAACACATAAAAAGCCCTTGCTAAACTTGCCTCTTTCGTCATGCTGTTTTTTTGCTCACAAAAGACTCATGGGAAATGATGTTTGTTAAAAACAACTAAAACACAGGAATAGAACAGATAGGTATTGCATTGGTTGTTTCAAAATATGACAAAGACGTATGATGTGAAACAGAACATAGTCGAGAGAAGTCTGTTCCAATGCTGCTTTTTTTTCAGTGTTTCATTGTAAAAGAGACAGCACATGAGGTTTCTAACTTCTGCAGGGAACCTGGAAGTTCTGGTCTCACTACTGGTGTATCATTATGATTCACCAGATCATGATTGCGTCTTGTTACAGCTTTAAAGCAGTCGCCCCACATTGTCTTAAGATACATTTTATTTCTTTATTTATCTGTTTGTCTATTTATTTATTGAATTATGTATTTATGTTTTGTCCCTGTCCCTCTAAGAGGGAGGAAGGGAGGTAACCATGCCAACAAAGCCCCAGGCTGCCGACCAGAGATTGCTGTAAATGTTACACTTAATATAAATAAATAAATAAATAAAAGTTAAGTGTTATCCAACCTCTCATCCTACGGAGCCCAGGAGGGGACATCAATATGGTGACATTTTTTTAATAATGCATGCTGATTTTCTATTTAGCTGCATCACTGACAAGAAACTGTGTAGCACATAACACACCGTAAACCATAAAATGATTGTTTGTATGTTATTTAAAAGATTCAAATAAATATTTGAACGCGTTAATTAGTGAATTGAGCGCACATGTAGACATTTATTTGACCTTCTGACAGAGAGCAAGGCTGGCTGTTGTACTTTGTTTTAAGTAGGGCTGTCAACAATAAAGTTGATCGTAAATATTTAAGGTTTGAAATTAATGCATACATTTTTTTAACTATGATTAATCATGCTATTTTGTCCATTCAGGCCTGCTGTAGATAGTCCTCCTCAGTGCCTGTAGTCACAGTGATGAAAAAGAAAGACACTGCTGCATCTTTGAATGTCTCATTCCTCTTTAAAAACTCTCAGACAGCTCAGCTGAAGAGTCTTAAGTAAAATCCACCTCATGACATCAAACTCTTACCTTTGGTACCGTTCCTTTGAGCTCTTTTCATTTAGTTTTTGATCCATAACAAGTTCCTGTTTCTGTGGTAAAGTGAATGTCGTAACCGTTGATCTACCAGAAGGTCCTTACTTTATTTCAAAATAAAAGCAGGAGTTAATTCAAACAGCAAGTAAAGTACTAACGTACAATATGTAGAATTGTATGACAATGTTTACATGTAAATATCTTACTTTGAAAAGAAGCAGAGAGAACTCCCATGATTCCCTGCTAGCCTCGACGTCATCTTTTGTTATTGTAGTATTGATGGAAAGACAATACACAATTTCAAAATAAAAGCCTAACAATTTTTATTTTTAAGTGGGAAATAATGGAATTTCAAATATGCAATCAAAAATGTGATTAATCATGATTAACTATTGGAAAATTAGCAATTGATTCAAAATTGTCATCTTTGGACAGCCCTAGTTTTTAGATATTACCAATCAACTTGTGATAAGTGGTCGGGGATACGTTTACAGCAGTTGGTCAACCATTTGAGGGAAAAACATCTATTACATTTTATACATACTGAGAGTTAGATGAAAGGATTATACATTACTGAAATCAGTAAATCTAAGGCTGCGTTGAGTAGCTGGTTAGCTTAGCATAGCATGAAGACTTTAAAAAGTGGTAAAAATAAATACAAAATAAAACTAGATCTAAAAAAAATAGATACAATGAACCTACAAATCCCTTAAACCACACAATTCTGTGTTTACTCCTTTGTTTTTATTTTTACAAATAACAGCAAGGCAAGCTGGGGCCTATTTGTGAAAATGTTGAACAATTACATATGAAGTGTAGCTGTAGTTACAAAGAAAAGAGAATGCCTCTTTCACTTCTCCGACCCTGATCTTTCATGGCAATAAGTGGATTTGAGCCAGTGGCACTTTTGATCACAAAATGTTTTCCCCCTCATTAAAAATGCAGGAATATCCCTCATGATCAATAAAGCCTGTGCGAATGGATCCTAGGTGATCAGAAAGAGTGCTTAATATACCCTGTGTGTGACAGCGATGGATTGTGAAATGATTGAAATTGATATAACGTCAATGCTGGGTAATCACAGAGCTCCCTGTCTCTTCTCCTTGATCATTCAGACTGAATCAGAGTCCGCCTTTGATCAGTCTCTGGCGCTGTACCCAGGGACCGACAAAAAGAGACAGGCAGTACAGAGGAGAGGACAGACACAGCCATGTATTTACCCCTGCATTTCAATCCCACTAATGATTATTCACGTCCAGTCACTGTATAACAGCTCGGAGGAAGCCAAGTGCTGAGCCTTTATTATAGAAGATCTGAGTGAACATTATTGCTTTTGCTGCATGAAACAAACGCTTCAAGCAATTATAATGATTATCATTATCTGCTGAGAGACACGCTCGACGCAAATTGGCTCTATGTCAGTAATTAAGAGATGCACCCTTTTTTGGAGGGGGCTGAGTGAAGTTTTCATGCTGCTTTTAAAATAAAAAGCCAGAGGAATGCTGCGCAGAATTTTAATACGCAACCTTTGGGGGATAATTTGACCCCTTCTCTCAAAAGGTTCTACAATTGAATGTTAGCACCTTTCAGAATGACTAATAACAAGTAAGAAAAAGTAAAAGGGAAATTCTGCAGTCCATTTTCAATCATTATAACTCTAAAAGGCCAACCAAGACGAGAAATGAACTATACAAGTCAGGTCTGGCTTTTTTTAATTGTACTTAACACGTTCTTCATTTTTTCTAATTTCCTCATTCTTTCACTGGAAATGGCCTGAGCTTGTGTGTGGCAGTGTGTAACGCTTTCATTTCCTCTGCATGTCAGGCAAAGACAAAGTAGCAGCATTAATGCAAAGCATTGAGTCCAGGTGTGAGTTTATGTATACATTGAAATGCACATTAATCTAGATTTTATCACCTTCCACTGCTCGCGCTGGGCACAGCATGACCAAAAAGAAAGCTTCATTTTAATGCAATGCAGAGAGAGCTAAACATCAGATGCTGTCAAAGAAAATGCGTTTTTTTTTTTTGTGTCTGTTTGTTTACATCTGACATCCTCTCCTTTCAAACAACAACTGCTCCTCTCCAATCTTTCCCTCACTTCAAATGTAATGAAAACTTGAATGTTGCTGAGAGTTTCTGGAGATTTGGCAGACAAATAGGAATTTGGACCGAAATTGCTTACCAGACCAAAATTAATGTTTAGGATGACATTTTCTTTGTGCATCAGAAGTGTTGGCTAGTATAGAACATGTAAAAAGCTGTCAGGGTGTGGATTTGCTAATTCTAGTGCTTTTAACATATTCCAGCTCAGGCATATGAAACTCCAAGACATGCTGTCCTCATCATAAATTAGGAATATAAATGTAAAAGCTAGACCAGAATGCATCTTCCCCAAGCTGATGTAGTTTTCATGTTTCAGCTTATGTGTGCTGACTATCAATGCAATCAAACTGGGTGTTGCATACATACATTCTTTCTTTCTTGTAAGAAAAAGCATTACATTTCTAATTCCATAATGTTGTACTAAATACAAACATGCATGTTTTTTTGGCAAATGATTGCAATATATCATTATTTAGGTTTGACCTTTGTAACTCATGAGGTGAGGAAGATGCTTTTGCTAGTATTCATCATGAGGTCACAAATTGTAAAAGCTGATATATTGGGTTTTAATAGGTGGTTTGCCTTTTGCTTGCTGCCATCCCCTAAATCAAATGTTGTGTTCATCAAACAGTTTGTAGGGTCAGAGGACAGTTTTGAATGCATTGTGTGTGTCTATGTGGCGCTCCCGCCGTGCCATGCTTCTGCAACGCCGCTGGAATCCTGTTCTGTAACGCGTGCGTGATGGACACTGGTCTGTATTAACATCTGTGGGCGTGGTGGTCGATGGCACTAACAGTTATGTATAAGATTTATTATAAATCCAACTCTGTGTTGCATGAAAGTGTCTAAATGTGTGTGCTTCTGCGTGTGTTTTTGCGTGTATTCATCAGAACGCGTATTTGAGCGAAGGCGCACGCAAACGCAGGAGTGCTTGGAAACAAACAGAAACAAAAACTTGTCGTCTCTCAGCCCTCTGTGCTGTAAAAAAAAACTCAATTTGAATGTATCAGTAAATGCACTGGTATTAAACTGTGGAGTAAGATGTGCTGTTGTTCATCCAGGTCAAATCTAGACCAGGTCTTAGGTGTTCTAAGGGTGTTTTTTTCCGCTTCCTCAAGATAAGAACGTGCCAGCTTCTCGCCTGACCACACCTCATTAGAAGACAAACACACCCCTGTGTGCTCAAGGGAGCGCACATTTATTTGCTGTTTAAAAAACGTGAGTGCTGGGCGTTAAAATGACAACTGCGGCAGGTGGAAAACAGGAAAGACACAAGCTGCACGCCAAGACGCTTTTTGCCGGGGGTACAATAGGGCCCAATATGTTTTGACCTTAGTTTAGTGTGTTCAATCATGTTTTCTCTCATTATCTATGTAAACTCAATTAAATGTATTTAATGAATTTTTGTCTCCAGCGTTTTTTTAAATGTAGTAATACGTGTTGGTTGTGTCTTCGTCAAAGTTTGGAAAGGCAGCCTTATCAACAGTGAACTGATATGTAAACCTTTAGAAGTTAAGTTTGAAAGATATGAAAATGTGATCTTTATTTATAATTAAGAACAGGAATAAAGGAATGCATGTGAAATTGAATCAAAGTGTGCGTTTGCCCACACTATCCAAGATCAATGATAAGTTGTTCTGTGCCAATCAGCCTCATGCTCCTGACAGAAAAAGGTTTGGGCTTAGTTTGCACATGGGTATGCAATGCCTCCCTCTATCTATCTATTTACTGTATCTATCTATCTAATTTATGTAACAAGAACGTTATGTAAAATAAAGCTCATCTGCTCACTCAGACTAATTGAAGGTCAAAAGTGGTGGTGGGCGAGAGAACTATTACGTGTGCTCTTCTGACAGCAGGTGAGTGTGCTTCATGCGCTTACTGTAAAGGGGAAATGGGACTAAAGCAGTAGATAAAAAAATGTAAAAGAGCACAAAAGAGCTGAGAAAGAGGTTGGTGAAGGTGAAAGGAGAAAAGCTGAGGATTGTGAGATTGATGTGAGATTGGAGGAGAGGAAGGAAAGAGGAGTGGGTGGGTTGGTGGGGGCTGTTCCTTGGGTGCACGCGGCTGGGGAGGGAGAGGAAGTGTGAATCCATGGGATATTAGATGTCCTGACCCGGCCGGTGGAGGGCGTGAGGATGGATTGGCCACCACGGACCAACAGAGAGAGCAAGAACAAGGGAGAGGGAGAGATGGGGTGATGGAGGTGTGGAGAAAAAGAAGGGAGTAAGGAGAATATCAATGGCCAGACAGAGACACGTATGGATTTCTCTTCCGTCTCTTCAGAGCCTAACTTTACAGCAGCGCAGGAGTGGATCGAATTGGGAGGGGGAGAAAAAGTGCCTGCTGATCCTCCCCTGAGAAATCAACACTTATGCATGAAAAGCTTCTTTGACTGTTAACTTTGTTTCCCTGCTCATTGTTCAATAGGATGCACTTGCTTGTTTTTCTTGTCCTTCTGTTTACAAGTCGGCACAATAAAAAGCAACATAAGGTGGTGACAGAAAATAATGAATACCACGTAAATGATAAAAAGCCGTCCATGGCTCAGAGTGAACTAATAATAAAAAAGGAAATTTATGAATAAGGGTGCTTATTACCAAGTGCTGCCTTGTGACTATTTGCATAATTCCAATTATTGCACAATGACACAGTTCCTTCCTGATGTGATTTGTGCTGACTGTTAATACCATCAGCATAAACAAAGGAATATCACATTGATTCTCAAGCTGAGTCTGTCACTGTTTGCATCAGCATCCATATAATGAAGAAAACAGGGGATGTTCAAAGACAGCTGCAGGTTTTATCTTTGCTAGAACCCAGGTTTTGAAAATCTAAGAATAGAATAAAATAGTTGAGAAAACAACCTCAATCATGTATCTGATGTTCTGGATCATTTAATGAAAGGAATTGAAAGCAAACTTGGACAAGATTTTTCTAAAAGGGCTCAGAAATCTCAGGGCTAAGTCGTGATGTAGAACTTGAGTGTAGTATCTAAACAGATTTTTAAAGCACATCTATTATGCTGATCCATATTTTAACACCTACATGTAATATTACAATATTTGATGTCCATACCAAAACCTCGACAAAGTATTTTTAAACACAAGATATCAAATTGTTAGCGTAATCAGGGACGTGGTTTCCTGCTGCTCTAAAGAGACGTTACGAGAACTTCACGAGACTTTCCACAACCTGACGTCAGGTTCTGCCGATGTTTAACCCCTAAATTCCACCAGATGTGTGTTCGGTCCGTCTCTGTTCCATAACAGCATTGGAGCTGATGGTTTTTACTTTATTCAATGCTTCCACTGGCTCCGCTGCGCTGCGTCTCAGCTCCCTCCCGGCTGCGGCTGTCCAGAGCACGATGCATCAATTTACCACAGAGCAGATCGAGCAGGACAGGAAGTCAGACACCGAAAAAACATTAAAACATCCGGTTTATTTTCAGAATAAAACACTCCGTTTTGACGGTTCAGAACAACAACCTTATGTGTGTTTGCGATATGTTTACAAGGGTTTCTAAATTGTTTTATACCACATACATATTGTTATCTCTCACGCTGTCGCTAGTGTAATCTATAGTTACCGTGGGAACTCCTTTGTCTCAGCACTCCAGCTGTCCGGGTGTGCTGCTCCATAATGGAGCGGAGCGGACATGCAATGCGCACGTATCTGGTGGAAGTTCTGCGTTAGAGCAAAGCATGGTGCAAAGTTGTTGGACATGCCCACCCCAGCAGATGTGTCAAGGACTCGCCCACCCGAAAGTTTACTCAAATTTCCCTGCGACTCAGAACAGAGCTGGCCAATTGGAGGAAAGTGGGCATGTGGGGAGGGGGGCTTTAAAGAGACAGCAGCTGAAATTAGGGATTTTACTGACATCAGATAAATAAGATTACACATCTCACAATGCTACTCAATAGGTGTCCCAGAGACTGACATAATTCATGGTGCAAGTGAGTATAATAGATCTTCTTTAAGTGAGACAGTTTTTTTTACTGTAAAAAAAATTGATGTTTTGAGTCCTTCGGTCATCATAACATTACTGTGAATACGCCACAAAATCTAAACCATGTAAAGATTTCTTTATCTCAGCTGCAGTTTCCAAGGTCAACTAAGCTTTTCATAAAATAATAAAAAGGTCAGTACCCATGTGGAAATGTATCAAGCCCTTTGGACATGATTAAGGACATTAGTTATAGAGACTGATACTGTTTTATGTGCCAAGCTGTCAACATGTTTATCTCTCTGTAAAGTTTGGCATTTTATTACAGGGGTCTCTAAGGACAGACTCACTTTTGGAACTAGCCTCAAGTGGCCATTCAATGAACTGTTTTGGCACTCTGTACTGACATTTTCAGCCCTGGGATTGCTACATGGTTCTTCCAACTGATGTGAAGGTCATGTATTAAGTTTGAAACTTAGAACAGAAAAATAGAACAAAAACTGGAAACAGAATGAGAGAAGAGAGAGTGTAATGGAACGAATTAGAAAAAAAAGATATTATTCAAGCTTTCCACCAAATGAAATCATCCAATCCAATCCAACTTTATTTGTAAAGCACTTTAAAACAACCACAGTTGACCAAAGTGCTGTACAATAAAATACATAACAACTCACATGAAATAAAAAACTATATAAAATACAGAAAATAAGTTAAAAGACATAAAACATGGGTCAAATTAAAAGGCACGCAGTAAAATAAATAAAATCGACGTCTCACTAAGTGTCGAAGGCCAAGGAAAAAAGATGCGTCTTAAGACCAGATTTAAAAACAGACAGAGAAGAGGCCTGTTTAAGGTGCTGAGGCAGATCGTTCCAAAGTTTTGGAGCCGCAACAGCAAACGCACGATCCCCTCTGAGCTTCCGCCTGGTTTTAGGCACCCTCAGGAGCAGCTGAAATCATGATGAAAAACATTTGACTGAAAGCTCCACGATAGCTACAAACTGGACTTTTAGTGACGTAGTGATGTTTTCCAATGTGATGTATCTGAACCTTAAAGCTATCATAGAATAGTCCCAGCTATTCATATCCGTCTTTCGTGGGGCACATGAAACAAATTGGGAGGGAGCAGAAACATGTAGTGCCATATAGAGGACTTCCTAAGATTTCTAAGCCGATTCTATTTGAAAGCATCGAAAGCGTAACCAATGTTTTCCTATAGTACAGCACGCTTGATGGATGCTGTTCTTTGTTGCTGCACAACGCGCAGTGTTTTTTTTTGGCGCAAATTCGAGTTAAAAACTGTGCAAATTTTCAGCTCAAGTTGCAGCGCTCGTCACGTTTGGCCACTCTTTGAAGGTTTTGCTTGCGGTTTCTGTCTGTTAAAAGGAAGTTTTTCCTTGCCACTGTAAGTTTGCTAAATGTTGCTTAGGGCTCATGATGGATTAATGTCGGATCTTTGATAACATAACAATACATGTAAGGCTTTTGTAAATTGACTTTAGGTTACATTTGTTGTGAATTGGCACTATACAAATAAAGCATGATTAATTGATGATTGATTGATCAATTGATGGAATTCACCATACAGTTTCCTTGTTTTAAATTTCATGTACCCAAAACCTCAGTGTTTTGTGAGATTTTTCCCCCTTCTTGTCTAGGAGCAAAGCAGTGGTGAGAGCTCTACTGTACGTTTGCTCAAATCCATTTTTTCCCACTTATGAATGAATGAAACCTTTATTGCCCCTGGAGGAATTTGCCTTGCACAGAGAGCAAAAACACTATACAAACAAACATTTACAGGACAGCACATAAAAACACACTAAAGCATCACACGATTAAATGTGTCGAGTTCATTCTGTGTAATCACGGAGATCTCGTGTGCGTGTCAGCCATAGAGCAGCGCCACCTTCACTTATTATATTGAGTCACCTGTAATGCACACAGCCCGGCTCCACAGGCGCTCCCAGCTCTTTTTTCCCCCAGATACACTCAGGTGGCATTGGAGCAGCTGCACTTATCATGACGCTTCTTTGTGTGATCGGGCCTTTAGATTGTATTGTTTTATGTCCTCCATGATGAACATTGGTACATACTCAGTCTTTTATTTTTTAATGACGATCCTGATCTCTCTGAGGAAAGGAATTAGACTGAAACAAAAAATATTCTGCAAAGGATTGTGGATGGAGACTCATTTTGAGCTTTCAGATGATGAAGAAATAGTGAAACATTGTTTACAGCATATTTTCAGATGGCTAGTTGTTTTGAAAAGCATTACTGAGGCTGGAGGGGATTCAGCTTAAGTGGTATTATGTTAGTTACCATCGGTGGAAATTCTGCAACTTTGACTTCAAAAGTCTTGCACTGAGTGACACAAGCTTATCTAAAGTAGCTTAAACCATTGTGCAACCTACAGTACACAAAACAGAAGTTTGTTTTCCTCTTATGAAAGGCAGTGTAGCCTCTTAATGGGGTTATTCCTACTGCTGAAAAGAAAACTGTTCCTTTTATGTTGATATAAGTAACTTAACACATTTTTCATTGAAACTATTTTCATCATCATGTTTTGTTGATGCTGATGTTGCAGAAGGGTTTTGGTCTGATGCTGAATCGGATACAAGAAAAATGAGCCCAAATGTCTCTGTCCAATTCAAAGGACATGCCTTGAAAGTCACCTATTATACTCCTTCACTCCTTTTCAACAAGTTTAAGGTCTCAGAGCTCCCCAAAACACGTCTGTAAAGTTTCTTGTTATAAATCCACTCTGATCCAGTATTTGATCATGCCTATAAACCCCTCTATTTCAGCCCTGCTAAGAACAGGCTGTTTCTGTGTCTGTAGCTTTAAATGTAAATGAGCTGTGTTTGACCACGCCCCTCTCTGGAAGAGGATGTGGTGTTGGCTTTCTTGATCAATGTCCTATGGTTTACAGTGAGAAGGCAGACTCAGAGTGCAGAACAAACACCTAGCTGTTGGAGTGTCACCCACTCGGGGGAGGGGTTACTGCCCTTTGTGATGTCATGAAGGGAAACTCTCCAAACACACATTTTCTGTAAAGTGGAGCAGGCAACAGATATAGAGGATGGGCTTTTCCCATAAATGGGGGCTTTCTAGACAGGCTAGGGACACATGTTTTAGAAAAAAATGGGGAAGTGCATTTTCCATAATATGTAACCTTTGAAATATAAACAAAAAGTTTTAATGAAGACATTTTCTCCAACTCTGACACGTTTCTTTTTCATCCCTTAGATTTAATGTATCCTGAAATTACTAAAATTCTCAAACTTGAATTGTTCTGGGTCTCCAAAGGAAGAACAGAATATAAACCCCTGTGATGACTTGTTGGATTATTTTTTTTTATCACAGGCCAGTATACAAAAGTCATACATTTTCTGATTTTTCTCCACAGTCAGTTTGGATTTGATGTATCAAGAATTCAAAATATCAGCTGAAATGTTTTCCTGTACCCTGGTGAGTCTTCACAGCAATAAAACTTCCTATTTCTAAAACATGACCTGGAACACTTCTCCGGGGTTTGTGGATTATAGGGCTAATCCGAAAAACCATTACTGTTACCAGTTTCTATCATAAATATTTCTTACATAAAAAAGTGGTTTCAAAGCATCATAGGTCAAACCTAAATAATGTGGGTTTCACTGCAGATAAGTATGGAATTGTGTTGACCCTTTAAGCCGCATCTATGCAAGATAGAATATAAACAGAATAGAAAGAAGAGTGTGATGGCCTTTGATCCCCTACAGAGGGATCGCCTGTGAAGAAGATAATGAGTAAATCAATAAGGCTGGTTGTAAAACTCAGGCTAAGTCATGCCTGCTCGGTTGGGGGTAAGCTGTGTCTTACCGGCAGCCCTCCAGCATCAACTGAAATGCAACTGCAATGTGCTACACGAGCACGTGTTAGTGTGGGTTTCTAAGCTTCTGTCACTGTGTGAATCCAAAAACACATGTATTTTTTACAGAAGGGGATATGGAAGGCGCTGAGATGAGAGGAGCGGCTGTGAATGCTTCACCTGCCACATCGCTGCTTAAATACGTGGCGTCTTCTGTGACAAATACACGCGTAGTGAGGGGTTCAAATGAAGCCAGATGATGTACTGTGGTAGTACGTATAAGGCAGCTATTCTTCTCAATGTGGATCTGAATTGTAAAACCAATGCTGAGCAGCAGTCTTAAAGGTGTAGTTAGCAGTTTTGTAAAAATACAATTGTTCTCTTGAAAACATCAGTACTGCTTTGGTATCTGTATGGTTTACAGAAGGCTATCTTAGCTTAGCATAATGTGGGTAAATAAATACCCTACCCAAGTAGTGGTGAGAAGACTATAGGGTTAGGTGAGTAGACCATTAAAAAAAAGGGTTGGGGAGGGTGAAGTCATGATGACTGTTCCCTGCCTTGTGTTGTGCTTTATGGTGACAGTGGTAATGCTTTTCATTCAGTTTTAGGGGAATTCGGAACTTCAGCTCTTTTTGTTGTCGCCTGATGCACATAAAATAGAACCATGAGAAAAAAACCATGAGCAATAAAATTGGCAAGTAATAATCAAGTGTGTTTTGGATGGTCTCTAAGAATTAATCAAGACTACAGTTTGCAAATGGAGAACTGGAAATTGATAACATGTTGCTTTTTATTTATATGAATATATTTGGGCATGTTTACCTTTATTGGGTTGGAAAGCTGAAGAGAAACAGGAAATGTTGGGAGAGGAGCGTGGCAAAGGAGCGAGGTCAGATTGGAAACCACGGCTGCTGCGGTGAGGACTATATAGCCTCGTTTCCACCAAGCAGTCCGGTACGGTAAACCCTGATCTTGCTTGCGTTTCCACAGCCAACCGTACCCTTATTTGATAAGCGGAGTGTAAGCCAGATGGAGATAGCCGCGTCAGCTACGAAATAGTGTGACATCATAGCAGCCCAACACAGTGTAGCTCGCTATTAAGTTAAACGTTCAAGAAGAAGAAAGGGTAACAGTAAACAAAGGGTCGGATCGGTACGCTTGGCACCCCAACAGAGGGGTACCAAAAAAGTAGGACAGTAAGGATCCCTTATTTTGGTACCATTCCCATATTTGGACGGTTGAAACGCCAATAAATGGGTACAGAACCAAACCGAACTGAACCGCACTGCTTGGTGGAAACAGGGCTTATGTGTGTGGCTCAGTTGATAGAGTCGGTTGTCTCTCAACATGTCCAATGTGTCCTTGGGCATGACACTTAACCCTGAATTTGCCCCTGTTGCTTGGTCAGCGGCGTGAATTGGGATTGAGTTGCTTCTGATGGTCACTTTACATATCAACCACTGCCATCAGTGTGTGAATGTGTAGGTGTGACATGCAGTGTAAAAGTGCTTTGAGTAGTCAGAAGACTATAAGTGCTATACAAGCTCGAGTCCATTTACCATTTTTATAGTCTGGTTTTGCTTTTATTTTTGTAGCTAGAGTGTGTTAGTTTATGACAACAAAGACTGGAAAGTGTGTGTGTGTGTGGGGGGGGGGGGGGGGCAGCTTGGCTTTGTCTGTTTATCAGCACATCTAAATCTCACTAATTAACAAGTTCTATGTTGTTTGTTTAATCCGTACAAAGAACTGTGTATAAACAGGAAGTTGTTGTTTTTGCAGTGTGATGTGCAAGCCCAATTCTTGGCCAGGTTTCCCCACATGTTGACAAATGTAATGCTAAGCCAAACTAACTGACTGCATGATGCAGCCTTTTTACAGAGCTGAAGTTAAACTTGTACTTCCTGGTTCTGTTTGAGAAGCCAGAAAACCTCATTTAAATTCTCATTAACACTCGTCACAACACTTATCACTAAAGATCCAGCCCTAAAACAGAGCCATTCAAAAACAATATGTGGTGTGGCCCAACTCATATGTCTAAATGAGGTTGTTAAAAAAATGTATCTGTTGTCATTGTTTCTACTGTTTCTGTGTTTTAGCAACCTTTAACGAACACCCTAACCTTTGCTGGTGAAATGTCAAGGCTCAACAAAAGAGGAGTGTGTATGGGTGAGTGGAGGGGTCAAAGCTTGCTCAGACATGTGTGTACCAGCAGCAGGACGGAGATAAACAAATGTAAGTCTTAACACAGAAATACAAACTATGGGTTGTATTATCTTTGGACTGAGCTAAGTAGCTTTTTCTCCTCTCGTCCTCTCAGGAAAAGAAAGTAGGTGTATTTTCCGAACTTGCAGAATGCATGACTTACATGATAGTATGCATGATACATGTTTTGTATATTATGGTGTTGTGGAAAAAAACCCTCTCTTAAACCTTTGTGTGTATTTGCACCGAGTATAACCCGGTACACAATCTGGGAAAATAAATTTTATGTGTGCAGTACATTCGTCATCGAGGTTAAATCACTCCTGAGCAGCAAACTCGGAGCACAATAAACAAATCAAACACAATAACCTGCTCAGTCTGTTATCACCAAGAGGTCACTGAGGGGGTGGGTTTCGTGGAAATGTGCTATTTGCCCCTTGTTATACTGCGAGTTTTGTGCATTAATTTATGCAGTTGGACATTGGACATTTTACAAAAACAAAGAATAGTAACAATTTGAAATAATTGGTCATGTTCCTTATTACTCATGCCATCTGCGTGCTCCATGCAGCTGAAGCGATGATTTACTGGGTTAAGCTCTTAATTGCCAGCAAACAAGAGCACAGAGCAAATTGAAATGCATGGCACAGAAAGACGTGAGCTTTAAAGAGACAGTGTATGTGGCTACAGTGTCAATTCTGCAAACATGAGACATGCTACTAACCATTACAATAACAGATCTATCAGCTGAGGGAGCAGTGTTCTGTATAGCTTCATGAATGATTTCTTTAGCATTACATTTTTTTTGCTGTTTGATCATCTATTCTGTTTGATATGTCATTCATATAGAATCTAGTTTAGTAAAACTCAGATCCATTCCCCTGAAGGGAGAGGTTCTTAAAATGCTGCATTTTGTTTTGATTCAACTTATGGTTACACTTTGTTGTAGTCTGTTTCATACTCAAGGATTTGGATCGTATTTTATCTCAAATCCAAATATTCTATGACATGCACTACTTTTCCCATCGCTGCTCATAACCAGCCCATAAAAAATGCATCCCAAAGTAAGATTTCTACTTTTGACCCATTTTACATCAGGCAAGAAACGTGAGCGAACTGCTAAAGCTTGAAACTTGCTATCTGTTATTCTTGTTATCTGCTCACATCAAAAAGGTGTCCAGTAAGAATACTTTAAGAATGTTAATATTTTACAGTCTCACTTCGCTGTAATGGCCCTTGTTCGGGAGGTGAGGAGAAGCGAGGAGAAAGGAGTCGTTGTGTTGGTTATATATTCAGCACAGAGCCTCGCTCTAATCCACATACACTCCAGCTCTGTCCCCATGTGTGCCCTGCCCTTAAGAAGGCAAACAATGGATATCCTTCACTCTCCTCTAGATCACCTCTTTCAACACATTATCCTTCATCTATCGCCCAGGCTCCCTCTTTCTTCATCTATTTTTTACTCTCATTTATTTGTATGTTTCCGTGTAAAGCAAAGAGGCCCATCAATACAGTAAATAGAATGAAAAAAACGCCAACATGAAAAAGATTTATGCAGAAAAGAAAGAGAGAGCGAGAGAGAAAGCCCTGGATCGCTTTCTGTTTGTGTAAGAGGGATTTTTAGTTAAGCCCAATTTAACAGTCAGTGAGTTTAAGCAAAGGTGCTCCACACTTTCTATTCCGCAGCATAAACACTCAATATATGCTAAGCCTCATTCTCTTGGTGTGCATAATGCTGCCTGGATCTCAGCGAGCTCCCGCGGACCCGCACACACGGCCCCATCCTCCTTACTCCGTCTGCCAATAGCTGCCAAGGAAAATCGATATGTCAATACACATCGCAAATGTTGGGTCTTGACTTTGCAAGGTAATGTCTGCTTGTCTCTGCAATTTCGCTCTGTGCGCAAAACAAGGGGGAGAAAACAGTTCCTCCACTCTCCCACGGACATTGGGTGATGAAAAACATAAACATAACAGGTATTCTGTGTTGTTTACTGGCCTCGAATATGACAGGGACTTTCTCCAAGCTGTCTCAGTTCATCCTTCAAATACTACTCTGCTGGGCTCAAAAGTTTTTCTTTGTTTTTTTCTTACAAGTCTGACACCCACCAGACTCCAAGATAGAAACCTGGTATCTTTTATATATCCACTAGACGATTTCTTACTCTTTTCACTGCTTGTAGAAAAAGTGGATTCCTGCTGATTTTAAATGGGAACCACAACCCTGAGACCTCTGCGCTGTATCCAGGTTTCATCCCAAGGCCCTCAGTATTTAAGCACTGTGCTGAGAGGAGTGGGAGGGAAATGCTGAGGAAAAGAAGCGGGGCTCAGAACTAAGAGCCCAGAGACCCCCGTCTCTCCGAGAGATCGGTTCTACTCAGAAAACTCTATCTTCACTTAATCCTGTCTCACTGGGACACACACCTACGCATGCACATACAAATGTAAGCACGCAAACACACGTGCAGCTGAATTATGCATACATGCAGAATGAGTGTATGTTGCACATAATCATAGCGCAGCTGTGGGAGCATCCTATCCTCTATGGTAGGACTTGTGCTGATGAGTTTAGAAGACTGGCAAAATGAGGAATAATGATATTTTGCAACCCTTTATACTGTTTTTTTTATTATGCAGCAGCTCCAACACATATCACAGCTGAGATGGCTAAGGGGCTGATCGCTTGCCAAAAGCTCATGTTGAAAGGAGCCTTTTGCAAAACATATGAACCCTCTCCCAGAGGAGTTCTTGCAGAGTACAAAGTGTGTGACAGATGAGTTGAGCTGGAACACTCTGAAACATCTTCAAGAGTGAGGCTGCCCTACCTTTACATCTGAATATTCATGAGATTTCAAATTAGCTAACTTTTTTTTTTTTTTGCATTTCAAATGCATGCATGCTGCCTCTTCAGTTGTCACATACTCTGCACATATCTGACAATAAACAGCTGACAAAACTTTCAAGCGTGCTCGCTTTTCACATTTTTTATTTAGATGTAATTTTCTATCATCAAGCAGCAGGTGCACCAAGGTTAGTTTGTCTGCGTTTTTTTATTCCTGAGGATTTCATGAATAGTGGCACAAGGGAGAGACCAAACAACCCTTTCAGACAGCAGCAGTGTCTGAGAGCCATCAAGGTTCCTATCTCCAGGGATTGTTAGTCACACCACTCTCACTGTCTGGTTCGGTTTTGATCCAGGCTTATAGCCCTCAACAGCTTTTTGGATGATCAGTGATTCTGCTGTGATAGGTGACTCATGAATTATAATGTTTTTAAAGTGAGGTAAATTCATTCTTTGGCAACATGCTCTTGGAACACAACAATGACTTGTCTCCAATTTTAGATAAAATTACCATAAAGGAACCTGCATGTTTGGTTTAAAATGTTTTTTTTTGTAGCTACTCCAACTAGCAGGCGTATGATGACAACTGACCCCAGAAATCTCATTTACTTCTCTATCTGTAAATATTCTCCTTTAAAGCTGGTGCATT
Source organism: Tautogolabrus adspersus (assembly GCA_020745685.1). Taxonomy (NCBI): domain Eukaryota; kingdom Metazoa; phylum Chordata; class Actinopteri; order Labriformes; family Labridae; genus Tautogolabrus; species Tautogolabrus adspersus. Next base: position 10,600,416 of record CM036540.1, read on the forward strand.
CATATTTTGGGGAGTTTATAAATGCTTAAATAAGGTTACACATGTTGCTAGACATTTGTATCACCTATATATTGTAACAAATGTTTTGTGTCTTGCATGTCTTGTATACTGCTACTGGATGCTTTGAATTTCCCTTGGGATCAATAAAGTATCTATCTATCCATAGCAAATATTGATTTATTTCATTCATCAGGTTATTTATCAGGGACAATACATTTAGGCATCGTTACATCTAATTAAAGTGCAACAGATGCATTGTATATAGGGCTGCTAGCCAGGGCTAATTTGCAGTCCTTGTCCCTGGTTAGGCTTTTAGGAAATAACAAACATGATATAACAACACTGTAAAGTAGATATAAAACTGACGATTGCAGCAGACAAAAGATAAGCACCAGTGCCTTACAGATAGTCAAACCATCAAACCACATAAAAGTTGTGTTTTATGCCATATGACCATTTTACATCTCTTTTAGTTGTCATCTACTAGCTGTACCTGGGGTACAATAGTTTTATTTGAGCTTGTCTTATAGAAATAGCTCTCTTCTGTTGGAAATGAGAGTTTTGTATAGGGTATGGTGACCTATACTTTAATTGTAAAAATACTTTTCATTGTTGCTTGTTTAGCCACCAGGGATTTAAATGTATATAATTCCTATCCCCATGCTCTCAGTTAGATGAATGATGGCTAACCTTGCTTTTTTTTTTAGAAAACCCATCAGATAAACCTCTCCATATGACATCACTGAGCACAGCGATTAACACAGTACGCCTAAGACACGAATGCTCATTGTTAGATTGAAATGGACAGAACATTCTTCTCTTGTTTTTTTTATTCTGACAAACAAGTAGCTTCACAAGGACATACAGTATATCTAAGGCCGTATATCTGCCTTTTGAATAGTGAACATCATCATTTATTGCATTGTGTTTGAGATAAAACTCATCAAACTCAGACCCTCAGGAAAGGAAACCATGGTAACCATGCAACATTCCATTCTATCGGAGTGCAGATAATACTGTATATAGGTGCTGTAGGCTACTTCATACTTATATATCTTATACTTGACATAAGCCAAGTCTCACATCACTGCACGTATGGAAAATATGTTCCAAATGTGAGTATTTTTCTTTCCTTCTAATTTCAAGTTTTCAAAATCGCATTACCATTCAAATTAAACAGAAATGTCTTTGCTCTTATTTTATGAAGCACAAGCTCAGTACACCTCGTGCCCTTCTCCGACTCCATTAAGTCTCCCGGTGTAAAAACAAAAGTCTAATTCTACAATTTTCCTCCAGGCTCATATTTCTAAAAGTAATTTGACAGTATTTAATCAGAGATGTGTAAAACTGCTCTTTTCACCACTGGATTCCACTCTTTGCTCTCAGGTAAGGACAGACTAATTAATCTATAATCCATGACAGGCTGTAATTTATTGAGGGAAGGCACACACAACCATTCCCCTCCTTTTCTGCCAGTATCCAACATTTAGAGTCAAGTGTCAGCCAGTGAGACTGAACTGGTGCAGAAAGAAAAAGAACAAGCTATAAACTGTTAGCATCCGTTTCTCCCTCAATGACCTAATAAATTCTTTGTAATTAATCATATTTGGAATTCAAATGACCTGGTTTAATTGTGCTCTGCCTTTTTGCACATTTATATTGATGCTTTGTTAAGTTTTGTTGGCTGTGAGATAACCAATTTCTCCCCACAGCAAGAACACCTTGGATTCATTCAAGCAGTAATCTTCAGTTTAATTGTAAAATGTTAGTGTCATAAAGACACAGGCATGTCCAATGTTTTCGGGGATTCATTTTCAACCACACAACAGTTTGGTTAATATAAAGGAATAATCATGTTGGTCAGTCAAAATCTTTGGTTACTGGGGTCGGTGATTTTCCGCAGCACCACTATGGATGACATTCAGGGTTCAGAGTGAAATATCAATTAATCAATCTTTATTTGTATCGCGCCAATTCATAACCAATAATATCTCAAGACACTTTACAAAACGTAGGTAAAGACCATACTCATTTCTATATTATCTACGAAGACACAATTTTAATCCATCATGAGCACTTAGCATTATTTAGCAAAGTTACAGTGGAGAGGAAAAACTTTCTTTAAGAGGCAGAAACCTCGAGCAGAACCAGACTCATGATGAACAGCCATCTGCTGAAACTGTGTCGGGCTTGGACAGCGGGATAGAGGGAGATCAAGGAAGAAGGACAGGGACAAACAAAGCAGCAACAACAACATAATAGGAAAAGGATAGATTTAAAACTACAATGACAGTAATAATGATAAAAGTATGTGTAGTATAAGAATGTAATATCTCAACAGCAACTGGATGGATTGCCGTGACTTGCGACATGAAAATCTGCTGTCATGGTAAATAAGATGATTAACTAAATCTTAGTTTTACCCCTTTAACATTAGCATGTTAGTAATGTCAGCTTGAGCACCTCAGCATGTAAACATGAGCAATTCATTCAAGCTGTCACCTCTTAGTCTCACAATAAAAAAAAAAAACAGGAGTCTGTTTAATTTCCAACAGTAACACAGAGACCCCCGAGCCGAGGGATATTTAATTGTCTAAATAACAATTAAAAATCTCATTTTGAAAGCTTGACAAGGCAGTTGCGGGTAAATGAATTTGCAAAATTCGGATGACCTTTAGATTCATAAAAAAGTCCGAGTTTTAAATTATGAAGTTATAATACATTTAATATAATTGTGATTCAGACTGTTGGTTGGATATCATCATGGACATGTCATAATCAGGAACACACTGACGTTTTTTTCCCCGACATCCTGAGTGAAAAATATGGAATGAATCAGTTGAATGGATGAAGCACCTTTTGAACATCATTGGAAATACAAACAAGCAAATCAATCTTTTTGTGTTTTACCTTCTCTGTTTTCAAATAATAATCAAAGTGGTAAAGACATTTTAATCAAATGGTATCAGATGAACTAAATTACTGAGCCAGTAACAACTGATCACTAGTGTTTAGTTCTTCAGCTGATGCTAGGTTCTTGATTCATCCCATCTGCATCAATCCATTCGGGATTGGTGAATTTATTTGCATCCATCCAGGCGGTAACTAAAGTGTTATTTACAGTACATGATGTTTGGTGATTCATACAATAATAATTAGCTAAATACATTAAGACAGCAACATAAACAGTGCAGATGGGAAATACATTAGACTGTGCTCATGTACATTCAGAGGAAACATAAAGGGAACAATTGAGTGGCCTTCACAGCAATAGACATTTTACAATGGCCCAGGGGAATATGACACATCGGGGGGGGGGGGGGGGATGTGGGAGAGACACAAGTGTTTTGATTAGTAATACTAATTATCTTCAGACCGTTAGCAAAGAAGAGACGGCATTAAGTTAAATGGCCTGATCCCAATTCTCTTTCTTCCAGCAACACAAATAGCAAGACGACGAATCCGATCTGTTTGTCTCCCTTATTCTCTCTTTTTCTGACTCCCCGCTTGTTCCTGTCCTTTGAGGAGAGCAAAATGAGTCGAGATCTTGTTCATTACAATAAAACCAGACAACATTAAATTGTTCTCCTATTAAATCAGCCCTTTGTTAGACGAGACATCTTCAATACACAGCGACAACATGACATCTCAGTTCACACACACACACACACACTCGGGTCTCTGCAGACCGATGAATGGATTCCAACTCTGCTGTCACACTTAGATGATAATTATAGTATATATTGTCACAGTGGATGCTTCCTGACAAAACACAAACACGCCATATGCAGATCGGCCAGTTTAACAGGCTGAGGATAAATCAACATTTAGTGTGCACCGATGCTGGGGAAATATTTATCCTGGAGGACAAACGATGTGTGTGACAAAGCAGCCATATTGGGAGAAGTAAATAAGGCAGATTAACCGTTCTGGTGTTCGGGTGATGTTGTGTTCCCAGACATGTTCTGGGAGGACAGATGGAGGCAGTGAGACATGCAACCCTCATTGTTTCGGCACAGGCTGGGCAGAGACGCATCAGAATTAATCAAATGAAAAATAAACTGAGTGAGAGGAGAGCTGAAAATTAAAATGAACAAGGTCTCAGCTTGAGGCCAGACCATGGGGGGCAATGAGCTTCTTTCAACTTCTGCTCTTTGAAATCACCGGCAAAATATATATTTTAACTCTTTTGATTTTCCTTTTTTTTAAATTGTTTTCATTAACATTCAGATCTGCATTGCCTTTCCCTTTACACTCGGCATCATCACTCTCTCGTACAGGTGTTTTTAAACCCCTCTGCCACTGTTTGCTTTCACTCCCTAATCGTACTCTGTCAACAAAATGGTGTGCTTCTTTTTTTTTTTTCCCCATCAGACAGGACTGTCTGATATTGATGTCAATCTGCTGGTGAGGTCTAGCCGGTCGAATGAAAGGTCAGAAAACAGACTCTATATTCCTTTTCAGTAGCAACCAAAGTCACCCACATGTAATACTCTGCGCAGCATTATCAATCCTGATGAAAAGACATGAGGCAATCTTTCATCTGACCTAACTGAGAAATGTCATCTCTTTCACAAACAGTTTGTTGCGTCTCGGAATCCGTGAGCCGCTGATGTCGCCCACTGTAAGGCGACGTGTTCCTATCAAAACCGAGACATCTGAAAATAACTCAGGGAATGTTTACTTTTTAAGCATTCATAGTTTGTGTCTTTGATTGACACACATTGATTAGCTTTTTGGACTGTGATTAGGCGTTATAAAAACATCATGCTGCTTCTAAGTGAATATCATATGTTTCCCATAAGAAATAGCGTGCGTGCTATCTTTCAAGCTCTAACAGCATTTACCTCCTGGCAAAGATCAGACCGAGACGCCGAGGCACAGATCAGTTGAGGAGTCTCTGGAGAAATCTTGGTCTTCATCTTCGCTCTCAATAATAATAACACATGCAGGCATACAGACTTGAATATGCACAGATACCACACAATCGTTTTTCTCTTTTTTTCATCTTGCTTTTTTTGAATCTGTCTTTCTTCCCGTTCCCATATATGTTTGTGTATATCCAACGTCAGTATGAGTTTCTCTGCTTATTTACACTGCATAATCAATGTGAAAGGAGTCAGAGATGTTGCAATTACTATCATTATTACCATAAAAACAATCTCAGTGTATATTCACACACCAGAAGAACCCATCTAATTGAATCTATTTCCTTTGCAGATGATGGATTCACCTTCTGTCATGGTGGATGTTGTCTGATTTCCATGCTGTGGAAATACGGTTTTATTTCCCGGCTTATCTCAGCTGCCTATACCTCATCTGCTCCTGGTTCCCTCTGCTTTTCTCTCTCTCTCTCTTCCTCTCTCCCACCTCTCTCTCTCCCTCTCTCTCCATCTGACTATCTCCCTAACATTACCACCACCAGAAGAGAAATGATGGTAATTGGCCATTTTGGGCTTGGACAGCTGCTAACATGAAAGCAAAAGTGGCTTCAGCTCCGAGTGCTGGGCTCTCACCTCTTCAGTGGTTTTTCCCACTAATAAATAGCATACTCTTTTTTTCCCCCCTCACATAGTCTGTACTCTATACAGGCACGCATTAATAAATGAATGTACGCCTGGATGAGGTGGATAAAAACATATGGGACACATAAACACTAATTCACATTGTCTCTGCGGATTTCACCCTGTCGTTCTTGACTGATTGGAAGTGAGAGCAGAGACAGACGTATGTCTCCCATACACAGATTAAAAAGCCTCTTATCTTTCCTCTTAAGGCCTTTAAGCAAGGACGATGTGCTTCACTGAATAATAAATGAGAAAGTTCCACCTGACTTGTAGCTTTTAATTTAAACTAAGCCATTACTTTACTCGTATCAATTAAGCATCCTTGGATTTTATGAAATTGGAAAGCAATTGTGTGCAATCATGCTGTTATTTATTTATTCATTCATTCTTCCATTCATCATTGACCAAGCCTTTGCAAATGTGTAAAGCAAATGAAAACATCTCACAGTGTTAAAGTGGAAAATCATGGAATTGAACACAGTGATTCCCCCTTTTCTGCAGAACATCCTGAAGCCTGCTACCTTGCAACAGAGATCCAATCGATGCCTGTAGCTTTAATCACATCTAACTTTAATGCTAGCCACATCTCCGAGGTGTAATTCTTTACTTTCACACCAAATTACTTTTAAGCCTAAGGCGCATCTTCTCCAAAAAATGTATCTGCGGTCACAGCTTCAGCAGTATGACCGTGATCCATTGATTGACACATGGCTTAAGGCTGAATCCCAATGGAGAGGGAATACTGGTTACACATATGACTTGCTGTTTCTTTGGGATTACTGCACATGTAACTACACATTCATTACAGAGGAATGAACCTGAAGCCTAAGGGAGCCTCGCTCCTTAATACTGGGCCTAAATTCAGGTGCAGAGCACAATCACAGCCCTTAATCACTTTTAGTAGCAGTTTCTTATTGAACCTATCTAACAGCATCCAATAATTCATTGAGGGAATGAACTGAACTCTGGAACTCTAGCAGTTAATTAAAAATCTCATAGCAAATTTGGTCAATTTCATTTCATCACTTTAGATCAATTCCTCCGGTTTCACTCTATCAGTTTGATTCCCCTGAAACATGGATTTGCCAGTGTGGTATTACCCCTGAAATAGAAAATATTCTCAAATGTACGCTCTATCTGATTTTTAATAATAAAAGATTGTGTTGTAATCCCCTGTTTCACTGGTAAAATGCTGGTACAGTATCTCCTCTGAAAGAGCCAGAGTGCCCTCATGTGGTAGAAGCCCTCAACTGCGAATGACGCAGAGTACATTCCAAACACTATTTATAAAGTATGTATATAAAGAGGGACAGCTTAGTTCAGTGGGATGTGGCCCGTCTCTGTAATTTATCTTTTGTATATTTTCTATTTAATGCATTCAGTTTTTCATGTGAAAATAAAGCCCTTTCCTGCCTTCAAATAAAGTAAGAGACAGTCTCAGTTGGTTCCACTAGATGTCTCTCGTCACTTCAAGTGGATTTCTGCTTTTTGGATTGAAGACAGGTCTAACAACTTCTGCGCTGGTGTTACATCACCCGTACAGAGGGGATCTAAGGGTGTATGTATGTGTTTGAAGAGCGCAGGCTTGTGTGGATGGCTTGGAGGGGTCCTAATGCAGAGGAAAATAATGACATGCACACACCAATGTATACTAAAGAACTATAAATGATACATAACAAACTATGTGAAGTGCATGACAGAGGGTAAACACACTTAGAGGAAATTAAATGCATTATCATTAATTGGTCAAAATAGGGGCGCTGATGGCCTAGCGGTTTGGGTTGTTCCCCATGTATGGACGCAAGTCTTCCAAGCAGGTGGCCCAGGTTCGAGTCCGCTCTTTTCCCTCATGCCATTCCCCACTCTCTATCTCCCGATTTCCAACTCTGCCCACTGTCCTATCTGAATAAAGGCATAACGCCAAAACCTAAATCTAAAAAAACAACAACACTTCAATAAATATGCTACATTGTAGATTTCCATGTAAGATGTAAAGATTAAAAGTCATTTACTATAAAAAGGTACATTTTTGCTTATTCATCCATTTGTCCCCTCTTCTGTCCTAAACTATTTTACACAAGCAAACACTGATAATAGATTTATGTATCTTAGATCATTCGGTAACTCTTCCAAATTGTATCCTCCACAGTTTGACTATATCTCCAACAGATGTTTACATAAACTAGTCTGTTGTTTGCATAATCACCCATCTGGAGTCAGGATATGTACACATGACCTGCCGATGAACCCTTTTTAAGCAGTGTTTGAACATTTAATGATTTAAAAGCATCGATGAGGAAGTGTTTCCTTAATGATCATCACATAGAGTAACCCCCTATTGAACATCAGCAAATGGTTTGTTAAGAGACAATGTTTCTTGATTGTTTCACAAGCATTCATAACAATTTCATTAATCATTCTTTTGAATTTCCACATTTCTTAAATCAGACATTTTGGCATTTTGCTGAAGGATACTCTTTTTAACCATTTATCAGAACTCTCCATGACTATAAAGGTGTTTGGAGAAAGATTGATGATAATGTTGAGAACCATACATTGATATTTTTTATGATTCAATAAAACAAGCGTTGTACATTTACAAAATGAGGATATGCAGGGAAGGATATGGAAGAGGGATGCACACTCGCCATGCATATCCCTCCGCCTCTAACTAGGACATGTTTAAGATGCTGTAGCAAGGACAGAGAGATAGTGGGGGGGGTAGAGGAAGGGATTATATCCAGTGATAGTTGATAGGCTTGATAATGCTGTTATTGCTCCATCTCTTGTTCAATCCAGGCTGTGACTTTTCACAGCCTTGCTAATGTAGAGGACACTGACCAGAGACAATGACGTGGTAAGAGGTCAACAAGCATTCATCAAGGAGATAAAGCAGGGAGTGCTAAAAGAACTTTATCAGTGATTAATCATGAAATGAGTGTGAGGTTTATTGTCGATCTCGTCACAAAAATGTGTAATATCTTGTTTTAAATCTCAACCGTTCCCTTTTGTTAAACAACACTGACAAACTGTATTGTGCTCAGAAGACGCAGCACGATCTGCATGGTTTTCTCTCCTCAGTCAAATATCCCTCCTCCGCTGAATACCAGCTCTCACTTTATCACTCCGTCCCCTGTGTTTTCCCAATCACAAACTTTGTTCCCTGAAGCAGCCAGATGAGCACAAATGATGTCTTTTTATGTGCCAGACTGCTTTTCTCTCACTGCTGCTGACCCAAAAAACACAGCCAAGTCCAGTTCAGCCCAAGGCCTGTGCAGCAAGACACAGAGCCAGATAAAGAATCACACAGATACAGAACTGGGATAAACATCTGCCTCATCATACTTTTGACTTTTGAAAGCAGCTTTTGCTCAAAAGGATAACTGAGAGCTGCTTTACTTTAATCACATAATGCAATGTTTTGACTGACAACAACTACACAAAAGTGAAACAAAAATGATTTTAACTCTGTCAGAACAGGACTCTTTCTCTCTGATACAAAGATGTTCTTTCCGGAGTGTTGATTCTGATTTGAATTCCTAAAAAATCTGCTGTTTCCTCCCTTGCTCTAAAACAGGAAGTAGAACTGTGGTCGTCTTCCGCTCGTCTTGTTTAATGGAACCCCCCTTCCTGTTTTCAGATTCATCCTGATAATGGCTGAAAGTCCCCTGTTGAAAACTCCAAATACCCACACACACACACACACACACACACACACACACACACACACACACACACACACACACACACACACACACACACACACACAACCACAAACGCTAACACATTCACTCCCCCTGTCCGGTCCATCTCATTCTTTCTTTCTCTCTATGTCCCTCTCTACTTCTCACTGTGTCTAAGATGGCTGCAAGACAAGCTGTTTATGAGATCTTCCCATCACCAACAACAGTCCGACCTTTCCGCGCATTAACATTCCAGTTTGAGGTCCATGTGTGTGCCATGTGAGCTGGTACATATATGTGTTGTGTGTCTGTGAGTGTGAGAAGCCACAGTGATTGATTATCCCAAAGTGAATGCAGTTAAGATGAAAGTGTCTGCGAACTGCTAGGATGGGCTTGTGTGTGTGTGTGTGTGTGTGTGTGTGTGTGTGTGTGTGTGTGTGTGTGTGTCTTTGATGCCATGTGCAGCCAGGCCAGGGAAGTATGCAGGTCAGTGCAGAGGGAATGTCAGGAATGCCAGTGTAATTCAAACTCTCCTCTACCACTGAAGGCACAACTACCTGGGCATATTTTATACCAAAAGTTGGCCTGAGTGTTAATCTGTGTGTGTGCCAGTATATGTATCACAAGTATGGAAAGTGCAAACCACGCTCACAGCGTCATTTGCATATGTCTGTCCATCTAAGGAAATGAACAGTAGTATCACACAACTACAACATGTTACTAAACACCTGCCTTGAAAACAAAATGTGTCTGAACTCCCAGCTGTACTTACACGAGCAACACCTCCTGAATCCTGTTCCCAGGCTTTAGTAAGCCTTTCATTTGATATCACAACATATCTACAACACCCCTCCTCCTCCTCCTCGCCCTCCCTGTCTGGCCAGCTTTTTCACGGCAGCCTGTTTTCACTCAGCAGCTTTGACAAAGACTGGTGAAATAATTACAGCTGGGCCTAAACGCAGCAAGTGTTTGTCTCCTGTAATCTCCACCAAACCAACCAGCGGGGACCGTGTCATAGGAAGAGGAGGAAGAGGTCGATTGTTCTGAAAATGAGAGGCCAATGACATCATTTCAAAGAGTGCTCAACACTCAAGATAAACGCGCAACAAAGTAAACTGGCTGTAATGTACACAGCCAGCCGAGCGTCAACAAAAATGAACTTCTGTCTGCCTCTATTCATCGCTCTGTTTCTTTTTTCCCCTCATGCTTTCTGTGGTCCATACAAAATAGGCTCCTGTAAGGATGACTTTATTTTCACACAGGCTTAGTTATTTTTCTGTACAAGCCAATTCTGAGCTAAAACAGTTGGCCTGTTCGAGCCAGGATGTCTTTTGTGACGGGAGGGGACAACAGGAAAACTGCTTGGGGTTGTGAGGAAGTGAGTAAGTTAGGGGGAGGAAGGGAAGAAGTAAGGGAACCGGAGTGAAGGAGAACAACAAACAGTCAATGTAAAACTATGAAGAAAAAAGATAGTATTACCAAGAAACAGCAATTGAAAAAAAATCTGTATTAGACACATATATTTCTGTTCGTATATAAATGAAAGGGGCCATTAGGTGAAGAGCCTATATGAAGAAATGCTGTAAAGATGCTTCATCAGAGGAAAGGTCATTTGAAGATGAGGTTGTTGTAAATCGCAGTGACAGCTGTGGATGACTTATGGAGGAAGTGTAGCATGTAAATCACCATGTCGCTACTACTGCTACTACACCCTCAAGTACTTGAAGCCGCCTCAGGGAGAGGGCCGCACAGAGGAGAGCGGCTCCTCGGGCAAGCAAGGGAAGCATGGATGCATAGAGATATTTACATACGGTCAGACAGACTTCCTGGCATTGTCAGCCTGAGAGCGTTGATGTCAGATCCACTCCTTCCTGTGCAGAAGGGAGAACGCCATGCGATGACAATGGGCCCAAAACAGGACAAAGAGGAAATGTTTAAATTTAGGCCCCTTCTTCCACCATCTCCTCTTTCACGGCTCTGGAGCTCTGTAGCTGTTTAGTTTTTGTGAATTCCTCCAGTTTCCCCCCTGAGCTCCCTCTCCCCATTGTGTCATTTCAATGGAAGGATTTTCACATTCAACACAAATCCCAAAGGAGGATCAGCTATGAGACCAGAGTTCAGTCAATCACTTATTTTCCCTGATGTTCTCTTAGAAATCACAAGTGCCTCTTAAAACTGCACTCGTAAAAAAAACTCTATTAATTCATCAACAAATGGCTATAATGGATAGGGAAAATATGTGTTGAATATGAAGGAGCCAATAAAGGATAAAAACAGGATTAAAAGTAGCCTCGTAGCCTATCAAGTAAGCCCCTTTAATATGAGTTCAGCATAAAATGAAAACTAATCTAAATATTGATATTTATCACATGTATGAGTTTATGAGTCTGTGCAAGTAGGCTACGTGTTGTGTAGTAGGCTAGGCTATGTGTTCTGTGTGTGTGTGTGTGCGTGTGTGTGTGTGTGTGTGTGTGTGTGTGTGTGCAGAGGGTGTGTTAGTGTGTGTGCTACTCTGTCTGCGTGAGAGCTTTATCACAAATCAGAGTGTCGGCGTCTGCAGGAGCTTGCAGGGCAAGAGTTCACCGGTGTGTCGCTAACTCGGGGAGTTTCTCTCAGTTTGATGATAGCTGACGAAGTTTAGAGGCAAAAAAGCAAACACACGAGGTGGTCAAAGAAGTCGCTGTCCGCAACTCTGCCTCAGCCCATGGCTCCGTGGACAAAAGTTAAGCCCGTGAAGTCCAGTGGATAAGTCTAGGCGGTGTTAAATGCGGTGTTTTTTATTGACTTAAAGGACAGCAACGACGATGCCCTTTCAAACGGGGAAAGTCTTCTAGAGGTAAGTTAAGTGAAGTTTAATGAAAATATTATTGTTTTTCGCGGGTATAACTTCATATGAAAGTTTATGCTGTGAATAATAGGAGTAGCCGACACTACCTATGGACGGATAATTCTGTTTAAGAGCGTTAATGTCAACCAGGTGAACTCTCAAAACATGTATGTATGAAACAGCTGTAACCTTAATGTCACATTAATGTCGCCATATTTAGCCTTTAAAACAATTGACGCAACTTTCGGACAGCAGCCCAACGCAGAGTAGCCTACAGCCTACTCTCACAGTTAGCTTTAATGGGAAGTAGATAAATCGAGAGCTACACCAGATAAGCTGAAGGTTTAGGCAAATATAAATTATGGAAACTAAATGAACAGTTGTCAATGTTAATGTTAGTGTCAACTTTATTTCTTTACTTCCGAGCAGGCTTTACAGAGTAGATAATGACATTAGCGTTGTCAGAACTCCTAGATATGAATAAACATAGTTAAAAAATAGGCTACATGACATACTACCTTTGAATGTTAAAATAAGTAGCCTACCTGCTAGTTTAAAGATAGGCCTACAGGTTTAAAGAAGGATATCATATCGTTTTTAAAATACTTATTTTTCATGATTTTTTTTTTAAATGTTAAGAATTACAGAGTAGCCTGTTTTAATTGTCTTAAATATAGCATCTTAAAGATAATCTATACAAAGATTAGGCTACAAATCAAATTGGCAAGGCCAGCTTAAATGTAACACATCTTCTGTGATGACCTCATGTAACAACAAAGATGTGTGCTACAATAGAGGCCCCAATTAAATACAGGGTTTCATATTAAATGGATTATATATTAAGGAGGTAATTAACATGTAGGCTAGTAGTGGAGCACTTGTCGAGCATCCTCTTCCCATAAGGCTCTGCCTCTTCCTAAGACATTTATCAGAGCTGTGATGATGATGTCACGGGCCTGAAATAACCTGACATCTCCTGTAGTGAGTGTTTCCATAGTAACACAGCCTCCTGGTTTAAATGGTGGATGAGGGACTGTGTCTCAAATAATTACTTTGGATAATGTGGACCAAATATGGAGGGAGGGGGCGTTGGGTGACTGTTGACTCATGATATGAAAAGCCCTAGTTTGAGAATCATCCAAATACCTCTAACACCTTTAATATTTTCTTTTTTTTTAAGTGACAGAAATAATCTATTCTTTCGTATTTATTTGAGCCCATGTGTAGATAAAATCAATCTGACCGTCTCTTCAGAATGTTTAATATGATATAGTTTGGCATTCATGGACTATATTTACAGACACGCTTAGCAGGTTAAGACAGAATAAACATGACATGGAAAGATAAGGCAGTCAGTTTAATGTTAAACTTCTGAAATGTTTTGTTCCTCCAGGTATTTAAGAGAGGAGAGAGAAGAGCTGGAGAAATGATGTCCATTGGAGCCGATAGCTGACACTGTAGAATGAGAGAGGATGGAGCAGACAGACAACCCTGCCCTTGAGAGCAACAACCCTAATGGGTTTGTCAACCGAGTGTTTAATGTTTCTCTGGATGTGGAGAATAAGACCAGCAGTGTTTATATTCAGGAGACTGGGCAAGGGCCTGAAGAGGGGCATGGAGAGACCCAAGCTGCCTCTTCTCAGACCCCTGTCAAGGAAAGACAGGAGGTCAACCGGAGGCCCCGTGCCACAGGGGGCATCTGGAAGATCTTGAACCGAAAAAGAGCTGTCTCAGAGCTGGAGCGAAGACCCCACTCCATGATCCTGCCTGGGGAGGCTTCCCTCCCTAAACTCTCATTTGCTGACAAAGTTCGGTCCTTCAAGAAGCTTAAATCTCCCTCTGTGTTCAGAGGAAAGACAGGGAAACTGTCCACCAAGTTCAGCAGCTCATTGGTGGATGAGGAATCTTTCTGCCGAGACATTGGCACCCCTCAGCAGTCCAGCAGGGGCACCCTTAAACACCGTGGCAAGAGACACTCTTATGCCGGCTACACTGCAGAATTTGAATGCTCATTCGAAGACCTTGATCTCACTCCATTAGACAGCCACCAGCCCACTGTAGTGGGAGAGGCTGTGACTCAGAATGGTTGTAAACCATCAGAACGGGTTTGCTATACCAAAAGAAGCCACAACAATTCAACAAACTGTAACAAAATAGCTGTAGTATGTGAAGAACCTAGTGCTCAGTGTAGCCCAAGCATCCGGCAGGGCAGAGGAAGGAGGAACAAGGATGTGTGGAGTTACCTGAGGAGGATTTCCCTTTTAGGGAAGACCAATCCCGTCTACTCAGAGAGGAGTTTTGACTCCGAGCTTCCATCTTTGGATAAAACCTTGGACTCAGACTATGGATCTGTGGACTTTGAGAGTGTCAGAGACTTCCAACCTCCACGCCCAAAACACTCTGACACTAAGGGACACTTTGGGGGTCTGTTCAAGTTTTTTAACAGTGTAGCAGAGTCAGCCAGAAAATGGCGGACAACGTCACACTCCTTTTCCCCTCCAGAGGGAGAAAGGAGTCAGATGAGTTCCCCTCGGGCCGCACAACGCACAGTGGAAAATATTCATAGTGTGTCCCTGACACTACACAGTGAAGGACTTCCAAAATCCCAGCCTATTCCATCATCACCAGTGACCGCTAAATCCTCACACTCCAGTAGTTGGGACAACGAGACTCCAGCACCTGTGGCAGGGGAAGGATCCCCTAAGGTAGTCTTAAAAGCCTTTAAGGCAGGCTCAGGATCACAAGCTGTCAATGGCCTTAAGAGTTCTGTGTGCACAGACAAACATACAGACAGTGACACAAATAATACATCCACAACGTTAGTAGGGAATCATATCTCCCAATCAGGTCCAAACACAGAGACTAAAACAGAAGCAGAGGTTGAAAGTGCAACATTAAACTGTGTCTGTATGGAGGAAAAGGTAGAGAGACAGCCAGGAAATGAGCAAGATTCCAGGGATGCTCCACCTGACTCCCACCCGAGACAGGAAGTGAACGTCCAATCACAACAAGGTGATAAAGAGAGTACAACCAATAGCATACCTGCATCAGATTCCACAGAGGAAATATTTAAGGTATGTGACTTTAAATACAAAATAAGCTACGATCAAAAACTGAATTATATTTTGAGATAATCTTTTTTTTATGTATAATGTGTCCCACATTAATGCGATAACTACATTCCATTGCAGGCTTTTTTCCACATCATTAACATTGCAAAAGGCATGCATCATGTAATTACTGCATAAACGCTCCAAACTTCATTTATGTAACAGTTTTAACCATGGTCATGCTTTTGCTTCTTAAAACCATCAACAATCAACCAGAATGTAAATGGTGCCAGAGCGTTTCCTTATTTCCTCATAATAGAAGCCCTAGGTGTGGTTCGTTAACTGTCAGGGAGAAACAAAAACATTCAAGACACCAACCGGCCTGTGAGGACTTGAATGTGGGCACCTATTCTACAGTTGTCCTTTTGCCCCATCTGTTGGAGAGAAGAGGGAACAGTCAGTAGTTACAGAGCTGTATAACAATACATTACAGGAGTTAGTCCTTTCCTGCTAGCCAGCCTTGTGTACCGGTATCATGCAAGGAAACGTTACTTCTCATAAAGCTGACTATGTGTGGGTTCAGCAGCCCCAGAGCTCTGTGACGTCTGCACTTCATGACAGCACCCTTCCCCTTATCACTCCAGTGGAAACATTAGTCATCTCCCTTCTAGTCACACCAACGAGTCAGGACATGTTAGCCCAAACCCCTAATGACAAAATGAGATGTGACATCTCAATACTCAGCACAGTTTTCATGGGGGTTTATTATGCAAGGGCATGAGCTGTGGGAATCTGTGTTGTGGGAAGGGTGTTAAAAGTGCAGTCCTATAATAACTTCACAGATGGGATGATTCTAGGAAAACCCTTCTCCCTTATCACCAACTGTTTACACATTAAATCTACCTGTTTATTGTTTTGCTTCTCTTAAATTAAACTGCCATTAAGGGGGCAGTCTTGGCACTTGGGTCTAATCACTGATGCATTGCAATTTGGAACAGGAGCTCTTGGCAGGTAGAATCTCTTTAAAAGCATTTTGGTGTGTATTTGTTGAGTCTATAGAGACATTCCTCCCAATTCCCAACACAAGAAATGCATTGTTGAACTTTTATGTGGGCCAAACTGCTGAGTATCTGTGCCAATCACAGCTGTGTGAGCAGATTGCCGGCAAGACAGGCTCCAGTGTGAGACAGCCGTGCCCAGCAGGGCCCCACTCTAGCACAGAGAAGACCTCTGTACCTCAAAGGCCACTGCGCCTTCGTCCCCGCCCGGCCTCAGCTGTACTGGACCTCTGGAGGCCAAACCCAGACCGAGAACTCTACAACCATTACAGTGAGGTTGGATCGCTATGCCGGCGGAGACGCAGGCCTGCTCCCACAATGCAACACTCTCCGGGGCAGAGAAGGACGGTGGCTCGCTCCAGGCCTTGCTCTGTCATAGAGACCAGTGTCACAAGGGAGATGCAGTCCATGGAGCTGCACCACAGAGTAAGATGTGTAACGACTAACACAGGCATGAGAGTCACATAAATATCAAAATATCTAACATTCTGAGCAAATTATAACTGCGTGTGTAAACTGACATAAATATGTCAAATTCTAATGTTGAATCTTGCCAGTAGTATTCACAAACTCAGTGATACAGCCTGAACCCATAATGAATCAAACACAAACCACAGGCTTTGATGGGCAGTCCGGTGCTAACCCAGTATTTATACAACATTCACTGTTAGCTGCAACAATGCATGCATGCTCTGCCCCATTTATAGAGGCCTGTATTTCTGGATACTGCTATTCCCTCAGCTCACCTCCCCCTCTCTCTCCTTCTCTTTCCTTTTTACTCCATTTCACTTTGTCTTTCTCTTTCTTTCTTTCTTTCTTTCTTTCTTTCTTTCTTTCTTTCTTTCTTTCTTTGTGGCTTCTCTTTCTCTCTCCTTCCCTCCCAGCCTTTCTCTGTGGCCAATTTTCTGCCTCATTGCTTCCATAAGCTCTACTTCTCATTGCCCTAACTCCGAGTCAGTTCATTTTAACCTGAGAGACCGCCCGGTTGGCATGATGTATAGTCTCTCATGGTTTGCTGCGGGGCATGCACACTGACCACTGCACCAGAATAGACTTGCTGAATGTGAAATAGTTTAATTCACAGCAAAAAAAAAAAGGGGGACAGGGCTGTAAAGGTTTTTTTTTTTTTTTTGTTAAAGTGAAGGACAGGGGAATGTGTGAATTTCACTTTTTGTGTGAGTGTGTGCATCAAAGTAACTCTGTATGGAATATAGGAGATGCCCTAACTATCCAGTACCCTATAGGCTTTGGCTCGCCCCCCGGGTGTGTCACCGTTAGAGCCCCCACTCAGGGCATCTCTCCAGCGGTGCCGCTCCCTGCCGCTGCCACCAAGCACTCTCGCTGCCTTGGCGTTGCTTCTGCCCAAGTCAGGTACCTTTGCATATTTTCTGAATTATTATGCAGACTGTTGATTAACTTGTGTTTGTTAAATTGATCTTCCGTTTGCCCATCTGTCTGCATGTGTGTGCCAATTACAACCAGTAATTGGTCAGTCATCATCGTCAGTGCGTCTGCGATCAGGAGGCTCTGGTAGCTGCAGGAGGAGGAGGCTGTTGAGACCTGGTTCAGAACCACTACAGGTCAACATTGTGAGTCCAACATACATCCTCATAAACACACACACATTAACACAAAGGGATTTAATCTGTTCTTTTACTCTTACTCCTTATGTCAGGCTTTATTTCAAGGCCTTCAGTTCAGTATATCAATATCACAATATGTTCTCTTACCACTATAAAATTCACATGTGCTTTTAAACACATTCACACACAAACACATCCATCATGCTGATGCAAATTCTGTATATGAGAGAGATAATAGAGTAGAAGAATGATATACTAATACTGATAATGTGGAGATTACAAAGCACTGGTCACTGTCTCATCAGGTGACAAAGAAACTGAGCCATGAGGATGGTGGCCACGCGGACTAATGTCATCCACTACTCTCAGGCCATTAGTCATCTTGAATTGAGCTCCTAACATTTAAAAAAAAAAAAGTTTAACCTGAAGAGCACACATTCAGTCAAAGCCTGTATTTTACAGCAGAAAGAGGAACAACATTACATCTGTTTCATATACCTGCTGTACTGAAATCTACGTATAATGTGTCTTTGTGTAAAATAAGCTTCAGAAGACGATGGAGTTATACTACGCAGGAAGAGAAACTAGGCATTGCAGAATCTGCGCTTTGATGTGCAAGTGGCCTCAGGGGGATTTTGTGAAAGGAGATGCAGGGTTTCTCTAAAACATCCTGACAAGGAAGTGAACATTTCTGGGGCTGAGTCGGACATCTATACCTTTCGGATCTGCGTGTAAATGCACAGGGATGAACAGTCTGTATACATGATTATTTGATTATTATAACTTCAATCTTTGCTGGGTTGAGCCCGCCCAGAATGACATGCAACGTTTTGCATACAAGCTTTCATTGAGTGAAGGTCGTCACGCATGAGTGTGCACAGAGCTGTATAGCTATGTTGACAGAGGTAACATGTTCCGTAGCAAAACAAATTCAGACTATTAGCGTGGAGTCCCTGAGAATTTACTACAACATTTCTTGTGCAATATGCAGTCCATTTTCACGAGAGGCTGCCTATTCAACTGTGGAATTGTGAGCCCCCAGCTTTGTGTCCTGGCACGTCACTGCACTGAAATTAAGTAAACTGTGTCTTTTAAAGGGGTGCTACAACTGCCTAAAGGCTTTCATTATAACTTCTTCTTGCTGGTCTAAATAGTGTTTGTGAGCCGCGGCACGTTGTTGCCATGACACTCGCTGGCTCCTGTTCATCTTCTTGCTTCTATCTTTAGGCAGCCTTTTTAAGTGTGAGCTAAATAGAGACAGTGTGTGGGTGAGAGAGAGAAAAGGGGTGGGAGAGAAACAGAGAGGGGAAGAGAGATGCTCCCTTTGTATGTGCACTTTTGTGTCATGGCCCTCCCCTGGGGTAGGGAACGTGGACTCACAGCACTGGAAATGTCTCGCATGTGTTTGTGTGACTTTCAGTCGCGGTTCATCTGCAGCAGAAATCAAATGCTAAGATTAATGGCTGCATTTTGAGCATGGAGGCAGCACATATATACATATTTATTTATACATTGTTAACGCACACATGGTAACACAGCTGTTTAGACGAAAAAGAGGAAGTGTGACAATTGAATCCGTGTTTTGCGGTTTTATTTCTGGTAAGTCACGCGATGTTTTTGTGGTATGGATCTCATGTCAGGATTGGATCTGCTGCTAGAAATACAGTGCAGTGTGTGTTACAGTCTTCCTGATAGAACGACTACTGGAGCCTAGAGGCCTCAGGCAGAGAGAAAGCATTCTCACTGCAGTGGATTAGCTGCTAATGCTGACGCCTCTCTTCTCCCTTTCATTTAAATGGATTTCTCCCCCAGTCACTGCCCTCTCCTCTCCTCTCCTCTCCTCTCCTCTCCTCTCCTCTCCTCTCCCCACCTCTCCTCTTCTCTCCTACCCTCTCCTCTCCGACAAAATCAGTAATACCATTCTTTGATAACTCTTATGCAGATGAGAGGACAGTCTCCTGAGTCTTACTAATGCTGTGCCCGAAGCTCTGCTGTCAACTTGTCAGAAGAGGGGGAACATCTTATCAAGGGCTTCGTGCAGATTAAGAGTTTCCACAGACATCTTATATGATTAAGTTTGGGCTAACCTAGGTCTGTGTGGTCATAATCATATTACGCAATGCTATCTATTTATTATTAACGCATGAGTCAGCAGGCAGTGGCCAGTTGGCCTAATAGAAGGGCAGTGAGGGACACATTTGGGTTGAGTAACTACTTATTTGGAGCACCAGTTCTCATATGTTTATTTAAATGCACAAACTCTCAGTTGAAATGTGCCTGCTAGACACTTTTCACATCGTACACAAACTTTATGGATTCAGGATTTTATCTGAGTCATTGCATTGAAAACAGCAATGTTTGGTAAGAAAAGAATAGCACATGCTAAGTGATATCTCTGTCAAACACACTGAATGTGTGGCTTACTTTTCACCCTAGGTCTATTTTAAAGCCTCCTGAAACAAAACCATGACAATGGATCTTAAAATAACTGCATGTATGTATAATCCACACAAGGCAAATCTTTTATCAGTGTTCATTCAACATTGTTCCCCGCCTCTAGGCACAGGCACATACCCACTGTGACTTTCTGCAGCCACGAGCTAATACTGTTTTTTTAAGAATGCGGCGTCTCTGATAAAATAGCAGCGTCGCTGACTGAATCTGAGCAGGTGGTTGTGTCAGACTGTCCCTGGGCTGTGTTTTCCAAAGAATGCTTTCTGCCTGTCAGGTGTGTGCATGTCTGCTGTTGGTGGTGGTGTTGTTGTTGTTGTACTGCATAAGCATGCGACTCCATGCTTATGCAGTGTGAGTGTGTTTGTGTGCGGTAGCAGTGGAGACAGTTAGGCTCAGGGCCCTTTTCTTATATAACTGTCATGAGGGTTTCCTGTGCTCCCTACAAAAAAAACATTTCCACTTTTACTTCAGAGGGCTGCATGTTCCAGGGGACTGGAGGAACCGTGCTCCGGGTTAATTTTCAGACTCACTGGTGTATCCTGTTTTACAGTATCTTCACATCACACTCTGTATCTTGTAAGTACATGCAAGCCCGTGCATGCATGAATTTGTGTTTATGCTTTTTGGAGCATATTTGGTTTCAAACCTCATCCGGGCTAGGTATTAGTATTTATCCTGCCATCATTTTTCTCACTAGGTAAAGTGGCGGACAGTGGGAAATATTGGTGGATAATTTCAGTTATGTCACAACATGCAGTGATTTTAATTATGAGACTATTGAAGACCTAAGGCTCTGCTCTGCTCGTTAACCAGGATCAGTTGTTCCATTTGTGATTGTTGTCCCAGGCTGCTTAGGTAACTTCACCCATAGTCTTCTTGAGCCTCTATTATTGTAATACAGTGTTTGTTTCATAGCTACTGAACAGCTGTACAATATGGTTAATTCAACACAGCACAATGGCTCCTTATGTTAGGTAATATGATCATCTTTAATCAACAGACAACACTAGCTAAGAGCAGACACTGCACAGACTGAAATATGATACAGCAGTGCTTCACAGAGAGATTGTAGAATTGATTATGAAATGTGTTAATCCCACTGATAACTTTCTCTATCAGTCTCAACTTTAACTTTTCTGACAACTATTATTTCAGCATATAATTGTATATTTCATCTCATTACTTGGGCTAAATAAATGATATTGACTTGAATTGTCTTAAGAAAGAAGAATAAAGAAAGATAATCATTTTGAGCATAAATTACTTCACTGTTTGGACCGCAGCTCCTCTCACACCATCCTTAGTTAGGTCACAATCTTCCCTTCTAATTGTCTGACTGGCAGTTTACCATTGTACTTAAAATAGGCAGTTTATAAAACCCCAATATAACCGTATTAACAGGAGTTTGTGAAAAACTATAGTTACTGATAATGAGCTGAAAAAGAATGGTTTAATGCCATGTATTCAAATCAAATATAATCTGAAGCATAAATTAGCCTTTTCTATGAACATGCTATTTAATGCATGGCCAACTCTCATGCTAGCTTAACTAAATTCAACAAATGTAACCAACACTGACATTGTGAGCAACAACAGAGGAAACTAACCAGTCAATTATACACGCTCATCCATGGTGACGATACATTACTCAGAACTGATTAGAGGTTGTCGTCTTGCTGCTCTGTCAACATAAAAGCTAATATATGCTGGCTGCTGAAGTGTTTTGCATATACTGTATTGTCAGATTTTGTTTTTTTTATGTACCAACTCAATGAGCCCCTACCTGACATGTCCAACTTGTAATGTTTACATTTGTCATTTTACTCACGTCAACCAAAAGACGTGTTGCTAAGATGGACAGAAACTACCGTCTTTGCAGAAAGGGCAGCATCCTGAAAAATGTGACTGGACATTTACTGTATATACGACTTTCTGGTGTCATCAAGCTCCTTAGAACTATGAACAGTCATCACATGTGTATTCAACATTTCCTTTAAATCGAGAATTAATCCTAGAAATTGTTTATGACATAAGAAAAAATCGAATAAGTCTGAAAATGACGCTCATATCAGCAAGTTGAATAATTAAAGAGGACATATTATCCCCCTTTTCCACCTTTTCAAAAAGTCCCCTGTGGTCTTAATGAAAAATCTGTGCTGTGCTTTGGTCAAAATATAACATGAATCAAGCACCAGAGGAGGTTTGTGACCCTGTATAAACCAGCTCTCTCAGAACGCTCCGTTTTGGTGTGTGTGTCTCTTTAAATTAGTTTTCCCGGTAGACATCACTCCTCTGTAGCGAGGATAAAAATGGCAGACCTGCGCAAAAGTTTTGCTCTAGGCTGGGGATGGAGTCCATGGGTGGAGAAAACAGAGGAGGGGAGGGTCTTTTTTTTCCACAATCCAACTTGTGATGTCACAAGTTGAGCAATTTTGAAACGGAGCATTTTTCTCTGTGTTGTAGGACTTATGCAGACCACAAACAAAGGACTTGATGGATTTATTTCACATTTTGTGGGTTGGTAGACACTCAGGTTACCCAAATAAATGTTCAAAAACCCTGTAAAAGTGGATTTTTTCATCTTATGTCCCCTTTAATTCAAATGTTGTTGTTTTTGAGAAACACTTTATTTTTGTACATTTGAAACCATTCAATTCAATTCAAAAAACTTTATTTATCCCCGGGGGGCAATTCAACTAGACAACTGCTGGCATCTAAACAATGGTCAATTGAGTATTTGTACCCTTAAAAGAATACTTAGCCCCAGGCCTTGGTCACTCAGTCCCTACCCTAAAACAATGAGACAGAAGCTAACTGCCTATACAGTGTTCTGCTAGTTACAATGTTTCCCGCAGGCTTCTGTGAGAGATGGGCAGTATTATTTCTGGCAGCTGCCACTTCCTGTGTACATTATTTAGCTTTACTTTTCTGCCTCTGACCTCTCTGGCTCCCTGCTACACCACATGTGGCGTCAGAGTAAACCCTCCATCACATACACGTATTATGCAACCCCTTCGCTCTTTGTACTTCTTCCTCATTCCCCCTCTCCATCCACAACATTTTATGTCTGACCTCAGAGCAAGTCATACCTCCCTCTTTCACGTCTATCTCTACTCTCTCCTCTTTTCAGATCAAGATTTTCCTACTTCATATTTTTTTTCTTCACTCCCACACCTTGTCTCCCCCCCCTCTTCACGCCATCCTGTTCCTCCCTCCAGGCATGTGAAAAACACCTGCTTCTTGTGACCTGTCGTATACATTCATGTCGTTGTGTGCATCCAGGCCTGTGCACAATCATACATATTAGATAATAAACTTGTGTTTTTAGGGACAGCGCTAGATCACTGCATTATAGTGAGTTGGAAAGTATTTGATGGAAAAAGACTGACCTATCAATGAGATCTACGCTGCTGGAAACACAGAATACAAAACCCCTCTGCACCCAAATATGGTTTCACTGCAGAGTTTTGCATTTTAATCCAATGCTCTGCTTTTGAACTCTCGTGGTACGGAAGCAGTGAGAATGTAAAATAATTGTAGCTGTGAGGTGAGGTGGAGCTCTAGCTTTTCTTGCACCAACTCATCCCCCCTATTGAGATACATGTAGTGGGCATGATGTCTGATTGGAGTAAGTGAGTAGGCTGTTCATAGCCAAACCCTGCTTTCCTCTTCCTCACAGCTCATGTGACTAGCCCCTATATAAACGTTATAATGGAAATCTAAATAGACAGTAGTCTGCTTCTAAAGAGACACTGTAAAAAATCTCCCAAAAACATTGCATGCAAACACAGCAGCCTGATAACTTGGGAAGGAGCTGCTCTTTACCTCCCAGTGTTGTGGGCCGCAGGTGGCTGACAGTGCTCTGATGAATGCTGACACAAGCAAGCACGCATAGTACACTCACAACCAGTGCAGTAGAAGTACAGTACAGCAGTGGAGGTTTAGGCAGCCAACTAAATCCCAACTCCGGTCATTTGATTTTATCCCCAACCCCACAGCTGGCTCTCTAATGACCAATCTTTAAGCTCTATTGAGGCAAACACTGGCATCGGTGGTGAACACACACATACAAAAAACAACAGTCTGTACTTTGAGCAGTGTTCCTTGATGCTCTCTTTTTGTTGCAGTTTGTGAAAAGCTACAATATTGTCTTTGGGGAGCTTGTTATAGTGGCATACACAGTGTTTCCCCGCTATGGTAAATTTACTGGCATTTCAAACTTACCACACGTTGACTAAAAGTGAGAGAAAAGGCTTCAGGGATTCTTTGTTTACTTTTTTCTTCAATGAGCTGTCCTAAGGCACATTTAAAGGAGGAAACGTGTGCAACATGAAATTGAGCTGGTTGGAATAAAACAGACCAATAAGAGGAGAATGTTCACAGATCTCCTGAAAAGTGGTTTTAACATTTAAAGAGAAAGCAAATAGATCATTGATTTTGTACTTGCAAATCTGGCATCTGGGAAATAATAAGGCTTATTGGCTGTCAAGCCAAGATTAACATGAGAAGATCAATCCTCTTCCATATCTATAGGTATTTATGTAGCTACAGCCACTAGCCGCTAAGCCAAGCTTAGCATAGATACTGGAAATAGGGAAACAGCCAGTCTGACTCCGTCATGAAGACAATAGGTTCACCACCGTGGTTTCAATGCTATTTGAATCTTTCATGGATAGGTTGAGGGGGAACGTCTATTATTTTCTACTAATAATGTCACAGTGAACCAACTTTCCCTTGACAAATTGGTACATTTATCAGAGCAGGATCAACATTTCTTCAGTGTGTTTTCTACTGCAGGTTTGTGTTCGAATGTCTGTTTTTATTCCACAAGAGACTTTATATTCCCTAAATTCTGTCAGTGTTTCTACAGAGACTCTGTGTCTCTTCTCTCCCTGCTAGAACTTCACAATGTTACACAGACTCACTAGGGGCCGACTGGAGAACACAGCTGTATTCAGCTTATTCTACAGTCTCCAAAACATTACATTGGCTCGTCATTTAATAATAATCCATGTTATTGGTCCCACAGCTTATTGCATGACTGAGCAGGAAATGTTATCCCGAAGCCATTGGGTCTAGAAATGTTTTGATATCACTTGTGCCGTCTTTAACCCTATTTTCTCCACCCTGTTAGGCATGACCATCCTCTTTTATCTCATCTATCTCATACTAGTTCTTACTATTCTCGATGCACTGACCCACTGACTTGCCTAAAAGCCAAATTGAGCTGAACGAATAAACAGCTGATGTTTGAACAATGGTGACAAAACTGTGTTCAGGAAAAGTCCAGCAATTTATTTTTAGGGCGCTTTGTGGCTGAAGGCCTGAGAGGGAAGCAGGAAGGCAGTGTGGTTGTCGAGGGGTTGGGAGGGGAACAAAAGAATTGGAGCAGACTGGAGGGGAAATGGGCGTGGTGGGTTTTGCCTTCCATTAGCCAAATACCTACTGACCACAAACGGATTCATTTGCCAGGGACAAAATTAGAAGTCGTTTGAAGCTTTTCAAAGAAAATCTGATGAAATAAACGGGATTCATGACTATTTTCCCTTAAGCATATTAAATCTAGGGCATTTGATTATTCCATTTATTGCAGCAGTCTGACTTCTTATAAATAGGTAGAATATTTTCAACCCCCTATCCCTCCTTTATCTGACGGTGAGAGGTGCCAAATGTCCATATCTCAATGATGGTTGATGTCAGTATTGTAGTAATGACCACTTCCTTAAGCAGCAGAGCTTCCTGCCCACATCCCACCAGGATACTACTAACTATTATTTGTAGATATGCCCCCGAGGCATACATGGAATTATTACGTTAGCGAAACAGTTTAATTACAACATGCTTTTCACTGCAACATTGCGTCAACCTTGTGAAAGGAAGGTGGTGTCGGGGATGTGCTTTGTGCTCACATCTGTTTGTAATATTCATTGAGAGGATTTTGAGGCAAACTAAGTCTTTGGAAAGAGTCCAGTTTGATGACATTAGATGAGCCTCTGTTATTTGCTCATGTCATTATCTTCTCCCTTTTGGCTGAATTGGACCGTGGCATCCGATGTGCACTGGAGTATTTCTCTCACGAGAAAAATGTCCCAATCAAGTGTGAAGTGAGCAGCTGCTTCTGTTGGAGAGGTTCAGGGTCATTTTGACAAGCGAGGGTGAAGGCTGAGATCATGAGATCGACTGTCAGTCTGAGGCATTGGCTTACTGTAATAGACATGAAATCACATGCTGGGAATAAAGAGAGTACACCAAAACAAAGCAAAGTTAACTTTTTGCCTTTCTCTCATCCAAGCCTGGGTCCACGCTTAGAGATGTAACAGAAAGGATTACATTCCAAATACACAGAGACTTAATGGAGTTCCCTTTGCTAGATCATTAAGGAGTATGGTTTCCATTTTTCCCCATCTTTATTCAGTAATAACATACATAAACGGATATTGAAAGGTTTATTTATCTCTGTGATTATTCTTCCATTTCATTCTGGCTGCAACATTCCCTCTTCAAGCTGATTTAAGCTAAAGATGGAGGATTAAGATGAATCATCAAGAACAGCCGAAGTTAATATGAGACTGCTGCAGTGAGTTTGACAAATCAAGTGGGTAGCTTCCAAATTTAGGATCTTTTTAATAACAAATTCCCTTGTTGTAGTGCTGTCTCTCTGCCAGAGAAACATTTTCTTTTCATACTTAGAAGACTTTGGAAGATGCACTCTTGATCAGCCTGATTTTCCCATCAGAAATGTCACACCTTTACTTTACCGTACCTGGCCTATTAGCTGTTACTGAACTTTGTAATATGGGCACATCACTTGTGTATTTTCTGGTCTGCTGTAAATATGAACAGTTTCAAGCTAAAAGGGGAATTCATGCCCCCCCCCCCTCTTTTTTTTTAAACATATTTCAAACTTTTCAAATTGCTCCGGTAGATTACTTCAATTAATTGCCTTAAAGATCCCATATTATGCCCTTTTTGGGGTTCATATATCTAATATTTATGTGCCTACTAAAGTACGTTCACAATCGCTAATGTTCGAAAAAAGTGTCTGTTTTCATGTACTGACGATCGATGCAGCCCGTCTCATCTGCCTGTGTTTGTTACGCTCTGAATCCCCCCCGAGCAGGGTCCCTACGTGTGCCAAGTCTGACCTGATTGGTTGGCCGATCTGCTCTGTTGAAATTGGTCAGTCGTTCGGACAATTCTCAGAAATGTCACGCCCCTTTTACCATATTGGGAATGTAGCTAATGTGCAGCATGAGCTTGTGCTTGCCACAACGAGCCAATGGGCTTGGATCAGTGACATCATCGCACTGTGATATCACACTGCCAATTTTCAACGAGGGGGGCTAGAACCGAGCGTTACATGCTGCTACTGCTACTGCTAACAGGAGGAGGTAGGAGAAGCCGCGTTTCCGCGGACTTTGAATTTTTGCACATAGATGTGCCTAAACATGCACAAGACACCTGGAAAACACACTAAAGAGCATATAAAACCAGAAAAAGCATAATATGGGACCTTTAATTCAGTTATCTTTTGGCTGCCTCATCGAGCAAACTCAGAAATGTTTATAACTTTTAGTCATTCAAACCATATATATAAACAGAGGTCCCATTTTTAAAAACAGCAGAGTTGAAGCTTTTAAGATACGTGCTACATATCTTAAAAAAGCAATGACGGCAAAAAATGCCATTTATTGTGACTGATTGTGCCAATACCTTTTCAGTGTGTATACTTTGAGCTAATCCTATTTGTCAAACAATTGTCATTTTGTCCACAATAGGTTTTGAAGTCTATATACTGTGCTGTCATATATTATTGAATTTCTGAAGTTTGATCCAAAGGCAACTGGACTTGGTTGAAGATCTAGAAGCCGAAAGGCTTCTTCAGTTCAAGATCTTCGGTGAAACGTCTTCAAGATCTTCAACCAGTCCAGTTGCCTTTGGATCAAGCTTCGAATTTACTTCCCCCCCCCCCCACAGACCTTTAAGAAGCTTTTTAAATGTGTTGGTTTAGTAATGGTCAATCTAAATATTTAAGGTTATCTGTGTCAACCAAAAGTGCCCTCGAAATAAATCATAGCTGTTAATCAAACACCAGTTCTTCAATACAATTGTAGAGCTAAAAATGAATCCTTTTGTATGGATCAGCTGCCTCTTTGCTTGTTCAGCATGTAATTCACAAACAGAAACTTTAGGTTCAGTCTTATTTAACACGGGGTCCTCTGCTGTGGGAGATTGTTCTTCCATTTTTACCATCTTCCCCTCTCTTTTGTATATGTATGAGTACATTAGCATTGGTGTCTGTGCCGATTTAGACTTTCAGATGTGACCTTTGTTGTCTAAATGTCAGGGAGATTGGAGAGGGAGCCCACAGAGGTAGGGCAAGGCTTACATAATCTGCTCACACTGCATTTCACACACACATATGAAATCACACAAGCACAGAGCAGTAAAAAAAAAAAAGAAAGAAAAGAAGCTCGTTTTAGGACAGTTGTCATATCTCAGCTGTGATGCTCTCTGCATCACACTGAAAGCCTGGCTTTCAGGAGCAATGGCTTTTATCAGCATGTATGTGCAGAAAGTGCCCTGGAAATTATTTATGGCTTTAAAAATACTGATACAGTGCACTCTTCTTGTGTTATTCTTTTAAACTTATTCTGGGGTCCTTTGACCCCTCCCAAGGCTCTGAGCTGAATGTAAAGACAGAATGTAGTTGAAGAGGGCTTTTGTGTTGTGTGTGTAGGTGTCTGTGCATGTGCTGGATAGTTGAGGAGCTGGTGGTTGGTTTGAGACTGAACTGAACTGAGTCTCCTGTATAAATTCATTCATGATGTCATTCTCTCTTCCAAATCTGAGACACGGACACCAGGACTAATGCTCAAGGCCAGAATGCACTCTTGTGTAATACAATGTTCACAGTAAGTATCACTGAGGAGACAGTGGCCATATAATGATATGCATGCAAAAAAATAACGATATTATGCATGCAAATAGCATGCACCTGCATCAGAAGGGAACTGGAGCCATTTTTGCATTGTCAGTCACAACACAAAACTGTTAGTCTAAAAGGGAAAACTTCATGGAAAAAGTATGTCATGAATACCAAACACTCACCTCCTGTAGGTTTGAAAGGACTTGTGCTTCTTTGTGGAGAATGTCAGCTGTAGCCTGCATAAATTCACAGCAATACAGTTTACTTCTACTTTGCAAAGAAGTATTTTCAAGCGTCAATGCTCCTCAATAATGATCTATGTGTATTTTGCAGATGTGAGTGTTTCGAGCATCTGAATCCTCAGGATTTGTGAAGTTTGTGCTGACATTTTCATACTTTCCACCACGGAGTGTTACTGGTTTGAATTCTTTGGCAGTGGAATAATTTCAAGCTCTTAGTCTCTGTCCATTCAAACTGACCACAATATTCACAACAACCTGCAACTGAACTTTTCACTGCTACAAAAAGGGACTCAATGATTAAATTAGGGGATTATATGTTCTCAAACCCATTATTTTTGATATTCTAAATTAGATTTATCAGGAATGATATCGGTTCTGACAATCTGTGTTGATTTTTGAATATCTGCGAGGCTCATGAAAGTGTTAAAGTTGTTTCTTTGGTGGAGTTTGTGTTTATCATAATAGCCCTCTGAGCCCAGGGTGTCACATGTCCTGGAAATGAGATACACTGTATTTGGCAAACCTCATTTTTCTGAAGATGATTTCCTGTTCCAGAATGACTGTACAGTGTTTGTTTAGTCTGAAGGTTTCTGCTTTTTTTTGCTGCTTTATTACTTCTCTGTTTTCTGAGCCCTATGCTTTATTTCAGTTTATTTCCTGTTCCACAATCACACATCTGTGCATCAGGAGGTGAGTTCTGAAACCACAGTATGATCAGAGAAGCACCCCGAGTGCATTTTGCAGTTTGCTCAAGGGCACCTCAATGGTAGTGGTAATGCAGATATGGAGATAGTTCAACCTTCCAAAACCTGATGGTCTATTTAGCAAAAAACACCTCGCCACTCCTGCCTAACTGCTGAATATAACATTACCCTACTTATGGTTATCCAGGTGTACATGTGTGCTTGTTCCTTGCACCAGTATTTAAATCAAATTGTTTTTAAAAAGTGTTCACAAATCACTTAAAGTGCTTTAAAGGCAGAGTTGGTAATTTTCTCCAGATACACTTTTTAAGATTTTGGTTGAATTTGTCTTTAGGTCCTAACAGACATTAATAATTCATGTGCTCTGAAAAAGAAACGAAGAAAATCCGTCATCTGTAGCAGTTGTAAGCATGTAAAAACTTCGACCAATGTCTGCCACCAAGTAACAATCTGATGAACCAATCACGCCTCACTGTCTCCCTGCTCGTTTTCTACCCTTAGAGTCCTGTGCCCACACTCAAAGCACGTCACCGATGACAGAGTTTATACTGTGAGTTTACGAACCGCTGAAAGTGATACGAGGCGACGTAGTTTCTACACAATGCAAGCGATGAGCTGAGGTCCGCTTCTGGAGCAATGGTACTCGTGCGTGTGAGTGAGGGGCGTGGCTTTTGAGGGAGCGCAGAGGGAAGGGGGTGGATGTAGATGGAGCACCGAGGGAATGCTACTTTCAAAATCAAGCTATAGTTTTCGAAAATTACCAACCCTGCCTTTAAGTCTCAGCCTTATTATATTCTACACAGTGCTGCCTGAGGGAACTTCAGTGAGGTTACACAACAAAGCTATATTCATCTGCCACTAAAAACAGAGTCCTCTGCAGCTCCTATCACCTGATGAAGTCATTAGAGCAAGTCATTTTACTTTCGAAATAAAATCTGCATTTGAATGATAGGAATATTTACCAGAACGGTCTAAAGAGAATCCACTGTTCAATATTATACTAAATCCATTTTTTGGGGGAGCCATACTAGTGTCGAAGCAAAGATTCAGTGATTCATTTGTTTTCTAATCTGCTTAATTGCAAGTCCCAAACTCGATGGTAAATTTGAGAGTGCTTTTGTTGCTGGAATTGCAGTAACAGTCTGGATTATTGTGATTTAAAAAAAACCCGTCTTCAAACACAACTACAATATGCAATGTAACTTCAAACGTCTCTTTATTTCAAGAGCAGCATCAGAAGTGTAAGCTTGCACAATCTAATGACCACAAAGCTGCTACATGGTTCCTTTAATTGAAGTTTAACGTTTTCAATGGATCTCGTCCACTTTCTTTCAAGCATTAACACTTTGTGGGAACATTATCAATTTGAAGCACACACAATTACATTACTAAAGTATTCAAAATGCAATCATTTAGAATCCAACCCCTCAAATATTCAAACTGTGTTGTCCTTAAACACATGTGATCAGAGAGATACTTTCGAAAGCCCTTATGACACTTGAAAGTTTCAGAGTGTAAATGTGATTGATTATCAGATCAACAGGGCACTGTATCTGATTGATGCCCTGCCACGGACCAAGTGGCAGGAGAGGATGACATTATGCCAATAAAATTATAAGATGGTGATCACTTTGAGAAACGTGCATCCATTATTGTGACATTTATACTCCCTCATCACGGACTGTTAATGATAAATGATAAATCACCAGGGCATGGTGATATTTTTAGCCGAGGTTGGAAATGAATGAGGTTATGATTCTCGCCACGGTGGTCGATGTAGTCAGCGAGGGGCTGGCTGAGCCCCTCCCCCGACTGTAGGTGATGGCTGAAGCCGGCTGTCTGGCAGTGGAGCACTGATCAGTATTAATGCAGGACCGCCTCTCAGCCTCACAGCCGATCTCTCTGCGGTCCCCACTCACCGGAAGGCAGCTCGGCAGCTGCGGACAGCCTGCGCACAGCTTCTCTCTTGTTTGCTTTCAGGATCTATTGGCCTGAGAGTCGCTCGGTTTAAGGGAAGAGGAGAAACACCGGCAGGTGTTGACTAGCGGGGAGAAATCGCGGTGCAGACTGATGACGATGATGATGGTGAGGATGATGCATCTCTTCCCGTGCCTTTATGAATTACATCGCGTAGTGTGAAGAGGCGTAGGGGCATCTTTTCTTCATTTCTTGCCTAACTGTAATGGTGGATTGCTCAGTGGCTTTGAGGCTACGTGTCTTGACGGGGGAGCTGAATAGGAGCCGTCAGTGAGAGCGCAGCTCAGCATCGGCCCGCAGCGCTGCGCCATGGCCTTGGATGTCCAGCATTGCGCGGTGTTTACGGTGATCGCGATTCTGGTGCTTGTGAACGTGCTGTTGATGTTCATCCTCGGTACTCGTTAATGGATCTGCGCTTGGGGCCCGGTTCGCAGCGCACCACGCTTCCTCACAGGAGAGGAGAGAAAGACAGTGCGCGTTGGTCGAGAGCGGGGACACCCGGCGCTCCATCACGGCTACGCGTTACAATGAATGACGTTGGTACAACATAATGTATTTCTGTTACCCCCTCCCCAATCCTTCGTTATGTCTTGTGTCCTCTCACCGTTTGTGGTAGCTAGTGTTGTCTGGTGGTGGTGATAGTTGTGCGGATACAGATCTGTGATGCTCTTACCTTTTCTGTGGTGACTGGAAAATCATATCCCCGCATATAAACATGTCCCCCCCCCCCCTCCTACGTCGATCTTCGTCTCTCCTCCATGTTGTATATTGTTGATTATGCGCATGGATTTAAGTCTGTGATTATGAGATTTTTAGATGAAACAAAAAATAGATGGTCTTTTTAACAGCGTCTAACTGCTGCGTCAGGACTTGTTTTCCTAATGTGATTCACTGTAGCCACATCCACAATATGGCAGCTAATAGCTGAGCAGTGGTCTCTCCTCAGAAGTAAAAAAAGGATATTTGTAGCAAATAGCTATGCTAGTGAGAGGTTTGTGATGCTGATCACAGACTCTGGAGGACCGTTTGTAATCTCAGCTGAACAGTAACCAATAGCAAGCAGGGCTAGGCCTTAATAAAGGAGGGCCTCCGTCACTCCAGGTTTCCCCCATTTTAGATGCAGCTAAACTCAGCTCCCATTTCACAGCACACAATATTCACTTTTCTGCCATTTGCAACATTTCAATGTGGTGACTATATCTGAAGCTGAAATGTTATTTCACCTGGCAACTAAATAGTTACTAATACAAAATGAACGAGTAAATGTGCATACATGTGACAGCTGAAATGTCTCCCAAGTGAAAAGAGATGTCAGATGGAGATACAAAATTCCATATCCCTTTTCTCCTATGCTTTAGTTGAATCTAATAAAGGGTTGGAGGCAGGTGTCATGAATGTTGAATGAGTGTCAGAAATAGATATGCTAAAAGCCTGTCCCAGAGCCGGCCATGGCAGTCCTATTAATAGGGATGGTAGGATGAGCAGGTTTTTTGAAGATACTGTGTGTGCTCTCTCACTCTAGGCTAAGTGCTGTGTGAGTCTAGTTAAGTGAGAAATGCTTTTCTGTTGGTCATGTTTTATGAACACAGGCACATCTATCACATGCAGTGGCATGTGGTCTGGTGTTTTCATCACTGAGGTTAAGAGCCTAAACATCCTACCTAGCAGGGACCCCCCCACAGGACTCTAAACAGAGCATCATAATATTGTACACTGCGGTGGTTGGGGCTCAGTTGGCTAGCAGCTACAGACGAGTGCTCACATGTGAGCACGAGAGCCTGTTATGTTGCCTGTGTGTGAGAGATAGTCTGGGTGGTTGTTATCTGTAGATCCACTTTGATTCTGTGGCGTGCACACGTCCCGAGCGTTCACACATTTGTAATCCCCCCCAGGGCCAGGTGCCTTCTAATAGAGTTCTGTTAAATGCTGTGCAGCCAGAAGTGTCAATGTGCGGATGGTGTGTGTGAGCGAGACAACAGCGTGTGAGAGGATGTGTGTGTATTTCTCACTGGTTTTAGGCAGAGCATCTTTGATTGGCTCCCAGACTCGGGGTATAAGTGTATTACATAACAGGGTTGGCAGACACAGGGAGGACGGACCGCGAGACTCACTCAGTGCGTCAGAAAGAGAAAGCCTCTTTCTGGAATACAGCACCTTGTTACTCGATATCACAGGCTCAGCTCATGCAGAGGACTATCACCTCGACCACTTCTGAAAGAGATTTATTTATCATGATTGTGTGAACCGGACTTCTCCATGCATACACTCTCTGAACAGTTACATGCCACAAACATGGTAAGGCTAAAGGCTTGTGTGTGTGTCTTTGTGTGTGTGCTTGCTCAGGAATGCTGTAGGTGCTTTGGTGCAGATGTGCTTTAGCTAGAGATAGAGGAGGATGTTGGAATGCAGTGGAGCTGCCAGTGCAGTGAATGCTGATGTGTTGTGCTGCAAAGATGATAAAAGGGAGTGAATCGGCTCTCTGTAATTTTATATTTCTTAGCCATGTCTGTGATTGAATGTGAAACACAGGGCACTGTCTATATGTCCACATACAGGAAAAGATTTCTCTGCATTCATTTGCATTGACCCAAATACAGGTTTTGCGGTTAAAGACGACCATTTCGCCCTGTGATCTTTGATGTTGTAACTGCAGTGTAACCAATGATGACACGGGTTGGTACAGCTGGTTGGCACGCAGGTGATGATGAGTATGTTGGGAAGACTTGCCTGTGTTTACTTTGTGCCTTTTGATCAAGCTAGGTGTAAGGGTAAGCCGAGGCAGGGATTGGGGAAGATTGATTATGTAATGTTTTTTAATTTATTCAGCATGTAGAAGGGGTAAAAGGATGCAATGTATTGGAGAGGGCAGTGCCGATCTCATCAGAGAGATGGAGGGATGAGGAGGAAGGAGAAAAGTGAGCAGGGTGGAACATTGGCTGTGAATGGATCTCTTTCTGTCCCTCTCCCTTGCTCTTTCTGTCTGTTGCCTATATTACAGCAGATTGATTGGGACTGGAGAGATTGTGCTTGGAGTGAATGGTGCTGAAAATGGAGTGGCGCTGGAGGGTGTGTGTGTGAGTTAAGGGGGGGGGCTGGATTAGGGAGAGCAGACATTACTGTGAAGAAGCGAGAGGCAAGACTGACCCCAGTGCAGAGGCTCATCTGTTCTGAGGGTGCTGTGGCAGGCAGAGGTCCGGATGTCAAACAGTAACGGTCATGGAGAACTGATGTGGCTATTCCTGTGTTTTCTTTTAACTGCAAGTTTAAAGAAGCATTGTTGCTGTTTCCATGGCAGCGTGACACATGTTTCTGCGTTAATCCTCCCCTCTTCCTGTAGTGGAGGGCTTTCAGATACATGCTAGAGCTATTGTAACTCCAGCTCCCAGCCCCATGTGAAAACTGATTGAATAAACCTACTCAGCGATGTCTTTGATTGTAAACCTGCATACTGGGGCCTACATCATGTAACTCTGCATTTCTCACTGACAGGGAAATAATGTTAGTGCATTCTCTAATGTGATTGGTTCCCCTTTCTCAGATCTAATAACCGAGGGCTTTTGCAGTTCTTCAGCGGTCACTCTCTGTGCGTGTCTGCTCACACATGCGCCTAAATTTGGAAATATTCCAGTGCCTCCTGAAGTGTCCTTGCCTCATCCCATCATCTTGTCAATACCAGTGAAGCATCCTCATCTGTCGCCATGACGACGGCTGTTCTTTCCTTTCCAGGCGAGGGCGTCCCCCCCCCTGTGCTCACTCCTCTGCCCAGATTGGCTTATATCCCCTGTAGCTGTCTCAGTGAGCCATCGGGGAGGTAGGCTTGTCTACAGGTTGAAGGGGCAACATAGCTGCTGAGTCTGAGAGCTTAGATCCTCATGGGGGTTTGGTTGAATTCAAACATCACAAACACACAAACATAGAAACACACAAACACACACACACACAGCTGCTGTTTCTACAAACACACTGCATCAGCATTAGGTGGGACCGCATTTTTGCACTGGAGTGATGAGGTGCATTTTAAATGGTTGAAGGGATTTGATTTTATAAAAGGCAATGCAGTCTTAAGAGACCGTCCAACAAATAGAACTAGCTTACTTTAGAAAACAACAGTAGCTCCGTGTTATTGAGCAAAAGCCTTAATGAAAGTCAAGAAGTAATTTAATGTCCATCCATGTGACATCCCAGTCTCCAGGCCTTTGATAACTCCTTACCTTGAGCCTAAGCAGCTCCTGTCAGGCTTGGTTAGTGCTGGCTGCTCTGCCCGCAGCCCCAGGGACTGAATGCATGGTTAGCTCCTGACTGGAGACTGCTGATGAGCACTACCTTGGAGGGAGAGCAATCGTAACAAACATTTGGAGCTGTGCCATCCATAGATGCATGCAGGGGTTTAATGTGTCAGGAGTTAAAAGTGTGGCTGCAGGTGTGAGTGCCGTTATGTGTGTTTGTGCACGTCTCAGCACAACAAAGCTAACTCTCCCATGTGATGGATGGCGTAGCTTTTTGGTAGATGGATGATGTCAGACCCAGGTCCCTCTCAGGAACATTGTCCGCTGTCTCTTGTCCTTTAATGAGAACAACCTTTAGCCTCTCCAGATCCTTTAAAGAATACTGATTATCTGGCAGGCCTCCATGCCCCTTCAGGTGATGCCTAACGCAAGCACTTTAAGTATCACGTTCTTTATGTAAATGCACACAATTGCATATTTCTATTTTTAGCGTCGCATAATGTCAACATAATTTATTCATGATGCTAAAATCAATTGAAAATGTTTGATGAGTCATGCTTCCTTGCTCTGTCAAAGACTGTGCTGCAGATTAAATAACAAGCTCTGGTGACAGCTCGAAGGAAAGGAGATTATCCCTTCACATTTGTTTGCTCCTCAGCATTTATATTACATTAACACATGTAATTATTCTAATGTCATAATGGGCCAATTATGGTCCCTGTGTGCACACTGGTGCTGTGTATATGAATGCTGTGTTGTTTTCCACTAATAGCTCTGCCTTTTTTGTGTTGTTCAATTTGTTGTTGTGCTGTGCTGTGTTCTGTGTCAGCTATTGTGTTGTTCTATTTGCACTCCCTAAGCTGCTGGTAGGCCCTGGCTTTGAGGGTGTGTATTTGCATCTATTAGTAATCTGAGTGGGTTTAGCAACAAGGATTCATACAAATTAAGGCCTAAATAAGGATGAGAACTGAATTGCAATCTCTTTCAAAGCTTATTTAAATGCTGTCTTACATCAGGTGGATCCATAGTTGTTGGTCAGTGAGTGTGTCTCCACAGCAGAAGCTACATTTACTGAGAATAAATAGTAAGATTTCTCTTGTCTTTCCCTCTCGTCTCCCCAGTTGATAAGTGGAGGTTCAATCGTCAACGCTGAGGCGGTATGGGACCATGTGACCATGGCCGACCGGGAGTTGGCGTTTAAGGCCGGCGACGTCATCAAGGTGCTGGACGCCTCCAACAAAGACTGGTGGTGGGGCCAGATTGATGAGGAAGAAGGATGGTTCCCTGCCAGCTTTGTACGGGTGAGTTAGCTTCTGCCATGGCTGGCCACCATAGACACAACACACACCCACACACGCAGAAATGGAGGCACATGAACATATGCACACAAGCTGCCGAATACACACAGGAAAGTGCACAAGAATTCTGTCACATACGCAAAAGCACACGCACCAAACACACTCTTTAATATGCCTGCTCCGCTCACAGATACTCTGTTGAATAAGGCTGTGTTTTAATAATACATAACATTGAGGAGATGAGAGAACAGCTAGCTAAGTGCCTTTATCGGGTGTTCAGGGACAATGAGACAGAGATGCTGATGAGCCCCTTTTTCAGTTTGGCATTACTTTCAACTGTTAGCCCTGAAAATCAACGTCCCTTCTTCACCTTGTGATTATATAATCTCACCAATATCTGAGCTCAACGAAACCTACCACACAAGTCTGATTCTTTTTTTATTAACAAGAAGAGTTAACAAGTGAGCGAGAATGGTTATCGTAGGTAGATGCTTCACACAGCCAAGCACCCCCACAGACACTCCTCATGGCCATTCCCACCTGTCCACCCTTCCATATTCACTTCTGAGAGGGCAGGGCAGACAGGCTGACTGACTGTCGACCAAAAAGTATCTTTCTGTTCTGTCATTCTCTCTCTCCAAGGTGGAACCCCACCCTCCTCAGCCCCAAACAAAACAGGTTTTCTATATCAACCCCATAGCAACTCCACGGTTCCAAAACACCACGTCAAAGGTGCGTTTTCCCTGCTTCATCCAACCCATCCAGCCTGCCCGCCCACCCGCCCGCTCCAGTCTGTCCACACAACGTGCCCTCGACATTACCCGACATTAACGTTACCATGACGGTATCACATCATCTTCAGCGGGGTCGATAGAGAGGAAGAACTGATGAGTCAAAAGTAAAATAATGTCAAAAGTCTTCTTAAGGCCAGCACTCAAATTCTATTAACATCTTTATGTAGAAGTAGATGGAATTTTGGAACCATTATTCCTGTTACCATTTATCGCTATCGCTATCAAAACCTTGTGAGAATATGTTTTCAGTACTCTTATTTACTATTGACTCTGATTATTTCTCAGTCTTAATGCTGCGCTAGTAGTTCTCGTCTGCAGTCAGTGCTCTACCACCCGTCACTCTGCTTGTCTGTGGCGCTACATTTCTCATCCTGTGTTTGGCATTCTACCCGTCGGTTCTTTGATGTTCTCTTGGCAAACTGTGTGTCATCAGGTGTTGGCTGCTGGACATCTGAACCCACGCTCACCTGGCCCTTTCTATATGAACAAGAGTACAATACACAATGTACTGTGTGTGGATCTTTGTGTGTTTATGTGTGTGTTGGCGAGAGCAGAGCAACGTGTACTTTTGTGTGCAAATGTATATGCATGCATGTGTGCAGGGAGGGGTGTGGACTTTTTTTGAGTCACACAGCGTGGAAGTCGGGCAATGACTATCCTCTGAGTACTAGTCTCTAGAAGGTTGTTTTTTAACTCAGGGTTTAACAGTGTTTACCTGCACCTTCTGGACCAACAGTCTTACTCACTGTCCCCACTAAATGAAGCTCTGTGTGTGTGAGAGATGTGTTTTGATGTTTCTGGTGTAGGTGTGTGTGCAGTGTGCTCATAAGGAGTGAGTTGTGCCACTTTTGTGGCTAACATTGTGTGATATGGATCTCTAAACGTATGTTTACTAACACTTTGTTTTTCATCAGATTTATGCACTTCAAACATAACTGAGCACATGTCTTATTCAAGTGCAAATGTGTGTGTGTTGCTCTGTCTGTGTGTGTATGTGTTTGTACTCAGCTGTGGGTAAACCAGGAGGATGGGGGAGCGGAGCCATCAGAGGGGACCAGCGAGGTGCAGAACGGGCACCTGGACCCGACCAATGACTGCCTGTGTCTGGGCTCGCCCCTTCAGAACCGAGACCAGATGAGAGCTAACGTCATCAATGAGATCATGAGCACAGAGAGACACTACATCAAACACCTCAAGGACATCTGTGAGGTACTAAACACGTGCGCACATCCATCAACACACACACATACGTACACACTGCTGTTCCAGCAGGTTAATACAAAAACAAAGATGATTAAGAAGATAAATGGTGATGAAATGATTCAACCTGAAATGTGTCCAAGAGAAGAAGCAGCCCTTTTGATGCTACACAATTCTTTACACTCCCACATTCACACGTTTCAACACGGCATATTTTTACTCTTGATCTCAAAACAGTCCAAAAATAATTCTCTCTCTTTTCTGAGATATGAAAACACAATTTGTCATTTGCACACAGTAGTGGCAGCTGTTATACTTGGACTGATTTGGTCCAGATTCATTTTTTTTTTTTATATTATGAATCATGCAGAAGTGGAAAACAAGAATTCCCACCTAATAAAAATAAACAAAAGCCTTGTAAACGGCTGTGGACTGTCAGCCTTCAATAAAGACTTAAAATATGGCATGCCAAATGTGGAACCTGATTCACAAAGCTGGACACACATTCAGAAACCAAACGTAGAATTTAATTGTAAAGCTTTCACATGGGTAATAATGCTCTTTCACCTACTAGTCATACACACACATGCATGCACTGTACATATATAGTATCCTACATGGGTCAGTTTTATCTTCATGAGGACCATAACGGATCCTCTGTCCCTGTTTTCATCTCCAGTCAGCTGCATGGTTCCTGTATTTAAAGTACAAAACATGTCATAGCAATATTCAGTTTGATCTACTGCTATCAAGAAGAACATTGTGTCAGCTATTATCTCTCTTTATATTTCACTGTATGCATTCTGTTTAGCACTTTGTTACCTCGTTTAGATAAGTGCTATACAAAACTAGATTTTTTTTAATCTCTGATCATTCGATAGCAGAAATATGCAAGGATGTCTTAAACATAACTTCAACCTTGTCTGATCTAGTTTCAAACTGTGTAGTAAGCAGTCAAAAGGGAAGAGTTTAATGACTTAGGACAGCTAATTAGAGGAAACATTGCAGCGCAATCCCTCCGCCTATGAAGTCAAAATGCCTCTAAGCCAATGTTTTCTTGTTGTAGTTGAATACTTGATGACTTCGGAGGCTGCGCTAGTCTCTAAGGATGCTATCATTGAAGAGGCTTCATTCCTTATATAATGTAAAAAAAAAAAAAAAAGTCTCTGCATATAAAAAGTCATTTCAACTAAAGCAGTCGTTCATTTTAGGAAGATGTTTCACACTTTTCCCAGATCAAGGACAGTCGAATTTCAAACTACACCTCCATGTTATTGGTTTGAATTGAACTTGACCTGAAGACACAACAAATAAGAAAGCGAAGCTTGTGACATTCAAAAAAACAAAACAAAGAGAATACTAAGTAGTGGAGTGTGAAATAGCCAACATCAACCTATCACAGCAAATCTTTCCCCGATGCGCCAAAGCTTCAGAGCAGTTAATGAAACACAAGAATGGGACTGACAAATTGAGGCCATATGTAAATGGATGTAAAGGAAATTGTTTTTGAATTTAGACAATAGTCAAGTTCATGTACATTCCACTGAATTCTACTTACAGAATTAGCTGTAAGTATATGTTTAAAAAAGTAGTGCTGAGACGTTTCTGTTGCATGTCCTGACTCGTAGCCCTGCAGACGTGTATCATGGAAGAACCTGGCACCGAAACTGCATCATTTTTGAAAGCCTCACAGTAGTTGTAACCCATTTTCTCGTAGGGCTACCTGCGCCAATGCAGGAAGCGTGTGGACATGTTCAATGACGACCAGCTGAAGGTCATCTTTGGGAACATCGAGGACATCTATCGCTTCCAGATGGGATTCGTTCGAGACTTGGAGAAACAGTACAACACAGAGGACCCTCACCTCTCTGAAATTGGACCATGCTTTTTAGAACATGTGAGTCCTTTTTTTTTTTTTTTTCTGGCACACCTCTGCCCAGCACTTAAAAGAGCATTCATTTTATAATGTCCTCTAATCATGTATCCTTTCACTCCTGCGCTCTACAGCAAGATGGTTTTTGGATCTATTCTGAATACTGTAACAACCACTTGGATGCCTGTATGGAGCTGAGCAAACTGATGAGGGATGGCAGGTACCAGCACTTCTTTGAGGCCTGTCGTCTCCTCCAGCAAATGATTGACATCGCCATCGATGGCTTCTTGCTCACCCCTGTCCAGAAAATCTGCAAATATCCACTCCAGCTGGCCGAGCTTCTCAAATACACTGCACAGGAGCACAGGTACTGGACACTTTCTGCTGAGGTCGCATTTAATCTGCTGAATGAGTTGCTGTTTGATGTTTGTTGTTGCTTTGTTGCGAAAAAGAAGCCATTACTGATGCATCATTGTTTTGCACTGTGTTTCGATGCAGCTGTTGCAGGTGTTGGCTTTATTGTACTGATGTGGGGATCACACGTGCATGAACTGAAACACACGTTGTTCACTATGCTTTAACAGCTTTCTGTGAATATTTTAGAGGACATCATTTCATTGAGGAATCTCTGTAGCATTTATGTAACAGCATTGCAATTAATCTCCAGTGGTCTTAGGATCATTGCATAGAACTGTGGTTATAAATAGATGGCAGATTAAATATGAATTTGGGCTTTTGCTGGCAGGTATACAAGCGTTCTTCACACACTGCCTGCACATCACACAAGCACGGTACACATTATAAACATTTGCAGATGATCTCCGACATCCAGATGTGCAAACTCATGTGTGGGAACCCACAGAAAACATAGTGTAAATGATTTAGCGGGTCTCAGCCAGCTTCAGGTCATTCACAAACCAATACGTTCTCAGCCAGAGAGGGACAGGTGCCAGCGAGGCCTGCCAGATCACAGTGTTCGACTGTTGGGAGCTGTGGAGAATCTGCCAGATATAGGCTCACTCTCTGTCACACACACACACACACACACACACACACACACACACACACACACACACACATTATCTTTCAAAGTGAGGATTGGATCCGTAGCACATCTAAGCCAGAGGGATAAATCCAGCTCAGTTAGCATAGACGCAGTCAGAGTTAACTGCAGCTAGAGAAAGCGGCTGATTAGAATTAAATAGCAGTGTGTTGTTTTTTTTTGACTGGGCTCCAGCAGACTTAGTGCTGTTACTTAAGTTTATAACCCAAGTCGTTTAATAGGCTACTCTGTATCATTCACTGCTGCAACATTACACGTCTTTCTTTTTTTTAAAGAGTGGCCCATCTCCAAGAGCTATAACTTTCCCCTTTAACACCCGGCAGTGATTATGTGTACATTGTGTTCGCAGTGACTATCGATACGTGGCAGCAGCGCTGGCAGTAATGCGGAACGTCACTCAGCAGATCAACGAGAGGAAGAGGAGGCTGGAAAACATCGACAAGATCGCCCAGTGGCAGGCCTCTGTTCTAGACTGGGAGGTATGCGTATGTATTGAATGTGAAGTCATTACAAAGCATCTGATTTAGCCGCAGATTTAGCCTAGAGACAGAAAACTTTCATTTTAACACTGTTTATCTGTCACTAAATGTAGACACTTTTTATACAACCTACTTTAGGAAAGCATCTTATTTAGTGTTTGTGCATGCATTTCAAATGTCTTCTAGCTTAAATGTCGGTACATTCATAAGGCCTTAACATGTTTTCCTTGAATTTGTGGCTGTCAGATGACGACACAGGAAGGACAAACCGACATTTTACTTAATAAAATCATACCCTGCATTAGATGATGACTGCATACTGCACTTCACATGATTGTCTTTTGATTAAAGAGAGAAGTCCAGCAATTTGACGTTGCATATTAGCTTAGTTTAGAGGCTTCAAAAGGAAATTTAAAAAAATGGCAGTCAAGATGGAATAAGCTTAAATGACATGTCCTGAAATGTGGTTAAAGTTCTTAAAACAGGAAATCCTACATTCAGTAAAATTCAACTAAATAGCATTTATTGATTGCATTTGTCTGCTACGTAAACAGCCATAAGTCCGAGTCGGCTTTCTGTTACCATACTGTATGATGACATCACAATGACATCATCACCTCCATTTCTCAGACCTCGCAAATCCTACGGTGGCTGGGAAGTGCAAAACAAAATAAAAAAGTGTGAAACACTTTTACAAAGCTTGAGACAAATTTACATTTTGGAAAACAAAATTGCGAAAGCAAAACACTTTTACAAAGGACAAAACAAACTTACATTTTATAAAACAAACTTACATTTTATTAAACAAATTTACAAGATGAGAAACACTTCTACAAGCACTGAGACAGATTTAAGTGGCAGAAGACTTTTACCAGTTCTTAAACAAATGTACAAACAACAGCATCTTGACGGAAAGGGAACGTACCAAATGCAGGAATTGACCCGGAAGTGATTGAGAGAGCGGTCATTTAGTTTGTTTTGGCCATACATATATATAAAGTTTTATTTATCTATGGCCAAGTAAAGATTCTGTCGTTTGTAAATTAGCTTAAGGACTGGTAAAAGTCTTCTGCCACTTAAATCTGTCTCAACGCTTGTAAAAGTGTTTCTCATCTAGTAAATTTGTTTAATAAAATGTAAGTTTCTTTTGTCCTTTGTAGAAGTGTTTCATACTTTGTAATTTTGTTTTGCACTTCCCAGCCACCGTACAAAGCTCCTTCAAAGTCACAGAAGCCCCTATAGCTGTTTGCTAACTACTAACCAGAATGTGCAATCTGACTTCACCACATGTGTAGAATCAGTTATTTGAGGCTTTTAGCCTTTTAAATGTGAAACCTGAGTTTTATCCATGAGACTGTTCTATATTTATAT
Organism: Tautogolabrus adspersus; assembly: GCA_020745685.1. NCBI lineage: Eukaryota > Metazoa > Chordata > Actinopteri > Labriformes > Labridae > Tautogolabrus > Tautogolabrus adspersus. Next base: position 10,644,794 of record CM036540.1, read on the forward strand.
ATTGTGTGTGTGTGTGTGTGTGTGTGTGTGTGTGTGTGTGTGTGTGTGTGTGTGTGTGTGTGTGTGTGTGTGTGTGTGTGTGTGTGTGTGTGTGTGTGTGTGTGTGTGTGTGTGTGTGTGTGTGTGTCCAGGGAGATGATATCTTGGACAGGAGTTCGGAACTCATCTACACTGGGGAGTTGTCATGGATCTATCAGCCGTATGGACGCAGCCAGCAGCGAGTCTTCTTCCTCTTTGATCACCAGCTGGTCCTCTGTAAGAAGGTAGGCAATCTCTCTCTCTCTCTCTGTCTCTCTCTGTTACCTTTTTTTCAATTTTTTTTAATAGACAACGCTGGCTGAAAAACAAGCCGATAAGCTAAAACACATCCTCAGACTGTGTTCTTAAGAGTTGTGTATCACATGGCTGGTGACTGAGGTGCTTGAAGACAATGTGACTTCATCAACCTTACTTGTGAGCTGCGAAGGGATTATATAACAGTGTATGAGACGCACCAGCCCTCAGTGAAGATGCGCTCAAATCTTCTGTACCTTTTACAAAATGGAGCTTTGGTACTTTGGGCTCTAATGCACCAAGGCTGTGCTCTCTTGTCAGATGGATGTTCATGCTTGGCTAGACTTTATCACACATGCACACAGGGACACCGCCACAAATGCAGACAGACACACACACACACACACACACACACGCAGGACTGAATAACTGCGTCATCCCACGCATACATGTGTACACACGGCGCAACAATGATTTAATCCACGAAACAGAAAAACATGAAGAAAGCGTTGTAGATTGAGTCATTTTCTGCTTTTCTATCTTTTCTCCACCCCCCTCCTCTATCATCTCTGACACCTAAAATGAACTCAAGTATTTCTGCTGGTCACCACGTCTGTTAGCTGATCTCATCCACTAAATTAATTCTGCTCCGAGACACACTGAATAATCAAATCTAGTCTTTGTTCTCCAGGAACCTAAGTACAACATGTGTAATGGCAGCCCCCAGGGTGTGTTAGTAACTCGCTGCATATAGTCCGCCATCTTTTCATCCCATCTCTTCCTTATCAGCACACAGATGCACATTTTTCCATGCATGCTTATTAAACGATTCTGTTCTTTATGTTTCTTTCTGACCTTTCTTGACCTTAAAGTGGGGACTGGATGTTATTCGGTCCTGGGGCAATGTAACAAGGTTTCTTTTTTTATGTCTGGCTAAAGTCACAGAGGTGAAGGTTATTTTTGGTTGAAGAGCTACAGAACAGAAAGAGATGGTCAGTCACTCAATTATCAAATATTTAGATGAAGAATGAATTTATATCATTTTGAAGCAAAATGAAAAATGTCTGAGTGCAGCTTCAGAATTGTGAGGAGAAACATCTCTGTGTTGTCTTGTGTTGTAGTTGATCTGAATTACTGTGGAGTTTGGCTTACACACTTTGAAAGCTTTTTATTGAATTAGAAAATGACCCTTTACAACTCTGACGGTATGATGACAATAAGCGTCTTAAATGTTTATCTACAGCGAACTATTTAATAAATGACTTCATTTCTCACATGTAAGGAGAATTGACTCTGTGAACCATGCAGTGATTTCAGACACACTGGAGGCATTAAACTGCTTTAATATGATCGGATAAAATAAATACAATACAGTCCCAAAGAGCTCCTTGAGGTGCACATTTTTCAATCACTCTTTTTTTAAGGTTTTATTTTTGGGCTTTTTCATGCCTTTATTGTAGCAATAGGACAGTGGAGAGAGTCAGAAATCAGGGAGAGAGAGAGAGAGTGGGGAATGACATGCGGAAAAGGAGCCACAGGTCAGATTCGAACCCTGGCCCTCCGCTTGGAGGACTACAGCCTCCGCACATGGGGTGCACACACTAACCACTACGCTACAGGGACCCATTAATTCTTTTTTCCTTTAAATTTGTGTTTTATCTCCTAAAAATTCTTACAAAATTGTAGGCCTACATTTTTACATGGAATTGTTACCTGTGATATCTGTTGGTTTTGGACTGTTAGTTAAACAACAGAAGATTTTTAAGGACATGACCTGAAGCTCGGGGATGGACGTGTGACAGTGTGTTTTCTTAGACCGTCTGTTATTAGTTATTGACCAGTAACAGGGATTAGAATATCTGAATAAACACAAGTCAGAACAACCTGATGGATACACGCCTTACACAGACCAGGCTTATCACTGTTTCTTTGAGGTTGTGCATTTGATTGAACTGTTGTTGAGAAAACCTAGTAAGTGTATTTACTATTGTTAAAATAGTGCTTTATATATTCTGTGTTAGTGCCAAGCAGGTTTGCTGTGAAATGTTGCATCCTGCAATGTGTGTAGAAGGTGTTTGTATGTTTGGGCAGCAGATGGAAAAGGTTGCATAAGACAGACTCTCAGGATAACAGGGGAGGGATGCTTGTTGACACCTCCACGGTTCAGCTCACACACATACACACATTAACAGACATCATCCGTGCTCTTCCCCAGGACCTGATACGCCGGGACATCCTGTATTATAAGGGACGCATAGACATGGATCGCTATGATGTGCGGGATGCGATAGACGGCCGTGATGATGACTTCAACGTCAGTGTGAAGAATGCATTCAAGTTATGCAACAAAGACAGCGAGGAGATCCACATCTTCCTGGCCAAGAAGCCAGAGGAGAAGATTCGCTGGCTCAGGGCCTTCCACGAAGAGAGGAAGATGGTGCAGGAGGACGAGAAAATCGGTTAGTCACGCACCTCCCTGTTTGGAAAGCATTAGTTTCCTTCACAGTGGCCAATGGAGCTTCAGTTACATGTTGTACTTGCTTTAGCACACTACAAGGTGACTCTAGGAGACATTGTACAACTGGTAGTTTAAGAAGGTTTTTTACTTTAATGTTAAAATATAACAATAACATCAAGAACATCCTTTGGAACATTCTTTACACGCCTCGTGTGGAGATTTAGTGACGGCTGTGTACTAGTAACCCTGTATAGATTTAATATTATGGCTATCACTGTCATATGTCAACACAAGCTGAGCTTATGTTAGCCATAGCTGGGCTAACATCGACAGTTTTGTGACTGCTGAATAATGTTTGAGAAACTCTTGTTTTTCTTTTTATGACCATCAAACTGCTTAATTCTGTGTTTTAACCCATTTTGAGACCTTTGCTCTGTATTTAAATGGTTACAGCTATCAATGTGTGATAGTGTAACACACATTTTTACTCACTTTGACTACAGTTACAGTCTACACTTTGCACTGCACTTCTTATTTTTATGACCATCCTGACATGATCATTTGACAGGAAATCAGTTCTTCTTTGCCACTCTAAAACAGATGTCCCCAGTGGCAGCAATTGTCATTACAGCCAATAAGAGTCGTTATCAAATCCATTTTCTGGGGTAATAGATAATGGTATTGGATCGATGCATTGACTGGCTCACAGTCTAAAAAGTCCCTTTTACATTGGCTGCATTAAAGGAACAGCTCAAGTGCTGTTAGTTATACTTACAATATTGTTTGTCGTTCAGGTTTTGAGATCTCTGAGTACCAGAAGCGACAGGCAGCCATGACAGTGAGAAAGGTGACCAAACAGAAAGGTGAGGCAACAAGAAGATATCAGGTGATTTTCTTTTTCTTTTCCTCGCTGGTGTGCTCTGTCTTCTCATCGCTGTTTACTCTTCCTTTAACCTGCTCTCTTTTTTGTTTACTTTCTACGCCTTTTTCTAAAACATGCTTCTTTGTTTCCTAATGAACTTAGACTACCTGTGTACTTACCGAGCTAGAAAAGCCAAGTGGAATCATGTTGTCACGCTTTATAACTTGCACTATTTTGACTTTGAGCTAATAGTCTGTTAGTCCGCACATGAAGTTGACTTGATCAGAGTTTTAAGGCAGCTGTTAAGCATCAATGAAAAGACAGAGGGCTGTTTGCATGTAGTATTGAGTTTAAAGGGAGATACCAGTGTTCTTGACATGTGGGTCCTGTGTCACGCTTGTCTTGGAAAAATGTATTACCTCAGACACCTGTTTGCATTTTTTTCATTTACTGAGTTAGAGTGGTTGTTGGTTGTAAATACTCACTCTTACATCCTGACCATTATCAACAGAAACTATTATCTTTTAGTTCCAATTGGAACGACATGACGCCCTGAAGTCAGGAGAAACTTCAGGGTAAAAACAAGACTTTGTCTTATTTTGTGATGTAATAAATTCAAGATATGACAAAATAACTCCCAACAGCTTGCAACTATCTCAGTAACAGAACAACATGTCAAACCCGTTGTTTAAGACACTCCTCTCTGACTAAGCATTGGTCAGAGGACCCACATGTCCAAACTGCTGGGATCATCCTTTAAGATTTAGTTGTTTTAGTGTGAGGCTAGATGTGTGTACATTTACCATAACTTATGTTCTTGCTCTTGCCAATTTCACTATAAGCATGACCATCCATTGAAGTATGAATTAACCACTGCTGGAATGTTCTCTCTGACGTTAGGTTCCCTGTAGATGTCTGTCAGACGTATATGTTTGTGTGTTTCTAAGTGCTGTATGTGTACATGGCTGGCACAAGGTGAAGTACTCTCTTGAATTTCAGATTCATTTATAGATTTCATCTTGAGAAAGAGGGCCATGTTGTATGGACATGGTTTGAGAATGATAAAGGTATATGCATTAGAGTTCTCCTTAGAGCTAGCAACAATAAGATGCCATGGCAACTGCTAAGCAGCATTGGGAGGTGTTGTGATTAACATTGGAGCATGCAGTCACTGTCCAATCTGTTTACAAGCATTATCTTGACTATCCAAGAGAAAACAGGTCCCGCTAACACAAATAGATCGCACCCTTCTAACTGCCAAAACAGTGTCTGGTAAAATACCCCGAATAAAAAAGACACTGTTTCCCATTTTTTACATTCTTCTCTAAGATGCCATGGCAACTTTTGAATATCTCATCTCCAAATATTGATTATATCTAATTTTGTAACTGCACTAGCTTAGTTGTGATGCTTGTAGACCGTAGCTTAATGACATTGTAGACTGTAGTTTCAATGCATATTAACAGCTTTTAGTTGGCTCTATTTTTGCCACTCTTGTGTTCTCAAGTGTTGAGGGTGCTATCCAAACAAATGTGCTGTCTACAAACACGGAAGAACAGTGTCTCTTGTCCAAATGCCTGATTTCATCATCGTATCAGATACAATCTGTCGGTTCACTTGTTTGCCTGCCACAGAGTTTGATTGAATAGCACCTGAAGTCTCCCTTGTGTCATTGCTAGAGCTGAATTTTACTTTTTCTCTGGATTCAGCCGTCATCATATGATCACACTGTATCATATCTCCGGTTTAATATGCAGGAATGTTTACAGTGAAGGCTCATTTTGTACGTCTTTGTGCCTGTTTTCTTTGGATGCATGACTTGATGTTGTGTTGTTGTGTCCGGTTCTGATCCATTACTGACGATGTTTCCTATTTGCTATCCACCTCCCTTTCTTTTTTCTCTTTTGCTTTGCGCCCCGAAACGCCTCCTTGTCCCCTCCTTCCCCCCTCCACATCCCCTCTTGCTCTTTTTGCACCTGCCTTCCTAGGTGTAAACAGGTGCACGCCCCCCTCATACCCGCCCCCCCAGGACCCCCTCAGTGCGGGGCATTATGAGGTAACGGAGGACATGGCACAAGGAGAGGTTTTTGAATTCAGTCAATCCAAAAGAGGCCAGGCTCCTTTCTGGCAGAATTTTAGTAGATTAGCTCCATTTAGGAAATAGAGATTCACAGACTCTTCTGAAGGACCAGCTATTTTTCTTAGAAGCACTAAACACTGGATGATCAAGTCCCTTGATGAAGAAAAATATGACAAACACACATACACACGAGACTTCAAAGGACCAATCTTAATACAGAGCTTGATTGGAAGCAGCAAGAGGACTGAGGACTTGAGAAGTTGCGGAAAAAAATAAAACTTTACAATTCATATATGTTAGTAACATTCTAAGTTATCATGCTTCTCCAACTGAGTCGACTATCATGAACTCTTTCCCTCGGATTCTACATATTCACATCATCTGAATGTCCTGGAGTTACTGAGATTGTTATATTATTTCATTTTTAATTATCTGGAAAGAAACACAAGGCCAAGCCAGGGCATTCCTCGTAGTATGATTGTTTGCCAAAAGCTGGGATCTTGCTGTGCTGCTATGTGAGATTGCTCGCTGCATTCTTCTGAATGTGAGATCAAATAATGACGGGCCTCGGCTACCAGCTGCGGCGTCTGAAGGACCTGCGAAAGCTCGACTGTCAGCATCTTCTCCGAGTTAGATCCATTCTGCCAACGATCACACACTGCTCAGGCAATCTCCGCTTCACTGATGTCTGTGTCTGGATCTCACTCTCTCAACGCTTCACACTCCTCTCTCTAGCTGTTTGCATATAGTAGCCCTCTCTTCACCAAGTGTGACGTTCACAGAGTTTCCCTTTCACTCTGCATCCCTCTCTCGTCCTCTCTATCTCTCTACCTTCCTGCTCAGCCTCTATGAGTCAGTGGCTCTCAGAGGCAGAGCTTCATTCTTTTGGAAACCTGCCATTGGCCATGATATGATGGGTCAGGGAACAAATCAATAGTTGAAACATCAATAGAATATTTACATCCTTTCACCAACCACTTTTGACAGGGTATTCATAACCAATCACAACGTGGGAGGGGGGGGGAGCTGTAGGGTTGAGTTTTACGGAGAGATCGCTGCTCAGATGAAACAGCTGCGAGCAGGAGATAGGCAGGCTGCGGCCCACCTGCCTTGTATCAGAGCCCCCCCTCCCCACTCTCCCCAGAGACCACCCCTGTAGCACTGTGCTGGCAGCTCACTGGGTGTTTGGAAAGAGCACAGCCTACCTCCAGAAAGAGCTAAAAGTGAAGCTGATGAATTGGCCAAGGTGTAAAATAATTTCTCTTTCTCACGTCGGCTGTACAAAAAAACAGACTTCCTCAGTTGACTTAATTATGTCATATTGCTCACACTGTAAAAAGCACAGCACATAATATGCAGTCTATGGCGTACTTTACTTGCACTTGGTTTGCAGAGAGCCAAACACGCAATGTCACCGATGACAAATGAGAAGGAACCGTAACCAGCACAAGGGGAAATGGTCGGACAAAAAGGCAGATATTTTAAATGAACAGGACAGGCATATCAGCTGGTTGTGCACCGGAACTGAAGTAAAGAAAGAACACTGCAGAAGTGTGAGCCAATACCACAGGGAGGCAGAAAAGGTGAATTTAATCTGTAGCATGCAGGTGTCCTCTGACAGATTCATGCGTCTCCGATGACTGCAGTTTCAAATCTTGGCACTCCTCCCCGTCACGTCGTTTTCCAGATCTGATCTAATGTTCTGGCGGTTAGCTCGGCACTGTTAAATGATTTTGCAGAGGACTAAGGCCTGGTCAGAATGATTTGTTTAATCAAAACTGTCCCCAAAAACTGCTGTGAGCAAGATCCTGTGCTACTACAAGAGAGGGGTTAGAAAAAAGAAGATCTACTGATTTACAATCCCATCATGAAGGTGTTTTTATTTTGATTTGATTTCTACAGTTAGCATGTAAGTGACACATCTCTCTATGGTTTGTGATCATATTTTGACCTCAGATACAGATGAGTACATTTTGTGTTGACTTTTATCACCTGATGGACCGTGCATATACAGTATGACAACTTGTGCAATGTGAAATATTATGATATATCTTCACTATTCACTCCAATGTGATTTGAAAGAGTTCTTATATTGTTCTATGTCATTTGTTTGCCTTCTTAAAGGCCTTATAACCTATTGGGAAAAAAAGACCTTAGACTTGCTTTGTATGTTGTGTAATTTATGTTTTGTTTCAGTAAAGGAAGTTGAGAAATGGGTGAGTTGGTTGCTGGTGTCTGTAGAGATGGCTCCCAGTGAAAGTGTTTTGGAAGATAACTCCCCGGTCTGGCACAGCAAAAAGAAATGGTTCCCAGGCCAAGATAACCTCAGGTCCCGTGCTAAACCCACCACCACTCCCTAACACCCCCCTCCCCCCTCCATTCCCCTATTCAACGCTGCCACCAGTTCCAACACACAGACGCAAGCATGCAGGCAAACACACCCACGCACACACACATAATCATACGCACTTGCTGGCCCGTTCTGCTGCGTAGAAGAGAGATGCTATCTAACAGTGCCTTCCAGCATTCCACTAGTGATTATCTATTCAGTTTCACAGGCAGATTTGAATTAGTCATGTTTTCCCTTCATCGTGGGACTCGCATCTCTCTCTCTCTCTCTCTCTCTCTCTCTCTCTCTCTCTCTCTCTCTCTCTCTCTCTCTCTCCCTCCCTCCCTCTCTCTCTGTCTATCTCTCATACACACTGGGAATTCCTCATTCCCCCAGTGCATGAGATCCAATCGGACAGAAACTCAAGAGGTCAGGCCTTTTTCCATACGAGTAGATACTGTGCTGGCTGACTGAAACACTTTCAAACACCTTGTTATTCTATTCTATTCTATCACATTTAAATAGCAGTAATTTAATTGCACACAAAAAAGAAGTGAATTCTGATTTTAAACGTTCAGAGACTTACACAGATTTCCTTTATTATCTATTTAACATGCTGAAAGTTTAATTTGAGTATATAGTAGAAAACAGCTTTTCATTAGCAAAGGTTTCACATTTCAAAGTATATTAATAACCACGAGTTATGGATCAAAAGAAGACTCATCTATTTTACCTTTCTCAGCTACACACTGTAAATAATGTAAAAAGGACAGATCATATATTTGGATATTGGTATTTTGCGTTGGAGACGAATGTTGTTCCAGTTCTAGCGTGCGGTAGACCTCAGTACCAGGTAAATGCATGCTTGTGGCATCCAATATTTTGCATGAGACTTAAGACAACTCTTAACAGATTGTTTAGTTTCATTTTATCTCCAATGGGGATTTTTTTTCCACAACACACAACCATCGGTTTGTGAACCCATGCCATCTCACGTTAAGGGAGTTCTTTTTCTCTGTCCACCTGTCTCCTGCTCACTTTACATCATCACAGGTTGTAGCTTCTGTTTTTATTTATTGTCAAGTAAAGAGGGGAGGACGTCTTCCCCTCATGCTGTATCAAAGACTGAACTGTTGAGCTGAAACGAAAGGCACTGATGCTCTCTTTTGCCCAGATATAATGGGTTTTCTTCAAAGTGTTACTTTATTAAAATGATTTTCTTTGACTCTAACTTATGCTGTTTTGGTCAAAACTGCTGGTTATTATTTTAGAAAACCATTAACCGCTGAGGCAAAACGGGTATAATTTTTCTATGACAACGGTGAACCAAATAGGAGTTAGCACTGATCATGGGTGTTTGTGTATAGATTTGTAGTCAAGCAGAAGAGCTGAATAAATGCAGAACCTCTCGGGAGGAGCTAAAAATAAACATAATCCTGCGCACACACACGCACACACACACACGCACACACACACACACCGTACTTCATTTTAATTCATATCATGCTCTTGTTTCTACTTAAGAAATGATTCTTTGAAGTACAATGACGTGACAGTAGAAATTAATTCCTCACTTGTATTTATTAAAAACAGTATTAAGTAGTTTCCTTTTGCCACATTGTTAAGAGGTTGTATATATTGCGTTTATTTTCTTATATAATTAACTTTCCGACCTTGTCCTGAGAGCTGAGGGGACAACATTTTTTCTCTCCCTCTCTCTCTCTCTCTCTCTCCAAGTCATAAAACCAAGACAGCCAAGTTAGCAGAGCGTCACTCGGATGCATCAGAGGTTGCTCAGATTTACGTAACTCCTCTGAGCACAGGGAGTCCATGAGCTGCCCAGCGCGCTCACTTACAATTAGCATAGCAGCATCTTTAGTAGGAACTCCTTGCAGTTGGTTATGCAGTCATGTGCTGTTGCAGAAAAGTCAGGGTACAACAGAGTCTTCAACGAGCCATATACTGATGTGGTGTTCAATGAAAACACGGTTACCAGAAGACTGACATCCCAATTGTTTGGAATCTATTCATTGTATATTACCATCTAGTTTGAGGTTTGGATTTTTGCCTAACACCGAAGAATTTACTCACAGTATTCATATCCTTTGTCACCATATGCAAAAACGTGTCATTTTCTTTCTTGCTGGCCTTTGAGTTTGATTATTTGTTGTAGAAATTAAAAACCTGAAAAATAATGCCTATTCAATCCAGAAACTGTGAATGGGAGAGTGGAGATGTCAACTGTATGTACATTATATGTTTTGATGTAATCAGAAGCACTGGGAATATGTTGTACTTTGCTGTAAAAAATAAATCCATATCTGATATAGCTGTACTTTTGTTCAAAATAAATCCTCTACAGAACTGTGGGCCGAGGCGTTGATGTATGAGCCAGAGCATTGTGCTGGGTCCTGTCGTGTGACATCACTTCCTGTTTGTATGTCCCATTCCTGACAGTTGACGCATTGGAAGTACTACAGAGGGAGGATTAGGGGCACACAAAAGAAAAACATTGCCATAAAGATGGCGTTAAAACAAGTCACATAAACAATTTTCAACCAACTTCCAACTGCCTGCCCAAATACTCAAACCAAGACTGTTATCAATAAGTAATGAGACGTATGCAGTTATATACTCCCAGTTGGCTGTGCTGAAGTGTAGCCTGGTAACTCTGCTTGCTTATGCTCTTAAAGTTCACAGACGTAAGCCTGTTTTTCAGCTGAGATCTAAGAAAGTGTGGTGCAAAGCACACACTCAGTCTTGTCTGTGTCTGTGTGTATGTTTCTCGGGATGTGTCTGGATGTCTTAAAAAGACTGAAGTGTGAACACATTTGATTGTGTAATGTTACCTGTGACAAAGACCGAGCTAAAGGTGACGCAAGAGGCATTAACAGATGTTCAAAATTTCAAATAACAAGCTGCAGTTTGGAGAAGGCTAATAAGCTGTATTACTGTGGTCTCTAGTGGCCAACCCCGGTGTTACACTTCCCAAGGACACGGCAGAATTTCTTCCAACATGGAGCCCTTCAGAACAACCATCTGAATTAAAACACTTCACTGAACTTGTTGGAGCTCAAATATCTATTTGAACCTCTAAGCTTTTAAAAAATACATATTTCAAGTCACAAAATGTCAATCTTCGTGTATAAATATTAAAAGAAGAATTTACAGCTCTGGCAGGGTAAGTGACCTCTAAAGGAGCCAGAGAAAGTCTCACACATTGGGATTGGTTGTATAATTGCCCGTTACCTAGTCCTCCTCTTTGGTGTACAGCAATGAAGTTTAAAAAAAAACTGGCTGGCCATATTTTCTGATGCTAACTTGAGCATCATATGAGTTCAGAGGTGTCATGCTTCAGGTAGTTCCTCAGGATAACAGGAATATCCAGACTGTCAATGGCGGGCTCCTTTTTGGTGAAGGGGAGGTGTCTTCGTATTGCTAGCCGAGTCTGCGACATCAGTGTTTTGGGACAAACTGGAGAAGAAACAGAAAAATATCAAATGAATAATCATGAGAATGTGTAGTCAGTGTAATGCAAATCAAACCAGCTATAGCATCTCACCTCTCTCTTTGAGCAGCAGTGCCAAAGCTTCATTCTGCTTTGTAGTCTTGTCAATGATCAGTGTGGGCAGATACACATCTGCCCCAAAGTCTATGAGAAGCTGGATGTACTCCACCCCGCAACCATACCGCAGACACACTTCCAGAACCGTCTTTGGCTGCTTAATCCTGGCAAGCATCTTCTCATCTGTGCAGTTGTAGTTGGGGTTGGCCCCATGGAGCAGGAGCAGTTTAAAACAGCCCAGGTGTCCATAAACAGCTGAGATATAAAGAGGCCCTCTGCAGGCTGTAGCATTAGAGGCCCACTCGGGGACTTTGGGTCTGACATCCACCTCGGCTCCAAACCGCAGCAGCTCTCGGAGAATGTCCAGGTCTCCCTCACGGGTCGCAGTCAACACCGGGGAGCAGTTGTTGTACTGGCTGCCATTGGGATCGGCTCCGGCCTTCAGCAGGGCGACCACACAGTCTAAATGTTTCCCACTGACAGCTGTGAACAGAGGAGTCTGGGCCTTCACATCCAGGCTGTCAATCTGGAAACACCACAACAGAACATCAACAGATGATGTAACAGAAAGAACACATCCCTGCCAAGTTGTGTGTTTGAAACGAAAACTTAAGTGATTCCCTTTTGAGCGCACTATTTATTCCAAAAGCTGAACGAAGACGTTTTAATGCTGTAAACAACAAATGTACATATTTTCATATCTACAGTTGGATTACAGAACATAACACTCCAGATTTAATTATCCAGAAAATCTAAATGCTCCAATACGTTCATGACTAGTATTATCAGTTTGCACATGCCGTTTGGTTCTTCTCAGATAAAAGTGTATCAAACTGCTTGCCTGCAATGATGACAGCCGAGTTTTGAGGATATGAGAATTAAAACATAGTACTGAAGTAGAATGCAGAGGTCATTTTATCCATGACTTGTTAAAAAGTATAGATTAAAGCAGCTTTAATACTGTTAAATATAGTGAAAATAAGAAATGCCTGCTTATATTATATTGCCCACTTATTATGAGATGACATACTGTGTCATAAACAAATATTGATCCCATAATTAAACTGCAGAAAAGAGCTGTTAGAGTGATTAATAAAGCTGGTTACTATGAATCTACCAATCCATCATTCAGGAAGTCTTTAACGCTAACATTCAAAGTAGAAATGCTGTTTCGAGCTAGAAAAAAGTCTTCCTGTTGGTCCCCAACATTTTGTGTAATTAAGAGAAGGGCATTATAATTTAAGAGTGTCATGTATGTTTGAAACATGTAAAGCAATAACCTATGTAACATACAGATGTGTTTTAGAGGTTAAACGATGGAACAGCGTCAGTGAAGAGTTGAAATTGTGGAGTTTAAAATGAAAACTAAAAATGTAAACTAGTAATGATAATTATTACAAAAATTAAGGATTATTTTGGATAAAATCTGCTCTTGTTTAATTTTATTTTCTGGATTGTTGATGTTTTGGATTATAATAAGGATTGTATAGGACAGGCAGATATCAGGGCTGGGCTTTTCTTTTCAGTTATTGTCCTTGATTGTTTGACCAGTGTAAACATGTAAAGTTATTTTCTTTCTGTGAGTGAAATATTCACACACACATTTGTGAATCTTTTAGTTCTTTGGTGGAAGACCAAAATAATATTATGCATTCATTTACTGATCCATCCAAAATATGGCTTCTTATTTCTTCGTCTTCATATTTAATAAAAAAGGATCTGCAGAAGGATTTTAAACCTTTTTGATAAATCTTATCAGATAAGAATAAGAGGTTAAAAATAAGAGGTTAAGGGTTTTGTGATTAAAGGCGGTCTTTAAAAAGTACTGAGTAGCTTTTATGGTCATTAGGGGGTAGAATAGTGTAGTGCTTAACAAGGTGGGAACAATGGACTCTTAATTACATGAAGTTATTTAAATGTTATTTCATTCATCGTCTTAACTTAAGAACTTATTGTTAAAGATGTTTTATTCTCTTTGACTCTTTATTACTGTTGTTTTTGTAAATGTTGTTTCTTGAATACGTGTGAGCATCACACACATTGTTACCTCCCCTCATCGCTCATGTTAAAGCTCCTGTGGGGAGAATTCAGGATGTAATGACCTCTTTCTGGTTCTCAAATAATGTTTGTTGGCTAAGTAAAGTATATATTTGTGGTCTTTAAATAGGAAACTTAAATTACCCACAGGCAGCTACAGTACCCCTCCTGCCCCCTCTACACCTACTCTAAAGATCCATCTCACCACCCTTAACTGAAATCTGTACAACAAAAAAGCTCTCTATATCTCACCTCTGCACCATGCTCCAACAGCAACTCCAAGCACCTCAGGTGTCCCAGAGCTGCAGCAGTGCGCAGGGGGGTTACCGGGACCCCCCACCCGCTTCGAGCATTGATAGACCTCCTGTAACTCTCCTGAGACAGCAGCTCAGAGAGCAGAGACACGTCGTCGCTGCTCACGGCATTGTTCAAAGCCTGGCACTGTTCACTGTCCTCATCCTCCTCCTTAGGCTGCAGCAGGGAGAAGATCTTTGAAATGTCCATCAAACTCATGTTGACAGCTTGGCCCAGAACCATAATGTTACCCCAGGCTAGTGCAAGTCAAAGCAATTCCATCTGCAAAGGCCAAAAAGAGCAGAGAAAGATGATAATGCAGCCAATGCACCGCTGACATATTCTTGGCATTTTAGGTTATTTTTTTACTTGGCATGGTTTCTGTATCAACATAGCAAAAACAAATTCTTGAATGATACTTATCATGACCACACAGGGCTACCATAAGACAATGTAGTTTGTTTACATTACATAACTAGGAACACAAATCCAAACAATACACCCTTACCAGGCTAATGTAATAATGCAAATGGATTTGATGACATACATGGAATCAGTTTTTATTTAACGCTATAAAAAAGCTCTTCCACTAATGATCCACAGAATTTACTAAACAGAATCAAAGTGAAATGGTCTGAGCCAAAATCAGCCTACTGGAGCTAACTGCAACAAGATACTTACCTCCCCTAATTGCTTGCTGATGTTTTATCCAGAGACATGAGAAGAAGACTAGAATGAGTCATGTGAAGGAATGAAGGAAAGAAAGGTCCTCCAAGAAGTGTGTGACGCTTCCACAGTGGACTAAAGTGTAGTATGGTTTGTGTGTGTGCATGTAGGTGAATGTGTGTGTGTGTGCGTGTGTGTGTTCACAGACAGAGTGGGCAAAGGCTCCCTTCTGGGGGTAGGGGGGCTAATTTTAGGCCACAGATGGGCCTGGCTAAACTTCCATTCTTGGAGGGTCCAGGCACAGGTTTATTATTAGAAAGGTGATACGAGTGTGACACTCAGGCGCTGATTGGTGAATGTGACTATCGCTGTGTCAGGAATAAAAACTAACAAGAAATGGAGACATCTGTGTCTCTCTGCGACATGGGACGTTATAAATCGCCACAAGAATTAGAAACACAACAGCCCACATTATAATGTAGGGCTGAAGAGATTGGCTGAAGTTTTCTGTTAGTTCCCTGTTCTGAACCTGCTTCCCTGATTCCCACCGAGGCCGCCATTTTAGTGTCAGCTGTGTGACTGTCAGACGTTTCAGAGGAGCAGCCAGTCAGCTGTTCCTCTCCCAAACCTACCAATGTCTTTATACTGTCCCATGTTTAGAAGGCATGCCCGGCTGTGACACATCACATTCTCTCAGCAGATGGCACATAAGTCCAGATTCCTGGCATTGTACAAATAGGCTACATGAAGAAATTATTTCAGCACACGGACATGGACAATTAAGACTTAATATTTGCTCTAAATGTTAACACCCTGACTGAACTGAATTGAATTCACACAACTTTATTAGACCCTCTTGCATCTGGTCTGGAGCAGCCCATACACAAAACATCCTAAATAAAAACAAAGTGACGTTCAGACAACAAATTATACAAAAGAGCTTCAAATATAAAAATAGAATCCAAAAAGAATACCAATGTTAGACAACCAGACAATAAAAAATAAAATGATCATTTTAATAAAAGGACAAAAAGTATCTGCGGTACTAACGGGTTAAAAGGTCAGTAAAAATATAAAACCTAAGGAGCATTTAGTATTCTGATTGCATGAGGGAATGATCCCAAAATAACATCTTATCCTCTTAAATGCTGCGTGTGCTGTTTTGTTGTGATAATTATTACATTGTAAAAAGTAGGCTACAATTAGGCCTAATATATTCCCTGAAATGATGACTATTGGCAACAATACATTAAGGCAAACTTCCGCCTTAAGGGAAAAAAATGACGAACAAGAAACAGCATTTTCTGCAATGACCATTTTCTTTAGCTCATTATTGCACATCTTTTGTTTGGTATCAGAAGATAGATTTTTTTGTTAGAATTCCAGTCTTGGGAGGCTGGTTACTTGCTTTTCACAGAGATTTTTCTGTTATTCATGTGATGTTTGAAATAAAAAAAACAGTAATTTAATCTTTGAATTACACATAAACAGGCAAACAAATAATACGTAGACGTCCATGTGCTGCCGTTGCCCCTGTTGACCACCAGATGGCGGTAATGACACGCAGATGTCAGGGAGTGCAACTGTTAAGGACACGAAAAGAAGAGGGCGTGTAAACATTTGTGTGAAATGGAAAGCCATTACTGACAAAGCCCTTTGTTACTAGGATACTTATAAATCGTTTTAATGTTTGGCTCTTAGTAAAGGAAAAGCTTGTTTGCGGTTGTCGAAGATAAGAAAGGTTATGTTACTTGTTTAAATGAACATTTAGCTATGAGATTTCGGTTCGTTTAAAACAAAAAGGCCCTTTCTTGGTGTTATTGTCGTACAATATGGAGGAGGAAGCCTTAAGAAACCTCTGTAAAAGAAGTATTTCTGTTGTCCGAAGCAAACAGCAGCACCTTTCGTCCCCCTCGGAAGAGAAGAGGAGGCGACACAAAGGGGCCGGAGGGATGGAGAGGAGCAAATGTGAGAGACAAGGAGAAGCCGGGAACGAGTTTAGCCCGAGAGATCACCGAGAGGGTAACCTCCCTCACCCCGGCTGTTCATCACGAGAGAGAGAGCAACCCTCCCTCCGCCTCACAGACCGGCCCGTTCCCCTTCAAATCATTTCAATGCTGAGGCTCAAAACGTTCAAGGAAGAGCTGAAGCGGGTCAGCAGGTCCTTCTATGTGACTCATTAATGCCATTTGGTTGTCGTTATGGTAGAAAAGGCTGTATTTTTCCACTCATACGCGTTTTATGTTTGTGGCAGGGGGCAGAGGAGGAGCTCCGTGATCCGGCTGTGTGCAGCGTGTGTGAGCAGGAACAGGCTTCTCTGGCCTTGAAAAGTTTTATCAGAAGGAAGAAGACACAACTGCGGTTTGAAACACTGAAGGGCAGACTAAACACACACTTGAGCTGTGGAGGAAGTAAATCTGAGGACAGGAGAGCACAATATAAATCTGGTAAAAGCAACAAGCCTGTCGTTGATAACTCCCATAGACAGTTAACCCCGCTGATGAACTAAGACTATTTACAGGAATGTGCACGATGGGGGGAGTTTGTGCAAACTTTCCCAAAGCCCTTCGATGCCCCTCACTGGATTTGGGAGGAACTACTTGGTGGAGATATGCAGGTCACAGCAACCTGGGGTTGCCTTAGCAACGACTACGGAACGTGGAGTTGCCCTGGCAACAGATGAAATGAGGGGTTACCCTGACAAAAACGCTACAGGAACTCATTTAGCAAGCCCTCGCTGTCCTTTTTCAGACAGATAGCTGCAGACATGACAGGCACAGTATTAATACAATGAAAGGGAAAATGTTGTGGGGAAGTCATACATATTCCTACCTCTTTATTTAGAAAAACAGGTTCATCCCATCCATTTACCCAATAAACAATAATCCATACACTGATGCCGGTGTCCTCACTTCCTCTGAGTCGGCTGTGTTTATGTTCACACTACTTAAAAACAGAAATGGATGTCTAGCTTTTGTTTTGAATGTAAAAAGGAGATACTAACAAGGTTATAACAAAACAGACATTTATTTTCTTAACACTGTATTAAAGTTACACAGAACAACACTATTCAGAGCAAATGAGCGGGGCTTTTTCTTTCCAGTTTGTGGAAACGTGAATACTGTAAACATAAAAACAACATTGATTTTTAATTGACTTTTCAGTTGAACTTGTTGGTCTTGTTATTTTTAATATCGGCACAAAAATACACAACAAACAGCCACAGAAACACGCATGCATTGCATAAAAATATACACAGTACAGTACAATATCTAAGGGAAGGAACAAAAGCATCATGGGTAAAAACGATTGGACATCTTCATCAATGTCCTTTTTGCACTATTGCAGTTACATAGTTAGAGGCTAGTTAGCTACTACAGGCGTCATACAATGACATATAAACACATCCAAAGCACTGATCAAAACAACAGAACGACAATACCAGACACTTGATCAGCTTGACAGTTTATGCAAAAAGGTACCAAGACAGTTTGTTAAAGCGGGGACTAATTGTGGAAATGATCCTGAACCAATTCTCTGTTACTTCAGCCATCTATTGTGATGGACATGGCTGATCTTAGATCAGTGTATCTGACCAGGTCCCTTTATATCAAACGGAGGCTGAGGGAAGAGTGGGATCTACTCATCTGGCTTCCTCTTGGGCTTCTTTGGGTTGCGAGAGCGGCTCTTGGCCTTGCACAACGGGCAGATGGGAGCATTACGATGAATCTGCTGGTGGCAGGACAGGCAAGCCTGGAGAGAAGGGGAGAAATTCAGCTATCACTATTTCTATGTTCTCGCAATGTTGTAGACATTAGCAAGCGGCTTCGTCAGGTTGCACCTGAGTGTAGGAAGCGAAGTTTTTATTTACTGAATTTAAGGGTGATGTCAAAAGTCATAAGAATATATGTGTGTGTATAAGAAGATAGGACAAGATTTTTGGTCGAGGCGATTTCATTCTTTAGACGCAGCGCAGCAGCCACCATGGAGGAGTCTGATGTTGGAAATGACCAGAGAAGATGCCCTGGGCACTTTTAAAAGGTTTGTGACAGCTAGTGGAGAGAAGTGTAACTCTGCTAAATGTTGCTTAGTGCTCATGGTGGATTAAGGCTGGGTCTTTATAAATAATATAACAAAGAATAAGGTCTAGACCTGCGTTTTTTGTGAAGTGTCTCGAGGTCACATTTGTTATGAATTGGCACTATACAGATAAAGATTTATTGATAGTGATTCGGTCGGATCACCCCACATGGTGAGGGACGCACATAAACAGAAATGGATATAAAATGTGTCATCTCGGTGTAAAACAAATGCACTGCCGCTAAATCCCTGTGCAGAGTCTCAGTGAACAGAATACAGCATTTAATTAGTGTGTATGCACCATGAGGTCTGCTGTACAAATAGGACGACGATTCAGTCTTTTAAAATATTATTCGACGTAAGTTTTATCGCGGACTTTCACACAGACGGCTCGTAAAGTGTTGATATTTCAGTGTGTACGGCGACTTTGATTCAAACGCTTCCTCGTCTTTTCTCTGTTTATTCTCATCGTGTATTTATCATGCCGGTATCAGCTGGTGGCTGCATATAACATCCGTCAGAAACTAAACGTCAGTAATGTTAGAGCCTGTTAAACGCTGCAGCTGTAAGCTTAGCAAAACAAAATCCGTTACAGAGCGCTGTGTTCGCTCCAAAAAAACTGAAGCTACAGTTCTGAACAAACGCTCCCTGTTTGTTTGGTCTGACTCACACGCTGCATGTACAGCCAGCGCAGACACACACACACACACATCCCTTAAATAACCAGGGTGTATGTGTTACGTGTTCTAACCTGTCAAAACTCACAAGAAGAAAAAAAAACTTTCTGAAGATTAACAGCGAAATTTAACCCGTTACGTGGAATAACTTTCAAATGACAGCCAAGCTGCCCTCTCTTGTTTCATACAGCGTTTTTAAAGATCGTGTCTGAACTACCTCAAGAAAGAAATTGCAACTGTTTTAAAATGTGAAATCATTGAAACTGACATGGTTTGCAAGTATGAATATGTGTTTCAGTGTCTATGCCATTATTTTTAACTGTTTATATGTTTATATTTGTGCTGTTTATTTTTGTATTGCTGCAGGGCACCCCTGGAAAAGAGACCTCGGTCTCAGTGGGTCCTCCCTGCTAAAATAAAGGACAAAAAAAAAAAAATTCACAGAAAGATTTCAGGTTTGTGTTTTGTGCATTTTAAAATGTATGGAGACTCATTTTGATTTGAAGTGCTTTTAAAATGCACAGTTTGAGTCATGGCTAGCTGAGGAGTAGAAAAGTTATATTATATATTTTTTTCCCGCTCCCAGAAAACAAAACAAAAAAACGTCTGAACCGAGGCAAAAAAAACTGTGATCCAATCCTAACAGTGAGATTTGTGATCCGTCGCAGCATTTTGGGTACCCGGTGAAAACTGTAGACGGAGACAGAGTGACGGACATAACACGCATATTATGTAAGCAGTGACATTCATAACAAGATGATTACTAGTAAAAAACAGATCAAAATGGACCTGCATGGTTTCGCATTTTGTGACTTACATTTGAATAAAAGACTATTTCTCCCGTCGTATTTGTTGTTTGTTCTTAAAAATAGTGTCAAAATATCAGCTCGTCTCGTGAACCTCATATCGTCTATCGTCTGGTCTCGTGAGCTGAGTGTCGTCACACCCCTTGTGTATATATACACACATATTCTTAATAGATGGCACAGCCACGGGCAAGTTACATCTTGAAAATGTACATTTCTTTTTCATTATAAAGGAAACTAAAGATCACTGCCTAATTGACTATAACTTTGACCTTGGTTGAAAATGGCTGCTCTTTTATTAGATCTTACATTCCATTAACTATTTAAATTTTAAAACAATGAAAATGGATTCTTTTTAACATCCCGGCAGTGATTTCAGGTCATTAGAAGCAGTACCTTCATCGGTGGGGGTTGTTGTCTGAACGTGGCTGTCTGGCGTGCATCCTGCTTCCTGGAAACCTGAAGCTGTTGTGCTGCTGCTGCAGCGGCAGCAAGGGATTCTGGGATGGCAGGCTCATGCGGCTCCTTCTGCCACTCCGCTTTCTGTTTCTCAAAGTAACTGTTCAAAGCAAAGAAAGAGAGAAACCTGGCTGGCTGTGATTCTTATTTAGAACTTATGAATCATATCACAGTTGAGATTATCCCCATCTCCACTCCGTATCTAGAGATGTGGAGTGGCAAAACCAAATACAAAGGAGACTTCAATTGGAGAACATTGTAGTCGATCTCACGCATCTTTTTTTTTTATGTGCAACTCTGAGCAGAAGTACAGTCATTGTGAGAGTGTTTGTCTGCATGCGAGCGTATGCCTGTGTGTGTTTGTGTGCGTGTGGACGGGGGAATGGAGGGGAGGGCTGGGAAAGAAATTTGGCCTTGGACTTTATGCCTCACTGGCCTATTTTCAAAAGTAGAAAAAGTGATATCCAATTTCGTTACGCTCTCTGGTTTCTATCAAAATAGGCTTGTGATAGAGGATTGACAGAACCAATTCAACGGTTGTAATTCTCGTTACCATGATCCAAACAAAGCACCAAATATAAGGGCTGTTCACCAGATGAACACACATGTTTATTGGTTTAGTTTAGAAATGTTAATTTAATTCAGATTCAACATTAATGTTTCCTTTTGAAGACAAGAGCTCAGCTTCATTTTTTTTAGAAAATCAGAATCAGATTCTGATTCTATTACTTCGCAGCAGAAAGCTCATTGGTATGCTGATACGTCAGTCTCACAGAGTATCTCTAAAAGAAACTCAACGCCCCACAGGCCTGTGAGGTGTGGTTTAATTTTCTGTAAGGTTGCTCCATTACACTGTGTAAAACAACCGCAGTGAGCACAAGATCCGTTGGATAAAATTACCCTAGAATTACTTTGCTGGCGGCAGAGGTGTGCAAGGGATAGTTTTAACATCTCCACCACCTTCATCACTCAGACATCATCCCAGATCTCTCTCAGTGATGAGTTCTGTCATTTAAGAAAAAACCAGTCGAAGAACAAAAAGTGATAAGCCTCAACCGTTATGAGTATCTCAGGGAACATCAAGGATCATGCTACTGAGAAGGAAAGGGGAGACAGCAACCATCTGGCCAGAAATGAACTCATCATCTGAGCTTCCACACAGTGCACAGCCAAACGGACGAGCTAGCCTGCCAACAAGGCTGTCAGCCTGCAGAGCAGCAGTGGCCCAAGTCCACTTTCTCACAACTCAAGATATTTATGCGAAGAAAAATTCAATTTTCACTACATCAATCACCAGACCACCAAAGTTTTCCATTACAATCTTTTCTGTAATTCCCAATGTACCCTCATGTTAAAAAAAGAAGAGCAGGAATACCAAATTTTGACAGTTGTATCTTTGAGTGAGGGACTAGATTTACTGTCAGAACCACTACTGGGAAATTGAGTTCAATATTTGTGTCCATACAACACAACAGACAAAGGGCAGTTCTCTGACTTTATATCAGGAGTTTGGAAACTCATTTAGAGTCATTAAGAGTTTTTAATGACCAGTCTCTAAAGGCCAACTGTCATCATGTACACATGAAAACATGAATGTTCCCCATGGCTCCATTTAACACCCCTGGCCATAAATAAACAAGTCACTTATCACAAGAGCTCCAGGCCATTGGCACATTGTTCTGAAGTCAGAGCTTAAAGAGATATGCACTGACTCCTCACACGTGTGAATCAGTTTCCTCCACTGCAACACATTAGTCAAACACTGATATTGCCCCATCATGCCAAATGCCCTCATATGTCCACTGTCTGTTCTTAACGTCATCTTTGATCCTGGATGTCAGACTGAAGTTTTGGCTGCAGGGGGTCTAACTGTTATTGCCCCCCCCACCCTCTACCCCTAAGTTGCCTACAATTTTGTGGCTAGCAAGGACATTTGTGAGATTCATGGGACAGCTCTGGCATCTTTGCCATTTTCTGAAGCCAACAAATCTGGAAAAATGGAAGGGAAGATGTAATTGGCACTAAAGACCTGTCCAAGACCAGCAAGAGAACACCTCACTGATAAATCTCTTTAAGCCTTAAGCTACCATAAGTGTCCCCTACATCAACAACAAGACATGTCAGAGAATGCCAGATCACCTGCTGGGACTCTGAAAATCTTAAAGGAAGAATGTGTGACTTTTTTATCAAGTAGATGTCGCCCTTGAGCACCAGCATGAAACCAAAACAACTCGAGCTGCGTTGTTGTGTTAGCAGGCTAATGGTAGCACTCTTTAGTTAGCTCGTAGCTTCACATTGCATGTACATTTACACGGAATGACCATGATCTAAAAACGGTTATGTGACATTCAAATAAGCAGTGAGTACAGTATGTTATTCTTCTTTTCTATAGTCCCTCACTCAAACAGCTTTTATACGCAAGGAGATGAGATAGCCGGCCGTCCAGTCCATGTAAACACGATGTAGATACGGCTCAGACAACATCACAGACAGTGGCACTCGGGTGTCTCACTCATTGTAGACAGTCATGACTCACAGAGATACTTTCAGAGGATGTACTGGATTTCTGCTGTATTTATGTGTAAAATGTCACACATTCAGCCTTTAAGTATTGATTAAGAAAGAACATTGTCATTTTGAATTAAATTTAATTTAGAGTTTTTAATGCCAGAACCATTAGCACTGCTGCATTTATAAGGCCTTCAAATGGTCCATTCACTGTAATTACAAAATCCATTTTACATTTGTTCCTTCTGATTTCTAGTAATGGAAAGGTCTGCATTAGGTCTCCAGGTATCTGCTTTTGTTGGCATCCTAATACAGCTGATAGGAATTGTTTTTATTTTTTTGTTCAACGCGTCAATGTAGAATTAAAAAAATCTTTTTGCAAAAGAACACCTTGAGATGATACAAAGACGGTGCACTATACATTTAAAAAAACCTGCTCAGCAATCAGGGGCCAAAAAATGCACCCTATCATTCACCTTACCTTTGCTTTGCCCCAACTCAGTGTGTCTGAGTAGCCCTGCTACGTTTTCTGTACTTCTCATTAAAACTGAAAAACCTCAGACACCATGGTGATGAAGGGCAGGGAACTGCCATTTGTCCTTGACATCTAAGAAATCTGTTTTGAGTTACTGTTCCAAAAACTTCTCCACTTATCAGTTGTTGACCCGGCAACTCGTGACCTCCAACTGTCAGTCATGTGGACAGCGAGTCAGCGACCTTTAAAGACTTCGCTCATGCTCCTTAACCAGCCAATAAAAAATGCCACACTGCCATAATCTGTACTTTCCCTAATCACAAAGGGCGCACAATCATGTTAAATATTGCACAAAGTAGCAAAGTTGCAAACTGCATTTTAAACTAAAGGCTGAAATGTACTGAGCTGTCTGCTATGAATTAAACATAACAAATCCTCATGCTCATACCCACAATGACGCTGCATCAAATGGTCATGAAAACTTTAATTTTCAAACTATCTCTAGATTTGCATACATGATAATATCTTTGCCTTTGATAGAGGATTCAAAGACTTCCCTCATTAATCACAGATACCTTTGTCCCAGGAAAAACGAGATGAATACATCATCTGTTTTTCTCTAAACCATCACAATATCTAAATAAAGCATGATTGCTTCTATAGCAAAAATCCAAACTGTTGATTTTTATACAGACTGCCCGGTGAACCTATCCACCACTCATGTCTTTCTGTTCTCACTAACTAGCACACAACAACTTCTGACCTTCTCAGTCATGGCTGTGAAACTCTGATCTAGGATCTAGTCACTGCACGTATCAAACTACAGTAACTTAAATAAGGTTGATCAGTTACTGTAATCTGTGGACATCACAATTCTTCTTTCACACTTTTAATTACTTGCAAAGCAAACGGTTCCCTGACTGCATAATCTTGAGCTCTGCAGAGTACGCAATTTCCCCCTGATGGCCGCTTGATTTTAATTCCTGTACAAATATGGGACACCATGCGTTACATTCTGCTCTCTAATTCTATGTCAGAGAAAAGGTCACCTGGTGCTGCGATCATTCTTTGTGAGTTTCCTGCTCTATTTTCCCCTATAATGTGTGTTTGAAAATCTGTGTTCTTCCACAGCAATTCATATTCATGTATGTACAAAAATGCCATAAACAGTACTTTGTATTGTACATCGTGTTCCCCAATTTTTAGGATTTTAAAAATCATCTTTCATAAGATGTCAGACTTCAATATTTTCTGATTGTGAGTCTGTTTAAAAAAACTGGCTGTAAAAAAACGCCATGCTGACAAGAAAATGTTGTGTTACCTACAAATGACAATAAAAAAGGGTTATGCACTAAAAACTGTTTCAAGAAACTTATTTAGAAAACTTGCAGTGTGTCTTGCATGCATTTTTGTGTGAGTATGTGTGTGTGTGTGTGTGTTTGTGTGTATACTGACTCCAGGGAGAGCTTCTCCTCTTCTTCGTTCAGGTTCGGGAGTCTGTGTAGACCTAGTGTCATCCTGAGGGCATCAACATGCTCCTTCAGAGGTTTGTACTCATCATGTAGGCGGCGAGTTGTTTCTAGCAGTTTATTCAGGTCATTCTCTGACTGCTTGATGGTGCTCTCCATCTGAGGGGAAAGGATTAGGTATTTCAAAACATATATACAGAGGTGTAAAAGCTCAACATAAGCAATTTGAAGGTGCCGAGCCATTACATCTTTATTCTGAAAGTTATACAGGCACTGAAACTACATTTAATATCTGTATTTTATTGTTGTTGGTCTCACATTGCTAATTATACAAATCTAAGATTCAGGAACATTTCCTCTGTAGAGGGTGCTTGTCGCCGAATGTAGTACTCGCTCACCACATTGATATCAGCATGGATGAGCCGCAGCTCCTCCACGTGTGCCATTTTCTCTTGTAGAAGCAGATCCATCTCTTGTTTGTACTCTTTCAGATGCTTCTCCTCAGACTCCAGAGCCTCAAACTCAACCTTAAGACGAGATTTGATTTTCTGCATCTGGATAGTCTTGTTCCTGCAGCCAGTTGGCCCAGACACACAAAAAAAAAACAAGCTGTCAGATTATTATCGTCATGGTGCAGATGACAAAAAAAAGTTTTCACACAGAAACAACAACATCAAAAACATCTCAACATCATTTCCATCTGTGGTGCAGTGTTTTGAGCAAGGGTAAAATACTAAAAGTAAAAACTTAATGAGCGTTTGCCAATTTCTACGGCCGTGAATTTATGCATTATTTAAACTAATCAATGATAGCTGTAAATCTGTTACACTTGTATTGAGCCTCACAGCAGGGAAGTCATAAGAGCAAAACAAACCTTTGGCGATTAAATGACAGACCGACAAGCTTGCTAGCAAAGTAGCTAGCTTACCAACAGAATTAAGGACTGCACATCTGGCATTTTGTTGAAACACATCTGGAAAATTGTTCCATGAGCGATCTGAACATGTAGCTTTACTTCAGTACATTTGTATCCACGTCTTGTTTCGTCTGCAGTGTTTGTTTGCTTTATCAAGCCGAGACGCGAATAGCCTAAATAACATTTAGGGACAGGATTGGCAGCAGACCAGGCTAATTTTAGCTAGCTCAGTAACAAAAGCGAAGCCAAGGGGCTCATCCTTGGCCAGCTAACCTTAGCTAAGATAACGTTTCTCAGCGTGTGTCAAACATCTGACCGCCACTCATTTCATACCACGTCTCAGTCTTACCGTATTTCCAAGATATTTTCTAATTTGCACATTATTTCTTGTTCCTCCGCCATGGTTTAGCAATCCGTTTTCGTTCAGTTGGCCAGCTCAGTTACCCCTAAGGCCCCGGTGGTCTCCTTGTTGATAAAAAACACAATAGCAGATGTGAGCGAGCACACGAGCACGCGCGCGCAATGTGAAACCGTGGCTACGTGTGAAGAGTCTATGGTACCACGAGCCGTCTGCTGCCTCACACACACACACACACACACACACACACACACACACACACACACACACACAGCCTGGGATTAATCTGCAAAACAAAAGATCCACTTCCTATTTAAATTGAAACCAGCCTTTTCACAGCATGGTAATTGCTCCACTCGACACAAACATTAATGTTACACCAAAGGGAGACGGCCTTCGCTGCAGACCTCTGAATGGTGTGAGGAAAGGGAAAAATCAACAAAATAACCAGAAACGTACGGTTTTCATGGGACACCTTGAACTGCGATGCATCAGGTAATGTGAAATAAGTCACAAATCACTTCAGGCGAAATACCCAAAGAAAAACATATTTAAGCAAAGGCCCTGCAGTTAACACTAGGATATCCTACAGAGTAAAAAAGCCCAGTCATTGTGGCCCCTGACAACATTAGACAACAATGTTTTAGTTTTGAATATTGGGTAGTTTACTGTGGGCCATGTCAGGGTTTATATGCTCAATGACAATTTGTTAAGTCACTGGTATTAAAATGTAAAATAGCCTACTTAGGTAAAGTAGTAGCCTAGTAGCCTGGTGTGAGGCTAGGCCTACTAATTTTAGAATAAGGCAGAGTGCCTGATTACCCTATAAATTAAAATTCATGTTGGGTAAACGAACTAATCTACACAGTTTTACATTGAAAATTATTGAATAATGCCGTCTCTTCAAATATAACCTCAGTAGACTACCTCTAAAATCCTGGTTACAGCCCTGTTAGCCCACCATGAACACATTGGCTACTATTTGAGCAGTTAGCAACAGGCCAACAAACCAAACACACGTCCACACCAAACCCAAAATGACTGTATAACAACATGCCCTTAAAACATTAACTGGAAGGATTATTAGTTTAGCACAATGCTCTTTGCTCCTTCACTGCTACTAGAACATCAGGTGCTGCTCGGTTAATGTTAACCTGCGTCACTGAGAAACAGGTTTGTGAGACAAAGGTCTTGATCCTGATTGAGTGTAAAATAATCAAAACCTGATCAATTTAAGCAACAACAAAAAAAAAAAAAAAAAAAATGTTCAGAGAAGATGAAGCTTGCCTCTTTAAATCTCTTGGTCCTTGGTCTGCCATTGGATTAACCAGAGAGAAGTACTTGGGAATAATACAATGGTCCATTCTCATTCAGCATAATCCTTGTAGGTATTGCAAGCAGTTTCATATGACTCCACAGCAAAAAGGCTACTACAAGCACCTCTCTGAAGAAGTGTTACGACAAGAGATTAAAAAAATACAAATGTCTACTGTAAGTAGCTCTTTTCATTTCTTTTTATATCTTCATTTGAGCTGTGTATTTTATGTATTTCTATTTCAACTATAGTGGTTCGATTAGATTCTGTGAACCTGCTCTATACTTCTTAGAGACAGCAAGAGTAGGCGTCTGATGTAAACTTGTACTTTAAGAGTAAAACATAATGTTGTTATCAAACCTAAACGCCAGGTGGTTTTAATGTGTTTGGTGTTTCCGGATGTAATGTGTGTTGTTACATTATCTAGAAAAACAATACTGTAGCAAAGTTAAGCTTATCAGTCTTGTTTTCTTTAATATTGATTGAAAAAATCTCTTCAGCAAAGCTTTCAAGTACACACCTATTATTACTATAAGTATTATCATAAATGCTACTATTATTATTATGTCTTCTGATGAAGGTCTGTCTTGCTTTTGTTGCTCTTAGAAGTGTTTATGAGGAATGTAGCAAAGAACTTATCCTCTGTTCTGCCATTTTTTTGTACTGTACAAGTCAGGCTATACAGCAGGATGTGGATGTGTGTATAATGTTTGATAATATGTATGCAAAATTACCACTATATGGGTGTCTTATTCTTAACACAGTCGTTAACACTTATGCATCGTGGAATGAACCCCATGATATAAATTAAGTCTAAAATATACCTTGGGCTTCGTTTTTTGATTGTAGTCCCCACCAACCTCTTGCGATTGGATGCTCCTGGTTGAACAGAAGAATGTAAGGAACACTCTTTTTGGTCATTTTGCTGTCAAAGAACCAACAAATTTAGCATTGTTTCAGAGAACAAACTCAATTATTTCAGCTTTTTTTTCACCCAGTTGCATGTCTCTTGATGCTTCACCAGTGACACACATGAACGATTAGCAGGGACTTTTTCCTCCTAAATCTCAGTGTTTTCTCTGACAGATAAATGTCCGTGTTACAACCATGGACGCTGAGCTGGAGTTTGCCATCCTGCCCAGCACAACTGGCAAACAGCTGTTTGACCAGGTACCCTGTACATTACTATCAAACTGGGGCTTGGACAGACAAGTGTGTGATCCTGTTTTTTATTTTTTTTTATGTTTAGATAGTGAAGACGATCGGGCTGAGGGAAACCTGGTTCTTTGGCCTCCAGTATCAGGATAGCAAAGGCTTCTCCACATGGCTCAAGCTAAATAAGCGGGTGAGGAGAACGTTTGTGAATACATTTCCATTCCTGTTTGGCATAACTTTGAATTCCCTGACAGATGAATTAAAGGGAAGATTTCATCATGGTTATGGCTTTGGTCGTATTGTGTCACCCCATTGAGGCTAATTAATACCTAACGTCTTCATTCCTGCATTCCTCTCGATGGGACGCCAAACCCAGGTGACAGCTCAAGATGTAAAGAGGGACAACCCTTTGCTGATTAAGTTCAGGGCAAAGTTTTACCCGGAGGATGTCGCAGATGAGCTGATACAGGAGGCAACACAGCGCCTCTTTTTTCTGCAGGTTGGTAATGAGTGCACTTACCAGGAACATCAAGTGTCTTAAAGGGAATATTGTTGTAAATTAACATTCCTGACATGGATGGTAATGATTGGCTTCCCTAATAACAATTTTGTTTGTATGTCTTCGTTATCTGCCATCAAAGGAATGCATGGCCATCATTTTACTATCTATATATGTTCAAATAATATTATAATCAACAAGAAGAATCATTCAAACATGTTTTAGACTCTAGACAAGGTAGATATCAAAAGGTCTCACGAGGGCATGGTACCCGGCAGATGCAATAATAAATAAGGAATCCCAATCCAAACAAGATGCTGATCGTGCCTCAATGAGCAGTGGGGGTTCCACTATGACTCACACAGATCCTGTTAACCCCTTGTGGGTTTTACATAAGGGAGTATTTACACAAAAAGGGGATCCAGGTGCACACACATAGCCAAATTTACACCACAAACATTGGTTATGATACCTTTACACAGACTGCAGTATAAAACATTATAAATGAATGTGTTAAAGCAGATTCACAGGATGTCTTTTCTTCTGTTCCTTAGGTTAAGGAGAGCATCTTAAATGATGACATTTACTGCCCCCCTGAGACTGCAGTGCTCTTGGCCTCGTATGCGGTTCAGGTCAAACATGGAGACTACAGGAAAGACTATCACGTTCCGGGATACCTTGCAAGAGAAAAGCTGCTGCCACAAAGGTACTCAGTCCTAGGGATACTAGTGTTAACCAAAGTTAAACTTAATTCCACGTTCAGTCAGTTGAATTCTAACTGACGTCTCTCTTCTTCTCTGATAACACCAGGGTTTTGGAGCAGCACAAGCTGAATAAGAATCAGTGGGAGGAAAGAATCCAGGTGTGGCATCAAGAGCATAAGGGACTTCTAAGGTACTACAATCTTATTGCAAAATGTTAGCCTTTACTTTATTTTGCTATGAGGTGTACTGTACTTCATTAAAATGGTCTATATCACAGAGAAGATGCCATGGTGGAGTACCTGAAGATAGCCCAGGATCTGGAAATGTATGGGGTCAACTACTTCAACATCAAGAACAAGAAAGGATCAGAGCTGTGGCTGGGAGTGGACGCGCTGGGGCTCAACATCTATGACAAAAAGGACAAGTAGGTCACCATTCAAAATATACTACAAACTTATTGTGAAACAGTGTATGCTTATTGTTGTGAACTCCTGTATCTTCATTTTTGGCTTTTTAGAAGCATGGTTCTTAGGCAAAGTTTGCTAGCCGGTCTGTTGGTTGGCTACTTTGGTCCAGACTGAAGGACCAAAGAACTTTATGCAGACATCCAGTCCTCAGTGGATTTAGTGATATCATGACGTTTCATCTAGCAATAAGGGTCACATATGAAACCTTCTTACATGTTTTAAATCACAAAATGTGATACAGATATGGTCCATGCATGAAATGTTTCTGACGTCTTTGTTCCGCTGATTTTTTTTGAAGTGCCAACTTCATCGTTCAGTGTCAGATGTGTGGAAAGTTTTATATTTCTCACTATCATGAAACTTGGATCAGACACTCGTGTTCCTCTCAGGGTTAATTGTGTTTTGCTGATTATAATACAAAATGGCAATTGATTGATTTTATTTGATTATTGCGTCATGCATAAACAATACGCCCAGCCCAAAACA
Organism: Tautogolabrus adspersus; assembly: GCA_020745685.1. Lineage (NCBI taxonomy): Eukaryota > Metazoa > Chordata > Actinopteri > Labriformes > Labridae > Tautogolabrus > Tautogolabrus adspersus. The sequence continues at coordinate 10,675,732 of CM036540.1, forward strand.
GGCTATCAAGACACCATTATTAATACACAGAGAGTAGACCCTTAAAAAATAATAATGATACTAATGAAGCAAACCATCCTGACCTTTCTTCCAAGCTTTAGAGACACATGTGGCCAACTTATAAACACTGAAATGAAACAACTTCTCCATCCTGTCATCATATTTTTCAGGACTGAAATCCTTTTTCTAATGAACTTATCGATGCTATTTTAAAATCAATTCTCCTTCTAACTCATTAAAAATATCAGAATCTCTGAGGACGCTTTACTAACGTAATATTTTCTGTCTTAATGTGTCCTGCTTTGATTTCATCATTGTTGAGAAACATTAGTAATAAACACATCCCAAAAGTCTTAACTCATCTTAATAAGTAAGAAAAAAATATTTCATGTGAACTAGTAATGTTCCCTCCCTTCTCATGTGCATATTTGTACATATTGGATGGAGGCCTGTTATAATGGCCATGCTTTCACATTGTTTTGATGTAGTCAGATGAAGCTGAAGCTAGCCATCAGATACCAGCAGATTAAATGGTTCCAATTTATTAAGAAAAAGCTTTTGGGATTATTTTTTTTTAACAGTAGGGACATGTACTGGCATTGTGTAAAACATCATGAACAACAGATGGGACATGTTGTGAGTTATAACTATCTTGCACACTTTATTATGATTTATTTATTGCAATATTACCAACCGGGAACAATGTTATCACACATTGCATATTCTGAAAATATCAAGCAGGTCTAGAGTATGTGTAGAGAGGGCTGTCATTTCCAAAAGTCTACTTCTGTAATGAGCTGTTATCCCCTTATTGAGAACTAGTTGTGTTTTCACATATTACTGATGAACATCAACATCTAAAGCAAGAAACAAGAAACAAGAAGCAAAAGCACGTTTTCCCCTTGATACTGTAATCAGGATAATATTTTCAGTACTTTGGACTTTGGTTTATAACCCAAACCCTAAATCTAATTACATCCCACCCAGCCACCCTCCTAACAAGCTAAACTATGATCATTAACACGGTGAACATGTGTATCTGCATGCTAGCATTGTCACTGTTTGTAGCTTCACATTAGCATATAGCTCAAAAACACCTCTGTCATTTGCTCTCTTTGTACTGTTCCTCTTTTTATGTGTTATGTTTGAAATGTGGGTGTAGAAGTTAACATCCTATGACACTGTAACTCTATTATTGACCTCAATGGTGCACCATGCCAATACTTTCAGGATGACCCCAAAGATTGGCTTCCCCTGGAGTGAGATCAGAAATATTTCCTTCAATGATAAGAAGTTCCTTATCAAACCGATCGACAGGAAAGCTCCGGTATGTAAAAAACAAACAAAGTGATTTATTTGAGCAGCTACAAATTCGCTGAACCATATCTTTACATTGAATCCACATCTTGTCGTTACTGCAGCCAGAAATGTAATGAGGGAGTTTAGTTTATTGAAAATGTGCTATTTATACTTCACACCCATAAGCCAGACAAACTGGAAGCCTTTTGTGCGGCTTGATGGTATGTTGTAACCGTGAGCTTATCTAAGTTTAACTCAGTTCATGGTTGTTTGTGGATGGGATTAAATAGCTGCTCCTTGGGTCCAATGTGTGAGTACTCATTTTAGCATGAGCAACTTTGATGAAAGAATTCTCACTGCTACATTCAAGATCCTTGCAGGATCTTCTCATAATTATTCGCTGTGAGTTTGAGACAGAAGGTGAAAGAGAATCCTGTAGTGTTGTTACAGGAGAAGTTACCAACTTTGAAAAAAGCATAAATTACAGCGAGTAGTGTAATGAGAGCAGATGCTACTTGATCTCATACACAAACATGAATTTAGCCTCACACTTCAATTTGGCTTCTGAATGCATGCACAGAATCAAGGAGAGCGTCCAAGAGCTTAGAACAAATTTATGAAATTCTCCCAAACAAAACTGTTTTTTCAGATCTTATAAACCCAGACTTAACTGGGAGACAGTTATGAGATGCTAATGATTTGTCCTGATTCAACCCGTGGGCAATCACTGACTGGGTCTTTTTGTGTTATAGGACTTTGTTTTTTACGTGCCTCGTCTTCGCATCAACAAACGCATCCTGTCCTTGTGTATGGGGAATCATGACCTGTACATGCGTAGACGTAAACCCGACACCATCGAGGTGCAGCAGATGAAGGCCCAAGCCAGAGAGGAGAAGAACAAGAGGCAGAAGGAGAGGTAAGAAAAAAGGAAACTAATGAAGGCTTTTTATTTTATTTTACAGTTTACAGTGTGTTCTCGTTCCTTTAAGAAAGAACTGTCGGGAGATAAAGTTTTTTCAGATGTGTATTTATGCACAATTCTCCTGTCAGGGCTCTGCTCGAGAGTGAGAAAAAAAAGCGAGAAAATGCTGAGAAGGAAACAGAGAAGATTGCTCGTGAGACCATGGAGCTGATGGAGAGATTGAGACAGATTGAAGAGCAGACAAAAAGAGCTCAAGATGGTCTGGCAACTTTCTGAATACAAATGTTTCTCAACTTGAGATTTGTTTTTGTTTTTCAGTTATAGAACATTTAAATAGTTTGTATAATATTTGTGCTTATAGAATCTCTGCAAAGCTTACAATATGCTATGTGGGCATGTCTGGTTGTGTGTGTAGGATGTTTTTCACACATGTGCATGTGTGTTTCAGAGCTGGAGGAGCAGACTCGCAGAGCTCTTGAGTTAGAGAAAGAGAGGAAAATTGCTCAGGAGGAGGCTGAGCGCCTGGACAAGGAACGCAGAGGTGCAATGGAAGCTAAAGCAGCCCTGCTATACCAATCTGAATCCCAACTCAGGAGCCAGGAGAGCCTGGTACTTATGCAAAACACATGTTTCATTTCAATTGAATAGATTCAATTAGAACGTAGATTTTGCTCATACCTTAAAGGTGGAAAAACTGTTAAGTCATTTTCAGTCTGAGACCAGTTTATATTATGATAAAGGACTTATTGTAGTATATTAACATATATTAAGCCAACCTCTACGTTAGACACAAGGCTGGGGAGGTATTGATGTCATTAAGGGATTCACAAATTCTGCCTGATAGCATATTTAAATCATTAACATTTTTAGCAGATTGATCAGGATGGTAATTAACCAGAGCCATGATGCAGCATTTGAAAAAACACCTGTGTACGCACAAACACACACGTACTCTGGCTTACACACATGTGCACCCACAGACAGAGCACAATGACCTCAGATCAGGAGCACTCTTAACTCTCTTCCCATTGTTGTGCGTGTGTATAGGCCACTGAGCTGGCAGAGCTTACCTCTAAGATCTCCCTGCTGGAAGACGCCAGGAAGATAAAGGACGACGAGGCGAAGAGATGGCAGAAAAGGGTGAGAATTAATGAGAGAACCATGAGAGAGATACAGGATGAATCAAACATGAGCATAGAGCACTGTCTGACACTACTAAGTGTTAGATCTGGGAAAATAGAAGCAAGGCGTCAAACACAAATAAATATATAAGTAGACCTTAAAAATATGATTGTGTGAATGCATCTGCGTTTTAACTTGCAGCGAGACACTCTTTGAACCAGTCTTTGAAACATAGTTGGCTAAAGCAATACAATATATAGATGCAACTTTTATGTATAGTTATTGTCGTGAATCTTTGCATACAATTAGGCATGCTTATCTCAACTTGCATTTTGGCATCATCATGTGTCTGGGTTTTCTTGTGTAGCCTATTTGTTTACGTTCAATGGCAAAGACATATCCAATAACTTTTGATTCCTGGTTATTTTGCGTGCCTATTTTGTGACTTTGTTCTCCAGTTCATTATGTCAGAGCACAAGGTTAAAGATTGACACATGACATTTGTCGAATACGTAGGCTACTTGCACTATAACATCTCAAAGCACTGCTTCACAGTAAGTTGTGTTTTGACAGGCGATCGTGGTAGAAGCCGATTTGAGGCGAACCAAAGATGTGCTGAAGACTAAACTCATGGGTGTCCACATCCAGGATTCAGCGCACCCTCATACGCACGAGCACGATGAGACGGATGAGAGCAGCGCGGAGGCGAGCGCTGAGCTGACCTCTCCCGGCACGGTCCGAGATCGCAGTGAGGAGAAAAGGATAACAGAGGCTGCGAAGAACGAGAGACTGCAAAATAACCTGAAGGTAAGGTTAAGTGACAATGATTGAATTTCACAATTTGCTGTTCTCTTACTGGCTCTTAGATCAGAGGTCAGGTTCAGTGAGAGATTACCAGTCCATGGCTTTTCCTGGAGATTTAAAGAGTGCAAATGAATCAAAAAATACCTTCGGTTTCTGTTAAATCACAAGGCTCCGCCCAATCTTTAGCACCATACCTGATTTCATTGCCACACCCGTCCAAGCCGCACCCCCAACATTATAAAGGCCTGCCCCCATACCTCCAACTCCCTCTTTTCCCTCCAAATCAAGCCTGATCGGCTGAGGAACAAAGGAAACCACATTATTCCTTCTGTATTTACTTTGACCAAGTAACGTAGACCTGAGAGTGGATGCATGATTGATGTAAGTTTACTTAACTTAAGATAAGAGTATATTTTGGATTATTCTGACTTGTTTAGTTGCATATAATTTATTGAGAGTTTTAATGTTTCCATTTCTTTACTGTTTGTGCACAGAAGAAATCATCCACGGTCTGCAAAATAAATATGTTGAAACCAAGCAGCATCGGATCCTGTGTTTAAATGTGCACCCACATTTGATGTTCTGTGGACTGGCAACAAGCTCAACAACTAGATTTTTCAGTTTCCTTACTTAGAGGTTCCAAGTTCAGTAAATAATGGGCTCTAGAAATGTGGCACAACCCCAGCTGAACATTGAGACCAGTGCGTCATTACCTTAATCTGGAGTTACTGTAATGGTTTCTAGTCAATAGCTCCAACAAGGCTGAATGAGCATCTATCTTCTCTCTCAGGAGTCAACTACATTTATAGCCGAGCATTAGACATCGTCAGGCTGTTTCTTTTCCTTTTTAAATATATGTTACTGGACTGTGATGAAATGTCCATCATCTAAAGAGGATCGATCTAGATGACTTCTGTCTGAAGCCATGTTGCAGACATTTGTGGGTTTGAGTAAAATCTCTTGAGAATTTTAAGATGGATTGCTGTGTTTATCTAGAAGATAAATTCAATTCACTTCAGTATATTCCATCGAGCACCACCACCAGGTCAAAATGTAATTTGTCCAATACTTTGGTTTGTAAATGAAATGCTACAAAAGTAAAAGAATGTCCATCATTCTCATCTGTACTTTGTAGTTCTAACCTTTACATTTCAGAATGCAAACAGGCTAAATTAAGGAGGTGAATGTGTAAATTATAAACAGGTAAACATCGGCATGTTAGCATCATCCCTGTTTGTAAGATGACATTAGCATTTAGCTCAAAGCACCACTGTGCCTGAGTAAAGCCCCACAGAGACTCTAACTGTTGACTTGTTTCCACAGAATGTCTGGCTCTCAATCACCTACTCTAATTTTATTTTTATGTTAATTTTCAAATTAACAGTTTTATATAGAAAAAAAGGCTTAATAAGAGGTATTAGGTGTTACCGAGTATGTGCTTGAATGACGTGTCTTAGTTTGGCACATTCAGTCTTGGTAGCTGCCACTCCTTTGTTGCATCTCTAACTGTGGTTTAAAAAAGCACATTTTGTTGCTGCAGCCTTGTTAGGGATTGTAAAAGACTTTTGGTGCATTGTTTGCGATGTGTTCTACAGTAGAGGTTTTGACTCTGTCATAAAGATAGCAGCCTAATTGCCATGAAAAAACTGTGTTTCACCCAGAACTAAGTGCACTCTACTTAATTTAACATTTCTGCAAGTACATTATCATTCTGCTGATTTCATACTGATCACAAATTTTATGCAGACCGTCCAGGCTTATTACAAATGAAATAAATGTTGTCTCTATCTAGCAACCAAAACAAGATATGATGTTGCATAGAGAACTCAACAGTAAAATGGACTTAATAATGATGGACAATAGAGAGTCTTCAGATTGGGATTGAGGGGAGCACAGGGGTGAGGGGTGAGGGGAGAGGGTCAACGCTTCTGAATAGTCTCCCAAAGAGTCTCAGGAAAGAGGATTTCATTCGCTGTGTGTTTGTGTCCTGTTTCAGTTCCTGAGCAGTGAGCTGGCTGGAGCTATAGACGAGACCAAAAGGACCCTCAATGACCTGATCCACGCCGAGAATGTGAAGGCGGGCCGTGACAAGTACAAGACCCTACGTCTGATTCGTCAGGGCAACACCAAACAACGCATTGATGAATTTGAGTCCATGTGAGAGAATCTGCTGTAGTTCCACTCGCACAGAAAGCAGGATAAGGGTAGATCATTGAAAGATTACAGAAGTGTAGGTGAAGATTACTACATAGGTAGAATATTAACTCGGTGTAACAGGTTTAATATAAAAAGGAGATGATTTTTTAACTGGGCTTTGATGCCTTTAATTCCAAGATTTTAATTTTAGTGCCATTTAATCTGGAAACATGTCAATGAAGAAATGACAACTGCCCTTAAAATAAAACTATTTCATTTGGAAAAAAAAAAATGCATTTATTGTTTGCTTCAATGTTGTGGAGAAATATCACAGACGCTATAATTTATGAAAGCTCCTCAGACACATCTGCAATCTCAAAATGCAAACTGCTGAACCCATTTCTTTTTTATTGATTTACAAAAGTAATGACATTAAAGACTCTTTTTAGTATTCCAGCTGAATGGTCAATCGACTGTCCACCTAAATTAATACACAGAACCTGCTGCAGGGTGTTATGTGTGCATAAGTGCACATGTGAATTAGCATCACTTTATCAGGAAAAATTTGCCAAAAGCAGGGTTTCCAGTAACCACACAGCAACCAAGACCGGAAAGTATCACTTTTCTTGTATTCATTTTATGAATTTGATTTGTTTTAATTATGTTTCTCTAGCTGCCCAAATATTCACAATTCTTTTGTTGTGCTGTCTTAAAATAAACAGACGAAAATAAAGTTTGACTTATAGAGCCTTCATTTGCTATCCCTATTAAAGAAAGAGATTGCATATTATTTCTAATAATTTGTCTTTAAAACTGTTTCTGACAGACCCTATGTGGAAAATGATATTGGACTGACTAGTGGTATAAATGTATCTCGGGCCTATCTAGAAACCAAAACAAAATGTGAAATTCATGATATTGAATTTGTCCAACTAAACTGAAATAAAATATTCTATAAGCACCTGGCTGCTATCATTGAGTGTTGCTTGGAAGCAGTGGCCTTTTGTGTGTGTTTTACACATACTCTGTAAATATTAGGGTTTTACATTTAATATTTACAGTGTATGTTTTACAGTATTGCAATATTATCTATTCGCTGTCAAATCCTGACTAGTCTCGCGAGACTGCCGGTTAGTTTTGCACTGAAATAACGGCAGGCGCGTCGCTGGGTTGGTTTTCATTTGAGATCGTGAGTTAATATTTAGGGGTTTTTTGATAATGTAAACCGTCCAACGCGCCAGAGTTCAAAGTCCTTCTTTCGGGTTACTAACAGAACTTGTCAAGTGTAGACAGACAAATTGTTGCTCCGGTGTAAAAAAAATAAAATAATCTGTTACTTTATCAAAAGTTCACAGCCCCTTCACCCACATAACCAATCGACGGGACGTCCCTTCCGTGTAACAGCCTACGTAGGAGAGGGCTTTGAGTTTCCTCTCCGCGGAGACATATGACCGGAGTCTCGCAGGGTAGGCGTTTTCTTGCCTAGAAAGTATTGTTGCATTTGCTCTTAGTGCAGCCAGCGCACCGCTTTTACTGTACCGACGCGAGCAGAAGTGTTTCCCTCGCGCTTGTCTCCATTAGAGGAAACTATTTAATTATGAATGAGCGGGATCTGTTTGATAATGCGGACCCCTGTGCGTGCCCGAGTAGTGCTGAGCTCTGTAAGGCTGTGTCTGTGTCATTGGGTTTGGATACCGTCTCTTCACCTCTTAACAACACGAATCAGTGCTCAAGTAGCGCCTTCGCAGACTTCGAGCCCGCAGTGAAAAATAGTTCCCGAGGAGTCCAGGAGTTAGGGGCGGCTCCAAACATGAACATAGAAGGCAGCAGGATGATGTTGGATGAAACAAACCTAAGAGAGGACGAGAATGGCATGCAGCAGGTGAGCTGCATGGAGCTGCTCGGGTCGGGCGAAATGGACAGCGCGCACACCATGACGCGTGGTCCGTTAATATCCAGATATGTTTGCAAGGAATCAAACTTGTTTATAAACCCACTGAATGAGCTGTCCGCACCATCTCAGGTCGAGGCTCCCTTACCTTTGGAATCCTACTCTGCATACTCTACCAATCCAGACCACTACAGAGAGACCCCTGGTATGTGGTGCGCATATAGCGGACGATCCGAGCCAGAGAGAGGCGAATCTGATGGACATAATTCGCTGTGTAAATACTGTAATGGTGGGCAGGTCTCTTTTGGATCCAGGCATGAATGCCACTGTGTTTGGTACAACAAGGCTGAGCAGGGTGGTAAAGGTGGCACGCGAGCAGCACCGGCACAAGGGTACGGTCAAGTGGAAAGTTACCAAAGTGCGATCCCTCAAGGGCATGCCAACTTTTCCGGTATCAAGACAGAGCCTTCAGTCTGGATGAATTGCACAGATCGCACTTTCAGGTAAATATAAGCTCTTTACAAAGATTTGTTCGCACTTGCTTTTCATTGGCATCAGGTCGGGAGGGAAGTCCTGTCAAAAGAGACGCACATTCTGAACTACCACACAATCAGTCGCACACGATTTTATTCAGAAATAAAAGGAGAACTGCAGAGTGTCCAGTGACCACGCTTCAGTGGCTCAATGTGCCAAGCTGTGCGATTGTTTGTGCATTGCAAGATTTGGTCATTTTTGTTACTGGATAAAGTGTCATGAATTTGAAGCTTTATTAAATCCATTATAATGCTTTATAGAAGCACTTCTTCATCTCTTACCACATATCTTTGTAGAGGGCTGCAAAGACACCATAGACATCATACATAAATCAAATGTAGTTAACATTATTATTGTTTTTATGTTCATTTCAGTGACTATTTTTTACTGTGATAATATTCTCAGCTCCTGCTGCAGACACCGCTCTTGCAGAACCCACCACGTGCTCTCCTTGGCCTTGGCCATGTTGTGTTTCTATGTGCAGCTTTACCGAATCAAAGTTCACCTTATCCCTAACTTTCCAAGCACTGTCCTTATTTGTGCTGTGACTAACTCCACAAATATCAGTGTCGCTATAAAAACCAGAGATACAGCACCTGTTGCTCTGTGCTTGGACTGAAAGACAACAGTCTGTTTCCACTTTGTGATGCTGAAGAAAAGATCCTGAAATACTAAGTCCAGAGATCTTTATCACAGATTTCTGTGAAACTTGACTTATATTATTATAAATGAAAGCATTGATACATCTATTGTAATAGTTTGATTGGATGAAAGGACTTAGTTCTAATTTAATTTACAAGCTGTGCCCTTACATGAAACAGCTCATTGTGTGTCTTCCCTGTGTGTCCCTGTGTGCGTGTGTGTGCGTGTGTGTGTGTGCAGGCATGAGGATTTGTTTCCAGGTGTGTACCTGTCCGACAGAAGAGTGTGCCAGGTGTGCGGGGATGATGCCTCAGGTTGTCACTATGGAGCAGTCACCTGTGGCAGCTGCAAAGTGTTCTTCAAGAGGGCTGCTGCAGGTGGGTATCACACACACACACACACACACACACACACACACACACACACACACACACACACACACACACAATTTCTCATCTGCTTATTTAATTTCTTACACCCACACACTGGCTCAAGCAAACAGAGCACACTGACCTGACTTCATGAGGGTGAGTTATTTGTTAACAGCAAACGCCCACATGTAGTTGCTATGAGTGGAAGCTTAGACATTGTTGAACTCGCTCCCTCATCCCCCAGGATTTTTGTATACCACCAGGTAAGCAGAACCACCTGTGTGCCAGCCGGAACGACTGCACCATTGACAAACTGCGTCGGAAGAACTGCGCCTCATGCCGCTTGAAGAGATGCTTCATGTCAGGGATGAGCCTCAAAGGTGAGGAACTAAAGATGAGAGCTGAAGGAGAGAATGAAAAAGGAAAGGATGTGTGGAGTGCTTTTTGGAAAATGTGTCAGGTGGTCAGATACTGCACATGCATTGGATCAGAACTTACAATTTAGATGTTCCAGCTTAAATACAGTGTGACAAATGCATTTTAGTAAAGGCCAAAAGAGCATTTGTGAGGAGTCCCATTTACACATTTTTATCTTAGTTTTTCTCTAGTTTGTTCCAGCTGTCACTTGTATAATGATCAGACATAACAACTTGAAATGGAACCTTCTTATCTTCCTGTTACCCTATTGTCTGTCTTGTACTTGTCTGTATTGTCTGCGGTGGATTCTAGGTCGCAGGCTAAAGGGAGCCGGACAGAGCAGAAACGGGGATGAGGAACAGGCTCAGACTTCTTGGGGGCCTGGAGAACGAGAGCGGGGCGGGAGGAAAGATGTTGTCATGGAGCCTGGTAGTGTAGCTGCCAGGGCTCAATGTGAGGATTACTGTCACTTATGCTCAAGTACCAAATTTGCCATAAAATATTATTTTCCTTTAATGCTTTTCTTCCCATTCTGTCTGTTTATTCTGCACAGCATCCCAGGCTTTCGCTCTAGGCATCCCTCCTACTTTGCGCTCCTGCCTTTCCCTGCTCAGTGTCTTGCAGGCCATAGAGCCGGCTGTGGTGAATGCAGGACATGACCATGCCCTGCCAGACAGCGCTGCGTCCTTGCTCACCAGCCTCAATGAGCTGGGGGAAAGACAGCTGGTTACCGTGGTGCGCTGGGCCAAGGCAATACCAGGTAAACTAGTCAGGGCCAAGGTTATAGACTGCAAACTAATCCCACCTACATGTCTGGGCTGTGTCCAGTCAAATTTCTATAATGGGTGTTTCAGGTAAAGTGCAATGTTTCGACTACTGTTTGCACCTCCTGTCAAGCCAAATACTGTAGAAAGGAACTTATGCTGAGCAAGAGAGTGAATGACACCGTGAAAGGCAAATCACTTGTACAAATCCAAAGTTCACAGTGATTTAGATGAGCGATAAAACTATTAAGAACAGTTTATATTAACTGCTAGCATTGGGCACAAGTTCATGTTCTTGCCCACAAGATAAAAAGCACTTGCAAGAATTGTATGCCAGTAACACTTCCCATTGGAGCAGCGAATACTATGCCAATGAAACCAGTCTGTTCAAATATTAACCACTAGAGGGGGGTATGTTCATATTTAAGCCATTGTACAGGCTGAAAATGGCCAGCAGTGTTTCCACCTTGTGATAGTCATGTTTTTATCAGTATGAACTCTCCGCATTTATTTACTCAACATTTGATTAGCCTTTTTTATTGTGTTCATAGTGTTGGATGCATGAGTTGATGTTTGATAAGATGCATGTCTCTAGGTTTCCGCGACCTTCATGTGAATGACCAGATGTCACTGATTCAGTTGTCATGGATGGGGGTGATGGTGTTCGCTCTAGGCTGGAGGTCCTACACACTGACCAACAGCTCCATGCTGTACTTCGCTCCAGACCTGGTCTTCAACGAGTAAGTCACTCCTTTTTGGGGCTGCAACTAACGATTTCTCATTACTGATTAATCTGCTGATTATTTTAAACACTAATTGATATCAATCTTTCATCTATAAAAAAAAGACTCATGACTATTTCTAAGAACTAATAGGTCTTCAACGTCTTCAAATTGCCTAATTTTTCTAACGTCCAGTCCTTTGTCAATGTGACAAAGGAAAGCAACACGTCGCCAATTTAAGAAGATTGAGACAGCAAATGTTTGACACTTCTGTTTAAAAAATGCCTTAAAGGATTAATTTGTTATCAAAGTAGCTGGCGATGAATCATTGCAGCTCTTCTTTGTAAAGGCATACTTCTGTAGAGTTCTAAAAGAAAAGTTTGGGTCACATAAAGTTTAAAGAAGTTTGTCGAGTCTGGCACAGTCTCTTCATCAGACAAAGAAAGTATTTTTGGGGCCTTAATATCTGTAATAATCATTTTGACATTTGGTTTGGTTGAACTATCATGAGATTTTATCTGTCACTGTGATTAGAAAGAAGGCCACAGGGGAACATGAGCTTCAGAGAAAGATTTCAGAATAACACAATGAATGTCGTCTGCTTTTTGAGGCGAGACGGTAAACAAGTCTGTTCTGTTCTTAACGTTTCCTTTGCATCTTCTATATACGTGGCCGCAGAGGGATCAACTCAGATGATTTATTCTGATTCATCTTCAGGAAACCTTCATCAAAACTGCTTCTGCATTGAGTAGTTTAGTTTTTTTTTTTTTTTCGCTCTTACAAGTTTGGATTCACACCTCAACCTCGTCCAGCCTCTGTCAAACACTTAGTGACAGTTCCAGCTCTGGTCTTTTGTCTTTACTTTGTACTTTGAAAAACTTAACGCAGACTTTGAAAAGTAAATCATGGTACATGATGAACATAAATAACAATTCCACAGCCTCTTATCAGTAAATTGTTTTCGGTGTTGAAGGCGGGTGTTACTTGGAATGCTAAAGCCAGCCACAGGCTCTCAGAGCAGCTCTCACTTGGTGTTTTGTGCAACATTAGCAAAACTCTCATTCGTTCTGCATTAGACCTCTGTCACTCTATTGGGCTAGCTCTGACCTGCATGGTAATAGAGATGCCTGCCCTTGTTACTGACCCTCATTTTTCTTTGCCTCTCTGTCGATCTCTTTTTCCATTATCCATCTTACTCATATTTTCTCACCTCAACTGCTTTCCTTCACTCTCGTTTCTGCATCCATTAATTGTCTTCCATCTTTCTGTGAATCGCTTGTCCTGACCTTCCTGCCTCTCCTTTCGTCGCACCTTGTGCTCCTTCTTTCCCCTCATGCTGTTTCTTTTTCCCCTCACAGCCAGAGGATGCAAGTGTCCAGTATGTATGAACACTGTGTGCGGATGAAGCTGCTCTCCCAAAGGTTCTGCATGCTGAAGGTCACCCAGGAAGAGTTCCTCTGCATGAAGGCCCTGGTCCTCTTCAGCATCAGTGAGTCAGCTGGGACCATGTTTGAAATAATAGGCTGAATGTCAACTCAGAAAGTAAAATATGACTACAATAGAGTGTGGCCATACCTCAGAGAATTGATGGGATGGATAAAGTGTGTGAAAATGATTGTTGTGTTCTGGCTTTGTGGTCACAGTGCCAGTGGAGGGCCTGAAGAGCCAGCGTTGTTTTGATGAACTGCGGACCTCCTACATCAAGGAGCTGGACCGCTTGGCCAGTCACCGAGGAGAGACCACCCGTACACAGAGACTGTTTCAGCTCACACAGCTGCTGGATTACCTCCAGTCGGTAATAGACACCGTTCTGCCTCCCGTATAAAAACATGCAATTTATTATAGAAATGTGTAAGTGTCACAGAAGCTACAAGAGCGGCAAATAATAGAGATCACAGTTTGCTTCCCAAGGTACCAAACATTGTGTTAACCATACAAAAGTGTCAACCTACTCAGCAAGTAGACGTAATCAAGATTTGCTTAATTAACTCCTTCAATTAAGGCTTTAAGTTTTGACATTTAGAATCCAAGCAACAGTCTCCTTAAGTAAGGTCACAGACAGACCATAGTCATAAATTATAACCAGGATTAAACCCCCACACATCAGCTAAGGTTAAACACATTTCTAAAGGGTCGTATGTATCCAGTTTGATCTCTTCTGTAGTTGTATGTTAGAGAGAAAAGAAATGAAAGAGTCACCCTCTAGTGGTATCCTGCATCATGAACAATTATAAAGCCTCATAGGGAGTTGACACATACTGTCAGTGATTCAAAGAAAGCCCCCAGATCCAGCCTCAGTCGACATCATTATCTGCAGACTGCATGTCCAGTCTAACTTACTGGAGTGTTTCAGTAAACATACTGCTGAGCAACATCAGACATGCATCTAAAAGTTTCCTTGTTGTTATCCTTGCACCATCCACAGACGTGAATGTAACAATCCCCCCTTCTTTTTGTTTGACTTTTCTCTGTGGAGATTTATAACATACCTAACCCCCCCCCCCCCCCCCCCCCCCCCCAGAATAATCATGGGAAAATAAAAGCTAGAAGAGAAAAACTTTGATCCAGAATGTAAATCATTTTCACATGTGTTTATTTTATTGGAACACCAGTTAGTTATGAAAGGTTGACCATCTCTGGAGCCAGTTAACCCCTTCATTTCCAGACCGCATGTCACGTGAAGTCAAGCATGCAGCACAAAGGCCGTTACTGTTTTTCAGCCATGGCAACACATTGAGATGAACATAAAAAGGTCTAAATAAAACAGGCTATAGTGTTACCCAATGATCTTAAATAGGCGTTTTCGGACCGCAGGAACTTCTTCATAGTTCGAGGAACCGTTGGAACCCTCCTCCATTTTTAATTATTCTGCACCACAGGAACTATGCACTATTTGAGTTCCTAGAACCCCGTTAAGAGGAACCTTTTTAGCTCCTGCCTCAGAGTAGGCACTTTGGCGGTGCGAATGCAGACAGAAAAAAAGTTTCCATAATGTGTAGTTCTTCTTAGAGAAATCCCTAGTGGATAGTTCCTCTCCAAAATGTCCCCAGAACGGTTAGGTCCAAAAACACCTAATATGAAAGATTGTGTTCTTAGTTGTGATGACGTGTTAAATCTAATACCATGAAAGCTTTATGTGTAGAAAACTAAAGAAGAAATACGATAAAAGTCATGCAGGTTTTTATGTTTACTATTTTAAGTTAATATTTAAGATGTAGTCAGATATGTTTTATCGTAACGTATGTTGTTTTTCAGTACTTTCTTTAAATAATCTGAACAACTGCCTCTCCAAACATAAACTTTGTTTTAAAGCAGAACGTTCAAAGTATACATCATGACAATGCCAAATGAAAGGCTTACAATCAGACTATAATGTCATCCATGGTCTCAATCCTATTTAATCAGCCTCTTGCTTTTAGTTGAGATGAATTAACTCGTCAAAACCTGAACTAAAGTTCCTTTTGAGAGTATCCTTTTAATTTGAACAGCGTACAGACATGCCTGACTGAACTGTGAACCTTTTAATCAGGAGTTGATTTAGGAGAATCAAGGCGTCAGATGCTGTTATCTGTAACTGACACTTAACTGACTCCACTTATTTTTGTAATGATACGGATAATAGGTAAACATTTGTTATTTGTTGAAGTAGACATGGTTCTCTGTATTCATGTGACCACTAGAGGGTGTAGTTCAGCTGCTTTTGCTCCTTAAAACAAGTAGAACTTGAATTTGTATTGATTAAAAATCAATTAGATGTCCAAAAAATTGTGTTTGAGGCGTTACCAGAGGAGCTTGAAAGTTTCCTCCCAAAGAAGGCAGCACTGCAGCAGATTCCCCCTCAAGTCTTGCACCATGGATTTAACCCTAAAGGCCCAGCTTTGTCTGAGTCCCCCTCACATCTCAGATCTTCTAATACTTTATGAGTTTGAGGGCAGCATGGGATTGGTTTGCAAGGCCCGTAAGGCAGAAAACCCGAGTTGATCAAGACTTTGCCGTTCAGACCCCTTCGGCTTTATCCTGTCTGGGGAGTTTAGAGCGCCACAATGAGTGTCATCATTTTAAATCACCCCTTAAAGCTTGTGTCAAGAGACAGGCCTCAATGTCATTTGTTATTTTGCTTTTATCTCCAGGCTTTGTTCTCTTTTCAATGCGATACAGTGTGTCATCTTTGTTACCTGTAACCTCCGCGTGACCTCTGCCTCTCTCTCTTTTGATTCTCAGATTGTGAGGAAGTTACACCAGTTCACCTATGATCTGTTCATCCAAGCCCAGTCCCTGCAGACACGCGTCAACTTCCCTGAGATGATCTCAGAGATTGTGAGCGTTCACGTGCCCAAGATCCTCTCTGGCATGGTCAGGCCCATCCTTTTCCACAATACAGCCTAGAGAGGAGTTTCGGTGATTGTCCTTTTTTGTCACTTGAGCTCTGTTGCCCAATCCTTTGGCCGTTTCCTGTTAAGCTAAAATGGCTGGAAAGGCTTTATGCTTTTTATGGGTTGAATGAAGTAAAAGCCCCTTTTTTTACCTACAGGTTAAAGTAGGGCTCTATGAGAGGAAATTCTAAGCAGGGCATATAGCTCATTCTTCCAGTCCGTTGTATTCTAATTGCATCTTATCTTTTCTTCGTAATACCTGTAATCTGTATCACGCACATCAATGCTTCTGTTTAAAAACACTCAAGTGCATGCATTCCTCGACATGAGCCATTGACTGTCAACCAGCTGACAGTAGACCTCTTCATTTCACAGAAGGAACATAGTGAGAAAAACACGTTTGCAGAGTTCACACGATCACATCATCGCTCATCTGTGTGCAGTAGTTTGATGTTTGGACTACTTTTCTCCACAGTGAATGTAAATGTGTGCACCTGAGATGAGCAAAGTTGTTGATTGACAGTTAATATACGGTAATGGCATGCATGCTCAGACGTTGTCATGCCTGCAGGTGACTAAAGTGATTTGTGAAGGCTGCCGTCGTCCATTAAAAAATAATACTGGGCTTATAGTTTGAACCATCAACAAAAAAATACACTTTTAAAACCGAGTGGCTTCAGATGTGAATTTAGAATGTATATTTATTAATATTTTGATGACAAGAGGGCACACAAAACCCTGTAGAAACTATTTGGACAAAAGAAGAAAAAATACAAAGTGGGGATGATTTTTTTTTTTTAACTTTGCTTGTTTCTGAGTGTTAAATCTTATTCAAAAGTAATTTTCCTGAGCTGACATTTCATACTGTGTAACTTTTTTACTGTTTCTTAAAGTGTTCTTTGAAAGTGCGCTGTTGTGTATCATCATGTGTTATATTGTGGCTTTCTGACAATTTTGCTCAGTGCTGAAGGTCCAGCCAAGTTTTGCCAAGTTGTGTCAATGTTGTCGGCTTAACATGTAATTAAAGTGACGCATGAGTGTGTATCTCTGTGATGATAATGTGGGTCGAGTGAAACACATTCACAGTGTTGCGTTACAGCACACACATAAATAGTTTGGTATCATTTAAGTGCATGCTAATGAAAACAGAGTCATGTTCCTGTTTTTTTTTTCTCCATTCATTTCAGTCTGCAATGCAGTCGAGTGGACAGACATGCTTTAGAAAACAGCAGACGGACAAGTCTTTTCTGCCACTGCATTACCCACCCTGAGGATAATCTCAGTCTCCACCCAGCCAGGTAATAGATCTCAGCAGGAAACCAGAACATATCACACAGTCAAAGCAGGAGGCCTGGCTGATTTATTTCCTCTTATTTCCAACAGCCATGTCTGCTCATCTGACATTACAAATCGCTACCTGTGTTTTATTACCACCTAGTGGCGGCTTTCGGGTCTGCATCAGTAATCTGAAACTCAGCAATAGTGTTGTGGTGTTAGTAGGACAGCATCTGCTGGATCCATTGACATTTGCTTTGTAATGTAATTGGACATGGATTTAGTCCATGTTTGAAAAAGGTTGCCGTTTAATTGTCACAGTCATGAATCAAAGGAAGTCAAAGCATTTAAAGGGAAGCAAAAACAAAGTTCACAATTTAAAAAAAAAAAGTTGTATTTAGGGTTAAATGTTGAAAAGTCATAGACGAAGTAAAAGCTTTGTATCATGCGATAACTACTGTTTAATCATTATCAAACTTTAATTTTATTTGAAAGTTTATTTGTAGAAGAGCACAGATTTCAGGCTAACTGTGTTTCGTTCAACAATATTTTCTTTTGTCTACAGGCCAAAAAAGAAATGACATATCTTTCAGAGGTGGTTTATTTTTACAATCTGCATTTAAAAGCCTGAACTGTAAAAAGCAGTCTGTCTGGGTAACCTCCACCACCATTTTAAGCACCATTTCCTGAGCAACCTCTTTCAACAAGTATTTGTCCCTCTCATAAATGAATTGGAGCTGAACGAGGTCGGGATTGAAAGACATGCTGAAATATCACTTATTTCTAAATATATTCTCTGCTACACATGCCCCTGTGGCTTCCCTAAAAAGGAATGGCGTCTTGTAGGTTTGCAATGATCAAAAATGTATGTGTTGTTGTCGGCATTTGAACTTAGTTTGGATTCCATTTGATTTCTGTGTTTCTCTGAGTCTGCTCTGCATCAATATTACATGCCTACTCTAGCAGAAGAGGGATTTTTCCTGTTGGGTAAGGAGAACCACAGAAAGCACAAACACACTCGGCCGCAAAACAACAAAAGTTTTAAGCATTTCCTTATGTGGAGATATGGAAAAGATCAACGGGAGGGAAGAGTATCGACATGACAGTTTTCTTTAAATGTGAGAGGATGACACAAAAGAAAAGAGAAGAAGAGATTGTTAAAAGGTGTTGCTAGAGTAACCAAAAACCCACAATACCAAGCTCACACAGTACCTTCTTCTTGCAAGACCTTCCATAAAACTCCATCAATAATGTCTTTTACACCAGGTTACTGCAACTCATGGCTACAGTGACCGGGAAACAATTAGATAGTGGAGGTGGTAAGAAGACACCCCTGGATGGGTTGTTTCGGTGGCCTATCTAATGGAGGGCGATTCTCACCCAAGCACCAGTCCATTAACAACCAATTAACTTCCTATTAATATTTTACCAGACAGGGCCTCTCATCCTGACGTGTTTTAAGGAGCTTTTCCCAGGAGTGTTTGAACATGAGCAGCTTTTAGCGCAGCATAAAGAGGCCTGTGTAATGGGCTGAAGGAGGAGGAGTGGCAACCTGATATCACTGAGAGCAGAGGAGGGGAGCGAGGACAGGAGACAGACTTCTGCAGCTGGCCTGCTCCGCGCTGAGCCAAGCCTGAGTCCTTCCAAACACACACAGTGACTGCAGCGTTAGGAAATCCACGGTTTTATAGCTACGACACAAGATCAGACATGAGTAACGACCTTGTGCCATGCATGGAGTGTAATTGTGTTTTGATAGTGGAGGATGCTCGAAATTGCCGTGTGGCAGCAGTTTTTCCACTGGGTGTAAGAGTCCTCCTCATCCTCCTAGAGCTCACCATGAAATAAGTCTTAAAACAAGACAAGCCAACTCGTTTCTGAACTAGTTTTTTTTGCTGCGTAAGGTTGGTTTGGGTGGATGTTTAAAACTAGTTCAGGGAAACTCCCTGCCTTGAGACAAAAAGGAAGAAATAGAGAAAGAGAGCGAGGGAGGCTGAAATAAAGAGAGAGAGAGGCCATTATGACTATAGCCTGAGGCTACTCCCAACGGATAAGGCATTTGTCTTCACTTGAAAGTATGATTTATTTTTCCTCCAGTCAGAAGGGTTATGTTTGTCGCCGCAGTCTGGAAGGACTTTTGGAAATAGCTGCAGAGGCACAAATGGGAGAAAGAGAATGTTCACCAGGTTTTCTAATGCAGCCTTCATGGTTTTGCAAAGACTTCCTTTCTATGGTTACCGTGTTTGAGATCACTTTCAGTCTTCATTAACTTTAGTTAATCATACTGAACCTTGCGTCCAATTTATCAGCAGGAGCATGTGTGTGTTGATGATTAAGAGAAAGAGGGGAATGTGGGGAGGGGGGAAAGATGTGGTTGTATCAGGTTCCCTCCACTGGGTGTAGATGTGGTCTTAGATTTCTCTCTGGGCTGCTGATTAACCGTGTGTGCGTGTGTGTGGTTGTGTGCGTGTGTGTGTGTGTGTGTGAGAGAGAGAGCTGGGAGTGCACTGAGGAGGAGAGGAACTTCAGCTTTAATTTCCCCCAGCTCCAGATATTACACCCCCGCGCTCTCTGTTTTTATTGGAACAGAGACCAAAAAACACCAAGTGTTTATGATGCATTAAAACACGGTGGGGAACTCAAGTGTGGAATTGTAAATCTATACATTTGGCTCTGTCTCTCGGACGCAGAATTAATTCTTTTATAGAGGATTTCGTTTGTTTTATGAAGACTGATGATTGTAACGCGCCATGAAATCATGTTTATCATCTTGATATGGAGGCTGGAGAGAGAGGTTTCTTCGTCTAGGGGAAAGAGAGGGAAATGGAGGCAGGACTTATGAAAAAAAAATGTAGAGGGGCACATGGGAGGAGGAGGAGTCACTGAGTTTTTTGGGTTGAAGCACAGAAGGAAAGAATTATTCTGCATTACCCTAATGACCATTTGAACAAACGGATGGGTGAGGAGACCACATTACATTCTATTAACTCGGCTTTTGTTGTCAGTGAACTGTTAATGATGTACAAAGGGAGCTGTGCAGCGCTCTCCTGGACAATGCATGCTCTGTGCTTCTAATTATTCTCAGGAAAGTGCTGACAGCCTTTATACCTGGAGACACATTAGCCGCCTCTAATTAGAGTAAATATTCTTCTGGTATAATACTGGTATAGCCTCACCGATCCAACAGCGATTAGCGCCTTGTTTTTTTTCTGCAGGGCTGCTTATGCATTCCCAGCCTTTCTCTGCCTCTCATTCTCCTTCTGTTTTTCTGTCTTGATCATTGCCTTTGCCTCTTCCTCGCTCTTTTCTTCTCTGCACTCAATTTGCTTTCTCTCCTTCCTCCATTCTCTCCCCTTTTTTTTTCTGCAGAAATGGAGCACCACTAGCTGTGACAGAATCACAGTGGCTGCCTATGCTCCAGCCATCTCCCAAGTTCATTATATCAGTACACAGTGTCCATGCCCTCCGCCCCTCGTAGCTCCTGTGTCCCAGCCAAACGCAATGTGACAGCGCCGCCACAGCCCTCATTTACAGCCATCACAGGACAGATTTCCCCTTCCAAGGCTCCCCGTCTGCAGCCTGATAGATGGCACCCCTGTTTTTTCTGCGCGTGCAAGTGAACGTGTTGTTACTTTGTGTGTTCGTGCAAATGTGTATTCATTCCTGCCCTCCATTCATCTACGTCTGCATGTGTGGAGCCGGCCTTAGCTTTTTTCCCTGTCAGTACTGATCCCTAAAACAATGTATTATGATATTACTGCGCTTTGTTTACACTCACTCACACACTGTTATATTTAATGCACTCTGCATACATTGTTGAGATTTTCTGCTTATCCTCCCAGAGTGCTGCTCAGTTTTAAGTGTATAGTTTGTGTAAGTCCTTCCATTTCTGTGGTGTGCTTATTGGAGCACCCTTGGGGCAGGCACATCTGAAGTTCAGGAAATGCTGCAGCACACACTTTCTGATATCTTGTCTCTCTTCTTCTCTAAATCTTATAGTTGTAGCCTCAGGCGTCGATTCTGTGTCATGCAGGGAAGGTCGAAACAGATGCACACACTTGCGCACATACCGCACAAACTCATAGATTTCAAATATCTCTATCAACCCTCAGAGGATCAGATTGTTTTACGGGAAATCATGTCACGGGTCAAATGATTGAATTATTAATGGAAGTGCTGTGCAAAAACAATCGGCCCTTGTCTATTGTGATTCCAATGTGATATTCACAGGCCCTCTCAGCCTAACTTGATACTACTATGTTACAATCCAAATCCAATAATGCAGACTGTGCAAAAGAAAGCCCCCCCCCCACTCCTCTCCTCTATTATTTCAGTCAGTCAAAGAGTGTCTGTTGCCTTCAGAGTGGAGTGTATAACCCAGTCTGTAGAACCATATTGACTGCTATGCCACATTTCCAAGGACAAGGCAATGCATTTTCTTCAAACAGTCATGCTAAAGTAATTCACAATCATGGGCCTCTTTCACAATACACTGATCTATGAAAACCCTGTGTTTTTATGTGTCTACTTATCTGTGTGTGTGTGCGTGTGTGTGTGTGTGTGTGTGTGTGTGTGTGTGTGTGTGTGTGTGTGTGTGTGTGTGTGTGTCTGTGTGTGTGTGTGTGTGTGTGTGTCTGTGTGTGTGTGTGTGTGTGTAATCTGGCTCTTTTTACGCAACTGTAATCTTAATTTCTTTTTGACAGTGCCAAATATGGATTTTCTTCGCAAGCACAGCCGGAAAATCATCCAAGCACATCTAAGGCACATTCATGATTCACATTATGGAAATTAAAGCAGACAATCCAACGTTTTCACATTTGCATTTGTAAAGAACCACACTCAGAGAGGTACAAGTGTTTTAACCTTATTTCACAACTCTGCGGATTCAATTGAGCGTAATACGCTGCTTTATGATATTAAGAGAAGGGTTCACCAAGACCAGAAGAAGACCTCGTTCCCTTTAGGCATGGTTCTCACAGAGCGTGCATGGAAACGAGTGTTATTGTAAAAACCCCGCTGATGGATTCTTGACCTGGGCTCAGAAGGATTTCTGGCTCTGTTTTGAGAGTGACCGTAGAGCAACATCGAGGAAGGAGACGTAAGGTCACCCCTTTAGCATTTATTACCAACCCATGCCAGAAAACACAACTCTTTTAGACATCCTAAACATAGCATGCTGGACACATGGGCTGACAACTTCACTTAAGAGAAGCAAATCAAACAGGCTTGTTAATGCAGCTGCTGAAAACAGTCCCATTAGGAGCAGTCACTCCTTTTCGTTGTTTTTCTATCATTTTTCCTTGCCTTTTCATCCTCTCTCCCTATTGGGCAACGGCCGGGGAAAGAAGGGAAAAGGAAAAAGAAATGAAACATGTTCCTTTAAACATTTAATGAAGACATTTCACTTCCACTTATGACTCGGAATGGATATCATAGTGAATAAAACAAGACAAGGAGAAAAAAAGTTGCGAGAGGTTTTATATTTCTGAATGAAGGCGCTGCATGTCTAGCTCCATCAAGCTTGTTTGCGTCATTATGCATTCTCATTACGGTTTAGCAGAAGTTTCCCATCTGGGGAAGCAGAGTCCCTGTTTACAGTCCTCTCTTCCCCTCCTCTCCCTCCATATCAAACCCCATAGATGTTCTCGGAGGCCTAAATGAGCTTGAAGACAAAAAGAGCACAGTGAAGTATCTTTTTTTTCTCGGTCTAATTTGCTTTTTCCCTCATTATGTTCCCCTCTTTATGGGGAGTAGAAAACAAAAGACGACATATGTAATTACCGCATGACTAAAGCGTAAACATGCCTTGTAGGATGAGGCTACGCTTTCGGCGGGAGGCTAATTGTAACTTTCTCCTTCTCCTTCAGTGCCTGAGTTATACGATAGCTCACAGTAGGACACGTGAACATGCATATGTGCTTACATGCAAAGCACAAACCCACACTGATGCACCCATGGTGTGTGTGTGTGCACCCAGTTAAGTTTCTCTTTCTGTTTCTTCATGTAGTTTATGATTAATTTTTTTTATGGTTTATTGCTTTATTTAGTGAGCTACGTGATATAACCTATTATTGCTGCTATTCTACCAAGCACATGACAGTCATATAGCTATATATTCTGTACTTTGTCCAGGTGAAAAAAAGACACTGGAGCAAATCTTTTTCAGTTTTAACACATAGCCTGCTGCAATCTCAAGATCATTCGAGATTGCAGCAGGCTATGTGTTAAAACTACAGTATAAAAGTTGCCAGCCACAGCCTCAAAGCCTCCTACGGCAGTTAAACCACAACACTGCAACCATGAATGGCATCCCGGCCTTGGTCTACACACACACATCATTCCACACATTACTCCCCTTAGCTCTCCTTTTGATGTGTCAGAGAGAGAACTAGTCACTGTTCCTTAGTTTTTATTGCTCACACAGCAATGTGTGTCGATATATATATATATATGTATGTGTGTGTGTGTGTGTGTGTGTGTGTGAGTGTAAGAGGAAGAGAGCAAGAGAGTGTTTGCTCTTCAAAGGCAGCAAAGGGGGTGCGCTACTTAAGACCTATTAAACCTGGAGCTCTGTTCATTGTAGCCGAGAGAGAGAGAGCGCTGCGTGCTGAGGCAGACAAAACGGCGAAAGCGTACCTTTGAACTGGAATCATGTGGGAGCTCACATTTTCACAAGTGCTGCAGAACTGAAAACAATGTTTTGGCGAGTCCCCTGATATGTGTTTTTTTTCCACTAAGGGCCAGCTAACAGAGGATCTGTTAGGGCTTTGCCCTGACGGTGTGATATTACAAGCCCACAGTACATAATCCAACATACTGTGAGTTATTAAAATATGACCATAGCAGCTCCCTTGGGCTGTATAACTCACACATACAGTGTCTCTCTCTCACGCACACACACTCTGTTACAAATTCCTGTGGCCCACATGCATGCACACTGTCTATACCTCCCTCTGACTCTCCCTCTCTCTGTACTTCTCTAATGCAGACACCCAGACATGAGCACACAGTTTTATTTAAAGCTGCACTCCAGCTCATATCCCTCAGTAGAAGGGGTAAACTTCCCCCACAAATCAATACTTAAATGGAGTTTCACTCCTTCATTACATACTTCACACTACAGGCAGTTGCCTTGTAAGGGGGAGGAAAGTGTCTGAGGAAAAAGTCGACCAGTCTACATGTTACTCTATATCAGGGAGGTACAGGAGATAAACATAGCAGACAGAGTTCTCTCCGGAAGCAGGAAGGAAGCAAGACGCTCTAAATCTGATCAATGCCACACACTTCAATTTATGTATAAGGGATCTAAAAACAGAAAAATTACTATAACCTTATTATGAGCTGCAGGAAGGTTTTTGCAGAGTATGTGTACTAGAGATTGATTTCCGAGACTCATTCCAAATAAAAAGAAGCAAGCTGAGTGCAAGTGCTATGTTAATGATAGATATGCCGGTATTGGATTCATTTATAGCGCGGGAGTGGAACACTATTGTTAGATCATAATTCAAACAACCTGCTTCTTTCAACTATGCTAGATGAGACTCCCGGGAGGATACTGCTGTAGTCATCTGCATTGTCTGTGTGTTTGCATGCACGCTCATCCTACACACTCAAACACACACACACACACACACACACACACACACACACACACACACACACACACACACACACTCTGTGGATTCATACAAGCACACACAATTTTGGTGTTCGTGCGGTCCCCGGGGCGCAGAGCAGGACAGGAGATTTATGTTCTCTGTCGTCCAGACACGGTTCTCCCGGCTAGCTCACCGCTCATTAGGGCTCCTACATGGTCATACGTGTTACTCTAACAAGCTGTATAGAGCCCCCCACTAAAGCCTGATGGATTCAAGGGGTGGAGTGGGTTTCCTCTCTGCAACAACCCGGAGGAGACGTCACAATGCATGAAGCATTGCAGGAACAACTTATCTCCATCTAGGCAGGAGGAGGACTATGGAGTCTTTCAGCCATCCATCATGGTTAGCTGTGTTTATTAGGCCTCGGTTTAATGATGCTTTCAAAGACATGAAGATGCACTGGAATTAAAATGTTTGTTTTGCGCCCTGTTTGTGCAGAACAGAAGGGGGGGGGCTGTAATCAGTGCTGCGTTTGCAACTGAAGCGGGGGAACATGTTTGCTAATCGCTATAGTTACCTGATATGAAATGAGTGTCATTCTCATTCTCTGTTGGTTGCAGGGACTGGAGTAAATACGAAGGCCAAATGAACAAACAGATGACTTGTTTGTGAGCTGCTCTGCTCATAGGGTTTATCAGTTCTGCTCCTAATCTGCCTGATAATGCATCCACAGTCTATTTTGTGACTCATGTCTGACTGATCATGCTGTGTACATGTGACTGTGTGTCTGTTTGTGTGAGAAGAAGACAAGCAACAGCTTCCTGAGAATCTGTTGCTTGTCATGCAAATTGACTTGATGGAAAAGGAGCTTTGCTTTGTTAAAATACCATTTCTTGTGAAAAGCTAAGGCAATAAATGGTAATATCGCTGCCAATGAAGCTCATTTCATCTTAGTCTGCACCTTGGGATTTAATCAAAAATCCTGTAGCTGCTCACTTATGACTGATGTGATCGGCCTTTCCACTACAGAGGAATACATTAAAATGATTCCTGTAATGAAGACATATTGCATAGACCAGCTATCAAGTCTAAGTTTTGCTTCCTGCTTTGCTACAGTGCGGACGCTTTTCTGCTTGCTATCCCCTCTGCTTGCATTTTTTGCTACTATCTGCTTTTCCTCAATAAGAAACAAAGAGCAGCAGCTCCTGGATACTTACAAAACCAGTGGGATTATATTTTCTTTCAGATAAAACAGGCATTTTTCAATATTTTTACGACTTCCTCAACGCTACGCGAGGAGGCCTACCAAACAAGATAAGCCTGAGCCTGTGCTACAGTGCTAAAGGTAATTAGCAGAAGATGCCTCCCTTCTCTACGGAAGATTACCACACACTCCTACAGAAGATTTTACTGTTGGAAACAAAAGTTAATCGGTTAGAAGTAAATGTAGAAGTAAATGGACTATGTGGGAATAACACCACTCTAGCACTGACTCAAAACAGTGGACAAGAGCATGCTAGAACCCAGCTAACTAGCAATGATGGAACTATGAAGAGACGGGAGGACTCTGTACAGGGTAATAAATCTACCAGCGATAATCCTCCCTGGAACACACTTGGTGCAAAGCCAAAGAGAAGACCACCTCCCTGCGACAAGGGAGAACGGATAACTGGCAGGACCCAGCGGCCCGATATCTGTGATCTGGCCGACTGGCCTGCGTTACCATCCAGGCATAACGCCTCCTCAACCCCAGTGCTTCGTAGAACAAAGCAGCGGACAACTGAGAAGAGGGGAACTACCAAGAAACCTCCCCAGCAAACAGGTGTACAACTACAAAACAGGTTTGCTCCACTGTTGCAGGACCATGGATCCCCTTCTAAATTTCTGGATAACCCTCCACCACCACGCAGCAGGGTAAGACCTGCTAACTTAAAGCCACAGAGAAAGCTAACGACAGGGCCTGAAAATCTGATTGTGGGTGATTTTTCTGTAAAAGATATGAAAAGCAGCAATGACACCAAAGTACTCTGCTTTCCGAAGGATTTGGTGTCTGACTTGGAAGGAAGAATCTTGGAAATTGTGGCTGCACACCCAACTGTGAAAAATATCATTCTGCACATTGGTTCTAATGACATTGAAAAACGACAATCAGAAAAGTTGAAAGAGCACTTCAATAATCTCCTAGAAACAGTCAGCTCTGTGAATGCTGAGGTGTTTATCAGTGGTCCTCTGCCCCCGACCGGGAGAGGAGCTGAGAGATTCAGTAGATTGTTTTGGCTCAACAAATGGCTCTTAACTGCATGTGCAGTTCGTTCAATGCATTTTATTAACAATTTTAGCTTTTTCTGGGACCGCAGGCATCTTTTTAAGACAAATGGACTTTGCCTGAATAAGATGGGAGCAAAGCTATTCATTACCAACATGTTTTACTTCCTGCGTCATCCATCTGTCCCCACTGCCAAGGACACGAGACAAGAAGAGGAGCCCAGAAAGAAGGAAGAGAAAACACGGCTTATCACGCCATTGCCATCCCCCTCTACCCCTCCTTCCATTACATGTGAGGATCCCTCTCCCACCCCCCCAGAGCCCCCATCCAGGTCTACGTCTCCCTCATTCTCCCTCCCTTCAATAAACCTTTCTCCCCCCTCCTCCCCCTTGGAGTTCCGGGAGTTACCCCCACTTACCCCCCGTCCTACTCCCATTTTTACTCCCTTAGATCGACCTCAGTGCCCCCCCCTTCAGCGTCCACCTGCACCAGCTCATCTCAGCGGTGACGCCATCTTACGCCGACCTGCCCCCCCACCTCCACGAAGACGTGCTCCACCTCCACCAATCCATCCCAGCTGTGACGCTGCTCACTCCCCCCCCTTATGCCCACCCCCTCCTCCTCCTGACAGCAGCCCTGAATATTACTGAGACAGAAAAGGGTTCAGCAGTAGACCGCATTATCAGCTGGACCCAAGGTCGCCTACGTCAAAACATGGCACCTTCTGCATTCCTGTTGTGACTACCAAGAGAGTAAACATTGTGAAACTTAGACACACTGCTAATCTAACAAATCTCATTCCTATTCTCTCCAGCTCAAAGTCAACCCCAAAGCCTGTGAATAACAGCATCAGGATGGCTCTGCTTAATGTTAGGTCTCTTAATAACAAATCATTTTTAGTCAATGATTTTATTACCACTTCTAAACTTGATTTTATGTTTTTAACTGAAACATGGCTAGAACAAAATAACAGTGCAAGCATTCTGATTGAGACAGCACCCCCCCAACTATAACTTTATTGATGTATCTAGATCTGGAAAAAGAGGTGGAGGGGTTGCTGCTATATTTAAAAATATATTTCAGGGGAAACAGATGTCACTTGGTGATTTTCCATCATTCGAATACCTTTGTGTTGTATTGAAATGTTCTCCCAGAGTTCTGCTGTTAATTATTTACAGGCCACCTAAATATTCTGCACATTTTTTCGATGATTTTACTGAATTATTGTCTAGCATCTCCACCGACTTTGACTGTCTAGTTATAACTGGTGACTTTAATTTTCATATTGACGATTTGAATGACAAGGGTGCAAAAGAACTTTTGACTATTTTAGACACATTTGAACTGTCTCAACATGTGAAAGAGGCTACTCATTGTAAGGGACACACCCTGGACCTGATTATCACAAAAGGTCTCAATGTTTCTGATGTTTTTGTGACTGATCCTTCATTGTCTGACCACTTTTGTGTTTTCTTTAATATTTCTTTCATTCCTGACACACAAACAAAATCAAATACTGTCAAAAAACGGTACATCAATGAACATACTAATGTACTCTTTAAAAATGCCATCTCCTCGTTACCACCTCTAATCCCATGTCATGCTGATGATCTTGTGAACAACTTTAATTCCAAAATTTTGAATGTTATAGATGACATTGCACCTGTTACGGTTAAAACCAGTTCTAGTAAGCAAAAGGCACCCTGGAGAAAAGCTGCTGTTGTAACAGCCCAGAGAAGAGAGTGCAGGAAGGCTGAACGAATCTGGCGGAATACAAAACTTCATATTCACCATGACATCTATAAAGAGCGCCTCCGGGCCTACAATTTAGACTTAAAAAGTGCTAGAGAAACATTCTTCTCCAACATCATTAACAACAACATTAATAAGGCAAAAACCCTATTTGCAACTGTTGACAGACTGACCAACCCCCCAACACAAATACCACCTGAACTCCATTCCACGCAGAAATGCAATGAGTTTGCGTTCTTTTATACTGATAAAATTGAAGGCATCAGACGCGCCATCAATATCTCAAACAAAAATGTTGGATCACCACCCTATTTAGGCAAAAGTAACACAGCAATGATGACAAGCTTTAATGTCATAGACTCTCAAACTCTAGTGGAAACGGTGACAAATCTAAAACCATCCACCTGCTGTCTTGATGCTCTACCTACCAACTTCTTTAAGATTGTTTTTGACTGCCTAGCAACAGACATATTGCAAATAGTTAATAACTCTATTCAGTCAGGCCATTTCCCAAAAGCCTTCAAAACTGCAGTTATTAAACCTCTCCTAAAAAAGCGGAGCCTAGATGCCTCTATTATCAACAACTACAGACCAATTTCAAATCTACCTTTCATAAGTAAAATAATTGAGAAAGTTGTCCTACAACAACTAAATCACTTCCTGGCTTCAACTGGCTGCCACGACAACTTCCAGTCAGGATTTCGACCTCTTCATAGCACCGAGACGGCCCTGATTAAAGTTGTAAATGACATCCGTCTTAACACAGACTCTGGCAAAACTTCAATATTAATGCTATTAGACCTCAGTGCTGCATTTGACACTGTCGACCACTCAATACTTTTGGACAGGTTGGAAAACTGGGTGGGGCTCTCAGGCACAGTCTTAAGCTGGTTCAGGTCATATCTACAAGACAGGAACTATTTTGTTTCCATTGGTGACTTCGTATCAGAACCAACCGACGTAACGTGTGGAGTCCCCCAAGGTTCGATCTTAGGGCCGACTTTATTCAACATCTACATGCTTCCACTAGGACAAATCATGCAAAATAATAAAATTGACCACCATTGCTATGCTGATGACACCCAAATCTATGTAGCGCTCTCACCAAACGACTATCGCCCCATAGATCTTCTGTGCCAGTGCATTGAGCAAATCAAGGACTGGATGTGTCAAAATTTCCTACAACTAAATGAGGACAAAACTGAGATCATTGTATTTGGTGCTAAAAAAGAAAGGTTTAAAGTAACCCAACACCTTCACTCTCTGTCCCTGAAAACATCAAATAAAGCCAGAAATCTGGGGGTTATTATGGATTCAGATTTACACTTGGAGAGTCACATCAAATCAGTAACAAAATCGGCCTACTATCATCTCAAAAATGTAGCACGACTTAGAGGGCTCATGTCAGCTCAAGACTTAGAAACACTTGTACATGCCTTTATAACTAGTAGGCTAGACTATTGTAATGGTCTCCTTGCAGGTCTTCCAAAAAAAACTGTCAGGCAGCTCCAGCTTGTTCAGAACGCTGCTGCTAGAGTTCTAACAAAGACCAAAAAATGTGAGCACATTACACCAATTCTTAAATCCTTACATTGGCTCCCTGTATGTCAGAGAATTAATTTCAAAATCCTACTGCTCACATATAAATCACTACATGGTTTAGGGCCAAAGTATATCACTGATATGCTTCCACTACATAAGCCTTCAAGATCACTAAGATCTTCTGACACCAATCTGTTAGTGATTCCCAGAGTAAATACAAATCATGGGAAAGCATCATTTAGTTACTATGCAACAAACAGCTGGAATAAACTTCCTGAAGATTTAAGACTTGCCCCAACTCTGACCACTTTTAAAACAAGACTGAAAACTTTTATGTTCACCTTAGCCTTCTGCTAAATTTTACCTACATTGCACTTTTAACTTCTGCCTTTAACCAAACAATTTTAATCACTCTGCACTGTAACTTTTATGTTTTTATTCTCTGTTTTTTAATTGTCTTTTAATTCTTGCATTTTATTTCACTTTATTGTATGACATGTTATGATGTGAAGCACTTTGAGTCTGCCTTGTGTATGAAAAGCGCTATACAAATAAACTTGCATTGCCTTGCCTTGCCTATCATCAGGCTCTTATCAGAAAAATAACTGACCTAACCACAGCTAATGATCTCCGGCTGGCCTTGTTCCATTCTTTCTATGGGCAAAAGTGACAAAGTAGCACACAGGTGAAGGTTGCAGTGAAGTAGGTAAATAGTGTGTGAAGAGAGGAGAGAGGGGAGTGTTATTTACAACCAAGTGAGTTGCAAGATAAGCTCATGTTTAGATAGATGCCCCTACATTCTCCACACCGCCAGTAATTCAAGCAAAGCTATCAAGAAGTGGCAAATAAAATGTCTGCAGTCAAATTTTACAGACCAGTAAAGTGTAACTTAATAAAGGCGCTGAAATGCCTGCCGTATTGACTGCTCGTGCAACAACATAGTGTTTCCGAAATGATGGAGGATGCTATTAACAGCATCATTAATGAACCAACTCAATGACTCTGTAATCAAACGTTCCATTCAGCAGTCTAACTTATTCTAACAAACAGTGGGAAGTGAAAACAGCAGTGATAGCACAGGCACAGCTCCCCCCCCCCCAAGCCTTTCCTGATTAATCATGTTACAATTTTTGTGCACTAGGTCATTCACCTCTGCAGCTTTGGCAACAGCGAGGAGTTTGATGGTTCTTGGAAAGGGCTGTTTTATCATCGCAGCAACTACAGGCTTTTAAAATATGGGACAGGCCGAGTCATTCAATCGAAAGCTGTTTAAATTGGCAGGCCGCAGAGGTTTTTAAAAAGATATTTAGGTGATCTGGAGAGGGTTTCACTTTTCTAACACAACATCCAAAGTAAACTTTTTCATATCCAATGATACAGAACCAGCACTGCACAGACAGAGAGCACTGCCATTGTAAATTAATCAGACTTGTGGAGGAAAAACAGGAAAAAGCATTCCTCAAATTAGACAAACCCCAGCCACAGCTTGACGCGGGCAAGCCCTGGCTGTGATATGGCCAGCTTCCATGCTTCATACAGAGCCAAGGCAAATATAGGGCTGATAAAGTTGGCCAGGTCTGATACGGTTAACCTCCGTGTTATCAGTTCTCCGGCCAATTATGTTCTCAGATGCCTCCACTCACGCTCCGTTGATTACTGCTTTGCACAAACGAGAGCATATGAGTGGCATCACATTATATTGTTCATTTAGGGAAATAACAACAAAGTCAAGCTGTGTATTTGGGTTTTAATCCAGACACATTTCAACGGCTGAGTCTCTGTCAGACTCATGCCTCTTCCTCTGATCTGGGAACACAGTGAAGGGAGACTGTGGTGCAGTCAGTCCAGATCCAAGCTGCTCTATCTGGGGGACTCCAGGCCGGCCAGGCTGCCCGGCCCCTTCACGGAGACAGTGCTGGGTTTAATTATCCCCAGCTGTGCTTCATCTCCCTCCCCAGCTGGGCTTTGTGTCCCAGTGTCCTCTGTAAGTACGGTGCATTCACACTAAAGTCAAGGTGAGACACACAGGCGGGTGCGCACACACACTGCGCCTGCACAGACTGACGTGCAGCCACACACAGAGAGAAAGTTGATGAATACCAGCAATGGACACAATAATGGGAACACCTGTACAACATGGCAGTTTAATCTAGTGCACGTTGCAAAAATAATATTAGTGTTTGGGAGCTTGTGTGACTGTCCACTCTCAGTTAATTGAGTGTATGTTTTTTATGCTTTAAATTTGGTGCTGCTGTATTGGATTTCATTATATTGTATTGTGTAAGTGAATTTGTTTCTCCTGCCTGCTGCATATATATTCAAGGGGGGATAAATAATGTGAACGCCTTCCAGGATATTAACCATTCCATGCTACTCAGGCCAATTATCAAGACTGAATGGTGTCTTAGTATTCTGCTCTTTATCAGGGAGGCTGTTCTTTTCTGGTAAACCAGGATTATTTTTACTCTCCACAGATACACACAAGCCCGAAATACTGGGAGGGGTCAATAATCTCTTTATACGTGAAATAAATATCAAGATAGACAGCAGACATCACACACCATCATTTCTGAAATACGGTATAATTGAACGATCACTTCTTTGTCCTAGGTTTCCCAAGAGCGTATGTAGTTATTGATTGTTTCAGAACAATTGTTCTGTTTTTTTTATTCTTTCTGTTGACTAAAAATGCACCTATAAACAACATAAACCAACAATACATATTTGTAAGCATTGCAATGACTGAATGAATGAATATTTAATTTTCATGTCTGATCATTTACATAACTCATCCCTCAGGGGATTATTTAGACACATTAACCAACAACAAGCCAAACGTTGTGTTAACCCACCATCATCTAACAGCACAGTACATGAACCTCATCCAAACGTACGTGACATAAACATCAGCCAACACATACATAAACATAAACCTCCCACGTTCCCCCTCCAGGATATATCCCACGGTACGAGTGTATACAAACATACAACAGTCCACTAAGCACAAGACACAATACATGAATACAAAAAAATCACATCTGCATCCACTTGTGTCTGCTATCCCATCTGTCATCGGTTACTTTTGTCTTTCTATTTAATGCTTCAGAGAAATTCAGAGAATGCAGAATCTTTATCAATAAGACTTTTAAGCTCATCTTCAGTATCAATTACATTAAATGAGGGAAATAAAATGTGTCATTAATCTGGTTTTAACTCTTCACACAAAGGACAGCATAACTTTATTCATCTTGCAATGTTCACCTTTTTTTAGTCCTCAATCAAACCTCCTTTCCTTTCTCTTTGAATATGAAGTGTTCATACAACGCAAACAAACTGTGAATAACTTCAGTATTTTCAGATTTGTGTCTTTTTGAACTGAAAATGGTCTGCTAGGGTAAATTCAGGTTTATTGGGACATCAGGTACATTTGAAGAGTGTTGGGGCGGGAGGGTAGAGAGGGTAGCTTTTCCTCATTACTGAATAAAAAGTGTGAAAGGACAAACCCACTAAAAGAGCATTAGTGGCGTAGTGTCTAATTCTGATGCCTCCACACCTAGAGGTTGAGTGATCAAATCTTGGTTGAGGCCATCCAGTGTTAATTTAGGTTTCTCCCATCAGAGATAATAATGAACTACCAACAAGTCATGAAATGAAAAGGACAAACCCTCTGAAAAGCATTTTCTGACATGCTGCACGGTGGCGTATGGGGCTAAGTCTGTTGTCTCCCATTCATGAGGTTGAGTGGTTGAATCTTGGTTGAGCCAAACCAGTAGTAAGCTGGACTGCTCTGGGTTTTTTCCCATTGGAGATGATTTTAAACTACCCTAATGTTCTGAAATGAAACAAACAAATAAAAAGAAAGCACTGACAGGCAGCATAGTGGTTTAGCAATTAGGACTGCTGCCTAAGAGAGTGAAGGTCCAGGGTTTAAGCCCAGTGCAGACAGGGACAACGTAGGGAGAATGAAGTCAGGGACAGTGCTGGGAGAGTGTAGGGAGGGAAGAATGAGGGACAGTGCTGGGAGGTAGAGAAGTAAGGAAAATGAAAAAACAATGGTAGAGAGGGTAGAGGAGTGTTTTAGCTTTATTTTATTATAAGGTTATACAATTTGAAAGCATAAACATGATATATAACCATGTGTGATGCAGAAGGGTACCAACTTAAACATATATTTTTTGGGAGTTTTTAATTTTGAGGACTTTTCTTTGTGTCCCAAATGATCAAACATGGTTTGATATATTGGGACAGTATGTTTAAGGTAATTTGGGACACCGTTAAAATGCTAATAAAATGTGTGACACTGTGTTACACTAATGTTTTCATACAACCTGAATAAAAAGAGGAACTTAACATATATACCATCACAGAACCTCAGAGATGCAAATTTGAAGATCATGAATCATGAACAGATTCATATTTGTATTTAAACCTAGCATCAGTACTTTGTTTTCACCTTATATCTTTTCATATTCTGCTACTTAAATACAAAAAAAGTAAAAAGAAAAAAGGTTTCTCAGGGTGAGTTTCAGCTTTACCCTCTGACTGCTAACATTATGGCTACAGCTCTGCTTATAAGACATATAGCTACATGCTGTATAGGTATTCAAGTTGCTAAGCTAATGGTCTGTACACACGCAAAGAGATGAATATATGAACCACACACACGCACACTCACAGCCTCTTAAAACAGATGTGACTGTTGAGATAACAGAGTAGCATCGCCACATGCGGCTTTCTGAACGAGACAAATGCCTGTGAAAGCTGTCCCGGCGTGAAGCTTTTGCATGACCATTGCTCTGGCAGTTTTGATCGAATCCCAATCTGACTGGGTTTGACGTGGTCCATCTGTGCGACTGTCCTTGGCCTTGGTTTAGGGTCTGGAGCAGAGGGGGCTGCGGAGTTATCACACTGAGAGGCTGTTAGGGTCATTACAACCCTCTGCTTCAATATTTCCACTTTTCTGATGGGAGCCAAATGTTGTGCTGGAATCCCTGTGTCTGGTTGTCTTTGTTCCCGTCTCTCACCATCCTGTCCGGGGCCATGCCAGCACAGCTGTGAGCTGCAGCATGTAATAAAAGTCTAATGCGAGCAGCTGCTGGGGGTTTAAACTGTAATGAGATGGTGTGTGAGATTACCACACTTCGCTAGTCGCTGAGAGAAAGCTTGGCATCCCGACAACATTGTGTCCTCCCCCCTCAATAGTACAATTACACTTTAGATATGGCTAATAGAATATCCACACAACGCCTGTAAGCAAGAAGCGTAATGAGCTTTAGCTTAGCCTCTTCGCTCCCTCTTCCTCTGTCTTTCCATCTCTCTCTGTCACATGCCCACAGCTGCACCGAGCGTCCACCCCAAGGAGTTGCAGTTAACTGCGAGGGACTGATGTAGGAAACAGAGACCGCATTTCTGAAATCAAAGGCACGCCTAGTCAGAAGATTCCCACAGAGAGGGACAGATTTTTTCAAGAAACACAGTTTGCCTGCATACATCAAGCCGACAAATAATTCAGGCCTCAAGTCATGAATAGTTGAAAGCTCTGTGTCAACTTCATTAGTCAGCATGGGGGGGTTAGTGGTACAGGATGTATGAATACCCACATGGTGCCCATACATTGAATAGCACGGTTACAATGGAAAGGAGGCTTGCTATTGAGTTGCTTTAGGCCTGCTGTTGAGCTTTTGTAATGTTCCACTTTATTATGCAAAATCCTTTCTTTTTCCCCCACTTTCTTATTGTCGTGCTTATTTTCAATTACCTTCTCCTTTTGTTGCTTGAGTTCATTTGTTTTACTTACTCTATTCTCTTCTCTCTCTCTTTCTCTCTCTCTGTCTCTCTCACTGTCTCATCCCATTAATGGAGCTCTATCCCAGGCATGATAGGATGGATGTAGCAACATAAAAGTCCTTGTTATGATTCTTGTGCTTCCTTAGAGGGGCTCTGTAATGAAAGTTCAGGGTGTCTTGGTGTGAAGCGTCTGTAC
The DNA here is from genome assembly GCA_020745685.1 of Tautogolabrus adspersus. Classification (NCBI taxonomy): domain Eukaryota; kingdom Metazoa; phylum Chordata; class Actinopteri; order Labriformes; family Labridae; genus Tautogolabrus; species Tautogolabrus adspersus. Next base: position 10,712,145 of record CM036540.1, read on the forward strand.
CTGTCATAGCAGTGCTGCGATAATAGGCCCAAAGGTGCCACTGCCTCATCACGGTGGAGGAGGAACTCTTCTGAATGAGTGTGGCTCTTCATTACCTCATGCAGAAGGCTAAACTCCAGATTCACAGCTCTGTGGAGCTAGATATTGTGAATGTGACCCCAGGGAGCAGAGCAGTGGAATTTCAATACGCCACACGGTCAGTATTATTCCACACCTGAATGCGGAGCCTTCCAGACAATTAGTGGAGAATTATAGAAGGCGAGGCGTCGGGTAATTTAAAGAGTCCGTCTCGCCTCAGCCACAGCCTTGGCCTTGCAAGCCAGCGGGGATTTTTCTCATTCTCACAGCAGGGGGGGGAGGGTGATGCAGGCAGTAAGAAAACGGATGCTCTCAGAAAACTTAAACGGGAGCAAACTTTCTACCTATTTAGGAGGTGTCAAGTGAGGCAGCTCTAGCCTTTCAAATTCTAAATGTTTCTGCTAAATGTCTTCGTGCCCCTGCTCTGTCGCTGGGGTTTTGCATTTGCAGTTCTTCTGTGTTTCAGGGCAGGTACAGCAGTGAGACTTCATGTAGCCAAATGGCCTGTCACTGTCACACACTGTAACCATTTTATCAACCCAATGCAGACAAGCTCCAGCCCATTATAAATGCAAAGGATGATCAAGTCATTAAAGTAATATTCGAGTCTGGACTGTGGCAGCCTTATCAGTGCACTCCACCATCCGTTTCATTAGCCCACCTCATCTTGCCATCATCAGAAGCAGCAGAAATAGTCTGAAGAAGATAAGAGATGTCATATAACTACACCAGAGCTCTTGATTAAAGCGCTGTATTAAGTGACACCCTGTTGTTATTTTACTGCCGATCCATCTCTTCATCTACACATAAAGTGAGTGATTATTAGCTGACACAAAAGTAATGGAAAGTTCTTCAGAATTTCCAACCAGCTAGAATCACCTGATAAGATCAAATTAAAAAAACATCTAAACAATTGCATGATTGCGTTAATGCATCCATCACTTCACGCCTGTTCTTTTTGTCATCTGTTAGTCATGCGATGCCTCAGCGCTGCAGCTCACCGCTCAATGTGGAATGCACATGGCCACATGAGATCTTCGTAGTATCCCAACTTTCTCCCTCTGAAACGTGTGTTCCAGCTGTTACCACTCTATGGACTTGTGAGGTTATAATGAGCATGGAAGCAGCTGCTTCCTCCTACAGTAGAGGCCCCAGCCTTTCTAATCCTGATCATTAAGAAAGGGAAGGGTGTGGGGAGCGCAGTGCACAGACTTGAGGGCCTCAGCACCCCAGGACACGCTGTGGAGACTTTGGTTATCCGAGCGTTTTATGAGTTGGACTAGCAGGTATAGGACCTTATTGATCTGCCTGAAGTGGTAAAAAAAGGATTAACTTATGCAAGACAGCTGGAAAAAGGACTACAAAAAGAAGTGCTGCGGCTCCATTTTTTCCTCCGTCATTGTCCAAACTCTGGTCTGAATTTGGACATTCAGCACAAATTTGCCGGCCTTTTTCCTACCATCACAGTGTGAACCTGCTAAGCTACGATAAAGACACAGTAGCCTGATAATTCTGTATTCTCACAGCCTTAACGTCACCGTGCATAAACTCAATCGCACATAGAAAATATCAGATTATGAAATATTTATGTTCTGACCTTTCCCAGTAATGATTTCATGATTTAATTTTCTCCGGCTTTACCTTAAAGTGCTGAGAGAATACAAAACAGACCCAAGCAGCGGTCACGAGGGGGAAAAGATCTATTGAGACGATGGCATTTGCATTCAGCTTGTAAATATCAACAACATTCGGGCAGATTATTAATAGGCCTGGTCTTGCCTGTTTCACTATACTGTGTCTCCATAAGCCTCCACACATTAGCTGAGACAGCCCTGTCTGTCTTTCAATTTCCCTCTTTAATACTTTAAGCTGAAACAGTTGAGTGAGTGAAGTTTAAATGGCCTGATAACCAATACAAAGAGTTGTAAATCACAGAGCATGAACACAGCGTCATTTACATGAAATATATGCGGGCATGCAGCATGGGATGTACCAGTGTAAAGTTAATAATGTTACATTTAGAATAACAAGCCCACTCAGCCTTGTCACAGTTGAGTCGACGTGAAACTGCACCCAGAGCTGCGACTCTAACAAGACTGTGTCTTTGGAGCAATTTTATGTAGATTAGTAATATGCTAATTTGAAGCATGACCTCGCTGTTTGCCAGAGAAAATCTGTCTCTTTTTTGATCTGCATATTAATGCAAGAAAAGATAGAAGTCGAGACATGAAAAGGTTTAATAAAATCAGCAGGTAAGTGGCAGACTCATAATTAATCCGGCAAAGAGGAAGTCTTCCACAGACAATGGCCGTACCTCAAATTCATAATTGGGCCCTTTATTGATATTCTACAACGCATCTCCTGAAACAGTGATTAATCTTTCACGGCAAAAAAAAAAAGGAAACATGATTTACTTCCTCCTTTACCTCTGGCACTACTAGCTTAGCCGATCAGAGCCCAGAATTATCTCAGCCAGCATCCCCCCCCAGGTGATAAATACACAAACTAGCAAAATTGCAAACCAAACTCATTTTTCAACAAGAATCACAAATGAAGGTGCAGTTCAGGGGACAGGCCATGGCTCTTCGTGTGATGGTCTGTCATTGCGTTTGCTCTACCTAACCTCTCTTGACACCTGGAGTCAGGGACCCCCCTCTAAATGTGTAATATTCAATCTTCCTGACAGCTCTGCTAATGACCAGGAGGAACCAAAACAGAGGTAATAGGTGAGCCTCAAAATTGCTTTCAAATTATCCCTGATAATGATTCCCTTCCAAGTAATAAACCCTGTGTATGTGTGTGTGTGTGTGTGTGTGTGTGTGTGTGTGTGTGTGTGTGTGTGTGTGTGTGTGTGTGTGTGTGTGTGTGTGTGTGTGTGTGTGTGTGTGTGTGTGTGTGTGCGTGTGTGTGCGTGTGATTCAGTGTGTGTGTGAGTGGCAGAGTGTTTACGTAGAGAGAACGTAGAATGGCAGGGCTAATTATCAGCACTATTAAAGGTAAGTACATCCAGCTGCATCCCGGACAAGTCCTAATGAAGGATAGCAGACAGACTGGACTCTTTCATGTGTCGTCTGTTGTTGGTCAACATCCACACCTCCGCTCTGCTGCTCGGGTTCTGCTTCTGCTCTGATTCTGCACTGAGGCGAAGGTTAAACATCTCACAGTGAGACTGGTTTACCTCCTCAGGGCCTGTGGTCTTGAATAAACCCTGCAAAACCTTTTTATTTGTATGGTAAACTTTCACACTAAACAGACAAAAAGTACAAATCAAGAAAGTTGTAGTATTTTCAAACTTTTTTGATTCATACCAAAGATGAATAATCTTGTCAAGCACCATTTGCAGTGAATTATTAACACAACTGGTCTTAATTTGTCTTGGTGGCATATGCAATCTTTTTTTCAGTTTGAGCCGACAAGAGACAAGTCTGAAAAGTTTATTGCATGCTTGTCAAACTCGTGTCCCAAACATCTGTTACTGTAACACAAAACTAGACGGCTCTGCCTAATTTACACTATTTAATCCCTGTTTTGTTCTCACAAATATACCTCCATAAATCATACTCCTTAGCGGTCTCATGCGTTTCATTTCCTTGCCTGAAAATGAAACTAAATAAAGTTTATGTGGGGGGGGGGGGGGTAATGTTTGGTTGTAATTGCAACCAGTGAGAACAAAGTTTCCAGAATTAAAAAGAACATTGAAGTATTCAATAATAATTAGATAAACAATTGTATGTCTGAACAGTAAACTTGTAACATGTGTTAACATTACCACATTGTGTTTTTTTGTTTCGTGTTTGTAGTTTATGACAATCAGTTTTATTGGTGTGGATTGTACAAATTTGTGAGGCATTTACCATTGAAACGCTTTTAACAGTCACAAAATAGATCCATATGACTGTTTGTTTTCTGAATGTGGCCTCGATGGTTGAGATTTGGTTATGTTTCATATACACAAAATAATCAGGTTCTGTTGGAGAGATGGCGCACATGGTTAAAAGACACCAATGGGAAATGAACAATGTCCTCTGGTACAAAGTCAGATTTTACGGTGTCACGCTATTCCATCTTTGGCGGTCTTTATTCACATGCAAGAGAGCGGCTGTCAGGCCATTTTTCAACAAATGGAAAATCCACCAGTACATCCCCCTGAAATCTCTGAGGAGTGACCCCTGATGCCACGGTGCCATACCAAAGACACAGTAAAGCCCGCTAAAGACAAATCACCAACTGTTGGTGTTGGACGGCCTCAGCCTCTTGTATGGTGTTGACTCTTTCTTTGTGCAATAAGGCAAAGGTTCAAGAGGTTCAAACTCAGTTTTGTGTGGCCCATTTGTTTTGGTTTATACCAGCATTTTTGCAGATTATGCAATATCTTGCCTGTTTTTGTATAGGCTGCAGGAAGACTGCAGATCTTTCCTCTATCTTCTTACACAGTATGTTTAATGCCAAACACTGCAGAAAAAGGGCTCATTTAATAAAGGCTGCACTCCCGGATTAGAGTTTGGTGTATTTCAACACTTCACTGCTCTGTGTTGTATGCCAACGTGCAATATATCAGTCTCTATTTCTACTCTAATGCATGTAACACAGCGATTTGTACTTTTCTAATCAGTGCAGCGTAAATACATCACTGTCAACATGCAGCACTTGGCCGACTCATTTCTTCTCTCAAATTACAACCGTTCTAAGTGCTCTTAATTTTCCAGCACTGGTAAATTATGAATGATATAAAATATTCAAAAACCAGCATAGAGAAACTGTAGAGAGAGTTTCTTAATAATCAAGCTAAGTATGTGATGGTCTGTACTTAACTAAATGAGCACAGAGCAGTGCACTGCATAGCTGTTTGACCTCTATGCAGCACATTCATTTTCCTAACATATGTTGGCTATTTTGGCAGCTCTGGACTGTGAAACTGAGACAGGCGAAGAGAGGTCTGTTGTGCATGTGAGCGTGATCTAAGTGGCTGTGAATACTGAGGAACGGACCAGCGGTTAGTGGTTGGTGAGAAAAGTTAGCAAACTGAATGACATGTTTGTGTGATCTGATGCAGATTTTGCTGAGGCACTCTGGGGGATTGGGATAACCTGAGGCCCTTAAACTATGAACTTCCAATCATTTCCAAACATACCCGAGCACGCACGCATATACACACCGGGCCATGTGTAATTATGCCACCCATCCCCAGCAGCATAAACATTCCTAAGGTACAGCTGTTCTGGTGTGTCTGATATTAAACGACAAGGTGACTTGGTGTCCTGTAGGCCACCTGAGAGGTAAAGCTGTGCAAGGAGACACAGCAATCTATTCTCCTCAGTGCTGAGAGGAAACTTACTCAGGCAGAGAAGCAGTTATTTCCCTGCTTTGCTCTGCTCTGCTCCCAATCCCTCCCGGTTTGCCTTCAAGTCAACACCAGTTAGTACTTTCTTCTGTGTGTGTGTGTGTGTGTGTGTGTGCCAATGTGTGTCTGCGAAACTGTACGCCAGGCTAATTTCCACTGCGATGCACGGCAGTGTGCTACTAGCATTCTCCAGGATATTGATGTGCAGCACATTAGGCGGCAGAGTGAATCAGTTCTGTGTGCTGTAAATATTCTATTGTCACTTTAATGCTTCTGTCGATGGCTTTGTCCTGGGTAATTCAGTCCACTGCTGTTTCTGTCCCCTGTAGCCTCCACCAGCGAAGCATCCCACACACGTCTGCACACTTCATGCACACACATGCAGACACAGGGAGACTGAAAGAGAGAAAATGAGAGGAGAGTAGAGAGAGATAGAGAGGACATACACATTCACTTGCAAACACACATACACACATACACACACACTGCCCGGGGTTTTTCTTGCCGTCACAGATGATCAGGCCCAGTTTTGGCTTTAGCTTTACTCTGACCAACCCCTGGTCCTGGAGCCAAACTGTTAAAAGACATTAAGTCAGCACTGAGACGCGCTGCTGCTTCCTCTCCCTACTAACCACAGGACACTAAATATGTGTATGTGCATGCATGCTTTTGTGTTTGTGTGATGGAAACAGGGTGACTGTGGGCTAGGATCTGCACACATGTGTACCCTAATGAGTCTTTGCATGTACTGGCGCATGTGTAGCCTTCTCCTTGGTGAGGTCAGATAGAGAGGGGGCAGAATATTTGGAGCAGCCTTCCGGTCTCTCCAGGCGCACCACATGCCTGTCGCAGCTCAGTGAGCAGACTGTGAAAAGCTTATGTAAATGACGAGCCGCTCAGATGTGAAATCAGCCCTGTATTAAATTGTTTTGTTCCACTTGTCAGAGCTGATTAGTCCGAAAGCTCTCCAAAAGCTGCACAGGTATTGTGTTGATTGTATTCATATAGGAGAGCGGACAAAAAAAATATTCATAGATCACCACAGGAAAGAGCATCTGTGTAGGTAGCAGGGTGCAATTGCTTTCTGAAGTGTGATCATTAGTCAGTTATCCCATGACAGATTAGACTGCTGGTTTTTGAAGATGCTGGATGGCCCTTCACAGATACACATTGATTGCAATCCTCCCCCATATATATCCAGAAACACTCCACCTGTCTTTTCAAAGGAGGCTGTTGATGTTCAGTTACAAAGTCCAGACCACAGGTCCCATTAGTCTAACCTTAGTCTACTTCTGTCTGAATGTCACAGACCAGGAACTGCATGAACCCCACCACCTTTATTCACACTCACCTCTGGGACACAGCACAGGTGGCCCTGTATCTTCAATTCAGGGCAGGGATAGTGGAGAGAAATTAGAGTGTAGGAGAGAGGGATGTGAGAGACAGGGTGAGGAGGGGGGGGAGAGTGAGAAAGAGAAAGTGAGGAAGCAAGTTCAGGAGATGTGTGGGCAGAGAGAAAGAGGGAGAGAGGAGATTGCAGCACGACGGCTGGAGGGCTCCCAGCATAAAGCAGGTCTTTGAAAAGGGCAGACAAAGAGAAAAGGTCTCCACCAAATACCTGAAAGAATGTTGAGAGGAAAGAGGAGCGCGGCCAGAGGGAGATAAGGCAGTTAGCCGCACACTGAGGGAGCTCCTGTGTCATTGGATCAGATTACTTCTGCTCACATACGTGTGTGTGTGTGTGTGTGTCCGTGTGTGTCCGTGTGTGTGTGTTAGCATGCGCTCATCTCTGCGCTTGTCCATTTGAGCACCGAGGTCGATACCGACATTCCAGAGTGGTCTGTCTGTGTTCATGGTCCAGTGAGGTCGCTGACAAAGCTGTGAAGGGTGAGGCTGTGTGTGGCGCCTGCAGGGCGCACAGGGGTTGGTGTGACAAAACCTGGACCACAGACTTGACCCTCAGCATCATGCCAGACTACTGGCTAAGAGAGGGATAAGAAAGTTTAATATTTCTGTAAGACTCAGGAGAATTTTTGTTCTCATGCGAAGCTTTTTTCAAGCTCTTCTCCTGGGCTTCAAAGCACCTTAAGAGGAGGGCCTGCTTTGAAAGTGATTTCCAAGTCTGGGCTTTATCTGTGTGTGGGAAATCACCCTCTAGCTATTTTGTAAGCTTAGCTACCTTTGAATGGACTAACAGAGCCTTGGGATAAAGGGATCTGCTGAGCTACCTACCGTAGCAACAGGCCCAAAAGAGGTGCAAACCAGCTTCTCTCTGTGTTGGCACGGAAACGACAACAAATCTATCAGGATATTAAAAGTGGATAATGTGAGTATCGAAACAAATCTAAGCACTTATTAGTTGTGATTGAGGTCTGATAGCAATTAGTCCTGCTCCAGCACACAGACTGACTCCTCTCTAATGATGTCATTGACCTTGTCACCCCCCAGAGGTCAAAGTGTCCATGTTAAACCATGCGTAATGGTTCCGTGTTTAGACTACAAGGGCCTGTCCCGCTAAATGGTGATGGATCGCTTCTTTTTGCTGGTGGTGGTGTGTGTTGCATCAGATGATACGGGTCTCAACATGATACGCAGTTGATTAAATCAATACTCCAAGGAAATGTGTGGTGGGCTCCATTTCAATCCAATAACACAGGGGGGCTTAAACTGTGTGTGCGCGCACATGCCTGCACATGTACGAGTATATCTGCGTGTACCCTTGAAGAGGACAGTAGACAAAAATAAAGGACAAGGACATTGTGTTTGTTTGCAATATGATTTTCAAATGAGTTCATCAACAGTAAATGCACGCCTTTAAAGCAGCATCATGATCATCTGCAACACATGAAAGCAGAAATCTCTCCCCCATCAGCGATGACAGACTAGATGATAGTGGTCATTTACTGCCCCAGGTTCCTAAATCATAAGGGAGGGATAGATTATGACAGACAGCCCAGCGGGCTCATGCAAAAAACAGAGGGATATATTTCTGTTTTGCTCTGCTTTATTAGATTTGTTCGTCAAGAAGAGGACAGCTGCTGGAAAAGGCAGAGAACCAAAGGAGGTCTGTGAAGAGATGAAGGACAGATCTGGATGCTGAATATTAGATATGAGAGAATTTCCACCCATATGGCCGCTGCTCCCTGTGTTTTGTCAGGGATGGTTAGCAAGACAGGTGCTGCCCTTAGGCTGTGCACATAATGCATGCATGCTGTGAAAAATACTGTTCGCACACAAACATAGCAACACAGGACAAGGGAAATAATTTGTGTTTTTTTTACTGCCTACCTGCTTTCTCTCATTCTCCCTCATTTTCTCCCTTTCTTTCTTTCTGTCTCACTCCAGCAGTGACCCGTAGCAACCCCCAGTCTAATGACCGCCACAGTTTGACATTCATTAAAGGTGGTCAATTAACCAGAGGGCCCGGAGTCACTTTCATTAGGCGACTTGTAAAGGTCTATTTTAGCCTGGCTTTAAACACAGGGGGGGGTTGTGGGGCAGACAGGACGGGTGCTGGGTACCTGGATCTCCGGTGGTTGTAGTTGTAGCAGCAGGAGAGGAAGAGGGGGAGGTTTAAAACCTTCAGGAGGAAGACAAAAGAACCTCTGGAGAGTCATTTGTTTTGTTTGTTATTTGTTTTGTTGAACTGGATTCTGTTGGTGTTTTATAGAAACAAACTCAAATGGTGAAAAACAGTGAAATAGCTGAACAGAGCACAGAAAATGAGCTCTCATGAGAGGGAAGATGAAAAACAGAGCCATCTGCTCTGAGGGTTGGCTCTCTGAAGACGATCTGGTCTCGTTTCAATCCTTTGTATCACTCCTTTACAGTAAATCAAGGGAGAGAATTTTTTCTGATGGTTTAAGCTTTTCTGTGTGTGCATACTTATGGCTACGAGTGTGTGAGTGCAAATAGAGTTGCAAGTGAACAGACGGGAATGTTTTTCCCATTGTGCACGCTTCATGCTGTTACATATCTTAGAGTGCGTGTTTCTGGTTTAAGGCAGAAAGCGTGTCCCGGTCCCAGGCCTCTGGAGTCATCAGCCTGTGAAGGTCAAGTCTGATTCAGAAAGAGACAAGGCAGATTGGCATGGAAATGGAATCCGCTGTCTCTGTGCCAAACGTCCAGACTGACTGACTGCCCTCAGCCACTCATCACATCCAAGTCTATCCTCTCATCGCACCGTCCACTCCTCCTTCTTCTCCTCCTCCTCCTTCAGCCACTGCCTCTGCATACCAATATCAGAATAACACAGAGGAGGAGCAGCACTGAAATGGGCCTGTTTAATAATCACGATGTCAAACAATGTCAGCATGAACAGGGAAACATGAATCCAGCTGTTAGCTGCAGCTAGGAACCATCTGCTTGAAGCCGAGCTGTCTCTTCTCATTGCTTTTTTGCATATGGCAGATTTCGCCTTAAGCCGTTTTTAAGCAGTTGTTTTATAATGAAACAAGGAACGCACTTATTGAGCTAATGGATTCATAAGCAGCCGCTGCTAAGAGATATTGTTCAAATGTTTATAATATCTTTATGAGAGAAGTCAAGTTGGATGAGCTGGATGAGGCGTGTGTGTGTGTGTGTGTGTGTGTGTGTGTGTGTGTGTGTGTGTGTGTGTGTGTGTGTGTGTGTGTGTGTGTGTGTGTGTGTGTGTGTGTGTTCTGCTGTTGTATGTAATGAGCATGCGCTTTTGATATGAATGAGTGCAGTGAGGCGTGAGATGAGTATGTGCCTGCTGGTATGGAACAAGTCCTTGCTCTTCGTGTGTGTGTATGATTTTGTGACTGGTTCTATGTGTGTTTGTGTGTTTATGTGTGTGTGTTTGTATGAGGGAGAGAGTGAGAGAGAATGAGGGAGGGAGTGTTCATTGGGCTGAAATGGGTCCCTGCCCTTCATGAATATTCAGTTACCCCCCGCGTTTCCACTGATGTCTCACTGATGTCAGCTTGCGTGTGGGAAAAACAAGTTGCCCCAGTAACGATGTTCCCCCAAAGCTGCTTAAATTGCTGCAAAAAAAACGAGTTGTGTACTGTATTTTGTCCCTAAAACGCAACAGCAAGCTGGTCTGGAGCCAGTAATAAACTACAGCTGAGTGAAATCTTGATCTCATGTGGCACCCTCTAAAAGTAGGGCAGCACTTAGGTCACATGTTTAGGTCATTCACCCTTCACTGAGGGATTTTCTAATGCGTCCTGTCAACTGCTGTGCAGCCACAGCAGCACAGGGAACACAAAGGCATGTCTGCGCCGGCTCATGATGCTTCCTGACTGCTCTTCTCAGTTTTAATTTCTCAGCTGTGTATTTGCTACGAGTTTGTCGGTTAAGCTGAAAAGCACAGATATAAAAAGGTCTGTTTTGCTCTCTTCAAGGAGAGTGACATTGAGAGATCCTTCACCGCCGCACTGAGTGAGAGACGTTATTATTCTGACGCTGTCATTGTCAAACAGACTGGCAGAGAGAGACACACACGGGCATGCGCACACACTCCTACACACAGAGTCTATCCGTCAGCATCCTCCATCTCTGCCCCCACAGATGTTGCTCAGTATTTAGGTCAGTTAGTTTGCAGATGGGTGGTCACTAACGCTTCTATTCGCTTGGGTTTCCAGGAACTGATACAATAGGCCAGTCAGCTCTCAGTGGCCACCCCGACGAGGCCGGAAGTGCAGCTCTTTGTAATCATAACGGACAGAGCTCGCTCACAGATACCAAACAGCATTAAGGTCTGCCTAATGACAGGAGCTACGAGATTTAAACTGCTGTGAAAATCCGATGTACTGACGGGTGCTGGGGCTTTGGAGATAAGACAGATCATATGACTGTGCACTACTTACAGTCTAACACTGGGATCACTACTAACACTACTCCTATTATTACTACTGGGACAGTTATTTGTAAGCACTTTACCTCTTTACGGTTTGTGAACATTAATGGTATTTATTTTTCTGGCATGATTACTCTTATTGCCATACAAGACTGAATTATATGACTATATAATATTCTTGCGTATCTCCGAATTATTATCAGGTTTTCATTCAATATTCTCAGTTTCTGAAACAATATTCTCGGGTTGTAATTGAATATTTTTAAGTGCTTCTTCAATATTCTATAGTTTCAGTTCAATAATCTCCATTTGTCAGTCAATAGGTCATTTGTATTTTAAGTCTCAGGTTTTGGCTAAGTCCATATTGTCCATAATCTACTGCCCACTTTGTTTTTCAGTATGCATAGATTCTTGTTTTCACTTTTTATCAATTTTATTTACTGTGCTTGGTATTTTTTCCGTATTTTCCTTTTTTTAAATTAATTGTTAGATAATCATTTCCAGTTTACCTCAATCTTCTTTGGGGGTTTTTTCGGTATTTTAAGATGCAGAGGTAATTTTCCCTAACTTTAGGAAGAAATACTTAAAGTTTTCATTCCTTTATTTTGGCAGGTTTTGAATATATCATTTAAGAGGGAAATTGAAGCACTTTCAAAGCACTTTCAAGATACCAAGATAACACCATCCATGTACTTTTTTGTTGTGTCCCCCGTCATGTACACACTGTTGGCTTTTCATTACCATGTAGGCAGTGCTGGACTGGCAAAAAAAATTTACCACTGGCAATTTTAACTCAAACCAGGCCCTCATGGTTACTGTCTCATTAGTGACTGAAATGTGTGTGGAACAAGAGACCTACTAAAAGCTCAATGCAAAGCCCGCCATCAATGTACAGGATGGCTGTGGAAACACAAGTGAGGTCAGGGTTTACCGTACCGAACCGTACTGAACCAAACCGAACCACTTGGTGGAACGAGGGCTTAAGTGACTCATATACCAATGCGTATACACTCTGTTTTGTCTGACTCCCATGTGGTCAGAGGTGAGTAAATATAACCTTCTTACTCAATTAGAAGCACCTAAAAGTAAGCAATTATTAAAAAAAAAACTGCTAGAATTCTCTATGATTTCAGAATAAATACATTTAATAACAACATTAACATTTACTGTTGAATGTGTTTAAGTACATTTATTGGAATTATGGCTGGATAATTAAAAATCCAGCAGACGGCCCTGAGAGAGATTTGGCCAGCCAACTGTCATCTTAAAGAAATCATCCAATGGACTGCTGCCCCTGCTATATGGGCGGGTGATTTACAATTTCTTAAAATACATTTTCCAAGATAAAATCATATGTGCCTAAAAGTGGACAACCAGGAAAATGCCCGTTATCCCATATAACTAGTCAGGCTCTATCTATTATGCAATATTTATTTTATTGGCTGATTCATGAAGTCATTTATTACTACATTAACTTACTGGTGTGTTGCCTAAGCTAAAACAAAGTCCTGTTCTATAGAAAGTGATGTGTAGGTACAGTGCTAGCTTATGTCACTGTGCATGCACACACAATTTCAAAGGTCAGAGAGCTGATGACGCAGTGAAATAGAGCAAACCAGAAAACACACCTTGTTCATTTTGCTGCCCATGTAAGTCAGACTGACCATGTACTCTCCGCTGTCTGTCTTGTGTTTGATGCCAGAGACAATATATGATGACAAGATAGTTACACTTCAAATATTAAAAGAATTACACATGAAAAATTGTGGAGTTAAAACAACTGATTATTTTTTAAAACAAATAATTTTTGAGGAGTTGTTTGTGAGGGATCAGGGTTGCAGAGCATTGCTGAAGATGTGCATGGATGTTATGTGGGGCAGAACTTCTGATGAGCACAATAAAGGGACCCTTGGGCGCTGAATGTGCCGAGAGATGGAGGTGACTGAGGGGGGGGGGGGGTTTGCATCTGTTTGACTCAAATGCCATCTGATCGCCGCCGAGAGGGACAGTTTAAACTTTGACAGCTATGAGATGATTGGCTCATGGGGGTCGTGGCAAAATGTGATTGGTTTAACTGAAAGTGCCAACAGTTAGCTGAGGAGTAAGAGAGAGGATATAAATAATTAATGAGTGCAAGATGGTCAGTGTGCCTGGTTGAACTTATGCAAAGTTTCTTTCAACTTAAAACATATTCCTGACCTTGAAAACATGGTAAACGGTTGAATTTAACATTTTTTTAACTTTCAAGACTGTGCACGAACCCTATTTCTGGTATTTATTCAATATTCACCTCATTTATGTTGACTTTCTAAGATTCATGTTTAATATTCTAAAGATTTCATCAAATAATTTCACATTTTCTTGTCAATTTGGAGTTGTACATGCAGTACTGCTAAAGAGTATTTCTTTAAAAATGCAAATGACACAATGCGTTTGAGTGTACTGAATTGTATCAAGAACATTTGAATTGTTTCATTCTTCAAACAAACCTCCTGGGGTTTCTTAGTCCTTCACCTACCTGTCAGTCAGCCAAGGCTAGGACACGAGTCATTGATGTTGCTTGAAATCAGGTTCAAAATAAAGTTTCGTAAACACTAACAATGCATTAAAAGAAAGCGAGGCCATTACTTTAAAGTACAGACGTGTGTCTGCGTTAGGGCAACTCTTTTGTAGTGTTAAACATCAAGAGCAGTTTGAGTGAAAGGAGGAAAATGAGAGAGACAGAAGGAACCAAAGCTTCGAGGCATAATACTGTAATTGGAAAATTGTGCAAATGCGTTTTGGAGTCATGTTATATAAATGGCCGGCAGAGATAATGCCTGAGATTCGAGGCATGGCCTAATTGAGACTCGGAGATGGAGGAGGAGAAGGGTGGCGATGCTGAGGGGGCGAATGAAGTGTGGTTTTAAATTGGGTGAAGGGAAAGTGGATGGAAATAGGATGTTTTCAAAGACATGGGCATACGGGAGGCAGAGAGAGAGAGAGAGAGAGAGAGAGAGAGAGAGAGAGAGAGAGCTGTTTCTCTTTAAAGGGGAGCAGCGAGGGAAGGAAAGAAAGAAGGGGAGTAATTCCCACTTTCTTCCACACCTGTGACCCAGCCGCCAGCCGCCCCAGCTATTCCTCCCGTGAGTGTGTGTTTCTTTTTCATGTGTGTAAGTCTCTCTGGTTCTCGCACTCTCTGTATGATTGATGACTTGGTCAGGCCTGGATCCTTGCCATGGCCCAGGCCTGATCAGGCATGTTCTGGTCATAACAATGCCATCAATATGTGGCTGACGGCTGTATGTGAGTGTGTGTGTGTGTGTGGTTTTGTGTGTGTGTGTAATGTAAAATAAAAATGAAGCCCAACATAACCCAAGAGGACCAAGATGCTTTGGTGGAATTTCCATTTCCTGCCCCTCTGAGGGGATAAAAGAGGAACGTTGTTTAGATATAGTTCCCCCCCATTGATTGGAATTTGAATCCCATTAATTAGCCCTTTCATGAACAATCCATATGTTACTGCTTGACAAATGAACTCTACTTTCATGGTTTTTCTTCTCCCTGTTTCTGTTTCTCTGTACAGGCTCAGGTTTCCTGTGTCGCTTTGAGATTGACCAAAAATCTGCTTGATATTTGATGAGCAGCATTTGATGAAAAGCATTAGTGAGCCTGCATTATTTATGACTGTGGAGTGATGCATTAACTCATTAAATATGTATGTGTACATTACATGAGAACGAACATGTCCCATAGCATGTCATATTGATTCTGGTGTGAGTTACGAGTCTCCTGCACGAGCCAGATGAAGAAAAAAAAAACATTAGGTGATGGCACACCAAATCGCTTAAGAGCTTTATTGACGGCCTCCCCTCCGGATGCTCGGTCACAGTTGAGAAGTTTCAGAGTTTTGAACTTACTTGCTTCGACAGATCAAGGGGAGTATGTGCACATGCAGCAGATTTTGTGTGGGAGTGGAGTGTGTGAAATAACGTGAGAGGAAACTAAGAAGTGGTGCCAACTTACACTGTTAAAGGATTCGTACCAGTGTTTCTGAATTCTTTCCCTCATCTGGTTAGCTATCACTTTACATCTCCCACTGACAACATTATTTTCCACTCATGGCTTCTTTACAAGCCCTGCTGCCCTTGTGGCCCCCGTCAGAACTGAAAATGACTCCCCTTGCAGGCAGTGATGAGAGCAAACAAAAAGATGAGTAAACTATGCTAAAGCAAAACCGGTTGGTGATCATCTGAGGCTAACAGTGCAATCTAAAATGAATTACTCAGCTAAAAAGAAAGGCATTCATCTATGCTTCCTTACCTTAAAAGACACTGTGCTCATTTAGTTTACATCAGGTTGAAAGTAATTACTGTGGCTGCCACACGCTATGAATTTATATTGTGCCATTTTTGTGAGTCAAAGGAAAAGTTCATTATCCTTTTACTAATAAAAATGCAAGTTTGCTCTGCTTGTACGTGCCTCAAAAGTGACTTTATTAAAATCTCCAGTGATTTACTTTATTTCTCCACATTAAACACTGTTAGGAAAACTAAGCTGGTGAAAAAAAATCTTCTTTGAAAGTGCTGCATGATTAGTATTCATGGTCATGGATAAAAATGAATGTAAGTTAAATTGTTCCCAAGCCACCACAAACTGCTGGCAGCTGTTGCTGTCCCAGGTGACTTGTTTCATCTATAAAGACATGCAAGCCACCATGTTACACAATAAAAAAACACAATGTGGGGAATTACACATGCTCACATCAAGTGAAAACTCACCAGGGTGTTTTAGCTGCAGTTTAAAAATGTACCGGTGTTTAAATATGCAAATGAAGTGGATTCTAAGACGGAGGACGTTGAAATACTGACAGGTAAACGGATGGAAATCAATTACATTAAAGAGACCATGTGGCAATAGCATTGTGCGCTGCTTAAGTCTTTTCTGGTCTTTTAATTTAGCTAAGAATTGTATAAATATTAAACATGTTCATGCTCAAACAAGTGTCCCCAAGTCTTGATTACACAGGACTGTTGAATGTCAAGCATATGTGATGTAATATGCATTTAGAGGCTGCAAATCCCCCCTCCGCCATAATAGAAGTGTAAAAATACTGCAGTGCATGCTGCGTATATTTCCTTATTTTTGTGATGTTGACTCTGTTGTTGAACACCAGAAGAACCCTGTGGCAAACACGCACACACTCATCGACACACAGATAGAGACAGAAAGGGACTTACACATACACAGAAAAACATGCAGTCACACAGTAGCTCGGTGGGGGGAAGGTTTTAATAAACCCACAGTAACGTAGATCTATGGGGGCGTCTCGGGACCGAGCCAGGAAACCAGATGAACGTACCTGCCCCGGGGCACAGAGAGAAACAGTGAGGGTGGGGAGGGGAGGGGAGGGGGTGCAGAGAAGCCACAGGCACATTATGTCTCCCATTGCCCTGACTTTTTTCTCTCTCCTGCCATCAGTCTCTTCGCTCGCCCACTCTGTCCGTCTCTGCTCACATCATCAGCCTCATGAAAGCAACCATACCCACAAACAACTGATGTGTTTGTCAGAGAAAATGCCCAATCAC
This sequence comes from Tautogolabrus adspersus, assembly GCA_020745685.1. Taxonomy (NCBI): domain Eukaryota; kingdom Metazoa; phylum Chordata; class Actinopteri; order Labriformes; family Labridae; genus Tautogolabrus; species Tautogolabrus adspersus. The sequence goes on from CM036540.1 coordinate 10,728,955, forward strand.
TTTAATAACATTTCATGCCATCTCTGCTTTCACAGAGGACCTGGAGTTTGTTCCTCAGTCGGCTAAATGCAGACTGTAATTTCAGACAAACGCAATGGAAATGCAGAGTGCAGCCAATCAGATTTAATCATGTATGAAGAAATGTAATTTTGGAGGACACCAGGGCAGAGCGGGTTGATACGGGTATTAGTTACTATGCAAAAAGGCGTGTCCATACTCCCGGAATATGAATTTATGAAGCCTGCCTGTGATTTCAATCTGACTAATGTATCAGAACAAACCCATCTGTGCAGCACTGACCCCTGAGGTGAGGGTTTTTTTTGGGGGGGGGGGTAAGTAGTGTGAGCGTGGGCGGCTGGTTTATACTCCCACCATGAACCAAGGTGGTCAGTGAGATAGCAAATGAAATCTTTTACCCACATTTAAAGGAAGAACAAAGAAAGAAGAACACATTTAAAGGAAGAACAAAGAAAGAAGAAATAAATAAAAACATCTCTCCAGAACAGATTCCATGGGAAAAATTTTATTTATCAATATGCGGTAGTTTCCAAACTGGTGGAACGTTATTTCCATTGTAGCTGGTGCCAATAGGTTACGCTGAGAAGCGGCGAGAAAGTGAGTGGCAAAAAGAAAACAAAAAAAAACTTGACAGTTATGATTCAAACAAAGGGAAACAAATTCAACAGGTTTTGCTTACACATGCACATTGAAAAATAATACTGTGGCTTTGAACAATAGTAGAAATCAACCTACAGTGAGGCTCAATACCATGAGCCAACCTCTTTGAGCTAAATTAGGAAAGGAGGGAGAGAGTAACTTTAAAACAAAGGACCGCCTGGGAGATAATGAGTGTTGTAAACCGGATGATTTATTGGCGAGCGCAGAACGGTCACACTCTCATTCGCGGGCTCTTTTCTCTCTACCTCTCTCTGTCTAGCCCGATAGACTTATTAAAACCAAGAAAAGATTAATCTTTCTGGACCAAAAATGTTTTTGTTGCGTCTAATAATGGAGTTGAAAGTGTAGGTAACTCAAAGGCAGTGGAATAACACAGTCTTTATATGCAGAGTTAAGTGCTGTCTCCAACAGGGAAGTGGCCTTATCATTCATAGTTTCAATGACCTATCCATTTCAAAGCTGTGCGCTGACAAAGCTTCAGTCCTGAACAGTTTCTGAGCAACTAGAATCCTGTTGAATGGCGATGTAAAAACTCTGAACCCCATTTATTTAAACACGTGTGGTAACAAAGACTTTTTTTGACAATACTGGACGCTGCGAAAAAAGACAGCTCATGTGTCCGTTGCAATATTTAGTTTAACTCTAAAAGAAAAAGAAAATAAAAACATATTGCAAACAGAGACAAAAATGCAAGGAGTCATACAAAACACACTTTAAAAAGACAGCTATTTACAAACATCCTCCATTACAAAAATCTATTCTTAAATTTTTCTTATGAGCAGTGTTCAGGTGAAATTACATCTTAAATCGGGCTCTATCCATATATTTACATTTCTCTCATTTTAATTTTTTCTTCAAATTTTTTTTGAATAACATTAAGTGGTCACAAGAATGAATAAAAATGAGATATGGTTGGTGGTAATTTGGTAATGACTCCCTTGGCTGGTGTAGGTGAATGGATGCGCACCGATCCGAAACAAAAACATTTGATGTAGATGTGTTTCACAGAGGGCCACTGAGGGCTGCATGCTGAGTTAAAACACAGGACCACAAAAGCACGAGCAGCTGTTTAGGCTGTTAACTCTAAGGTTAACGACAGAAGCCACTGGAGTCTTCCCCGAGTCTTCAAGCTGGGCTGCCTTTTAACTCAGCAGTGTGTCTCCGTGGATGGCAATAGTATGTGGCAGCGGATGATAGGTGTCTGCCGGTGAGAAAACATCGACTGGCAGTCTGACCGTTTGACTGGAGATAAACCTGGACCCGTCAGTCTCGGTGTGTCTGTGCGTGTGTGTGCACATGTGCGTCAAACGTCAGCTCGTGTCTGTGTGCTGAGGAATAGCTGTCCTTATCTGCTCCCCCTCTCCTCTCACACATCATTAACTGGGACTGCGGTGCTCCGTACTTTGGCAGCCACACTGTTTGGAGCACCTAGATCCAATCCCAAAACAAGACTGTTTGTCTGCCCGACCACAGAAGCATTCACAAACACACACACACACACACAAACACACACACAGAAAAAGTTGCAAATATAAGCACAAATGAGCATTCACACATAGATGTACCAACATGTGCACACAGACAGATTTGAACACCATCAGCACCTGAAAGCCAGCTTTGGCATACACACACATGCGCACACACCCAGCTGCTGTAAATCCTGTCATGGTGCTGCTGCCCTGGGCTGTGTGATAGCTGAGCTGCAGTGTCCTCTTCGCTGGCTGAACACCTTGACTGTGGAATATCCTGCACAGCATTTTTATTCACAGCACAACTGGTGAGAGGATAGAAAATTAATGCTAAACTACCACTGCCCAACACATCACCCATCACCCCCTCTTATCCCCATCAACACCACCATCTTCCTCTCAGGTTAAAGTCACAGGAACATTTTCTCTCTCTCTCTCTCTCTCTCTCTCTCTCTCTCTCTCTCTCTCTCCGGCTGGTGAGTGTGGGCACTGAGATGGCACATCAATTAGTCACACGCCGGCGAAGCCACGACTGCGCACTCCACCGAGTCATCTACAGATGGCAGCCAATTGGCATCTGACAATACTGTAACCCACCCGTAGCTCTTGCCATCCAACTTATATTTAGGGCATCCTACCTATGTAGGCCAGCCAATCAGCACCAACCTACGCCCACCTTGCCCAGGCAGCAGGCACCAAGCTAACTGTTTGATGCTAACACCATAGCACCAGAAGCCAGAACAAACACATTTGAACCTGCCTGCTGTCTTAAAAACCAGCTCCCAGAAAGCTCATCAGACACATAAAACCATTGATGGGTGCCAACTGGGGCACTGGAAGGGTGTTTAAGATCTGGGGCTTGTCTGTCTGTCAGCATGTCAGTCTGTCCTGTTTTTGCAGCGATACAGTAACTTAGTGTTCTACCACTAAGCTAATAAGTCTGCCCAGATACAAACTAGTCCTGACATGCCCAACACACACACACACTCACAGAGGGCACACCCTGAAATACGCACAAGTAAGTCATAAATACCAGAGTAATGGTAAAACGCATATCAGACCAGAGGAGAAGGGAGAACTCCACGCAAACACATACACATACACACCTAGATATCAACAGTCCAGGTCAAGGTACGTGATCAGGGAAAAAAAAGGATGACATGGGTGGTGAAAGATGGAGTAATATTGATGATCTATTCAACTCTATACATTGTGCACTTGTAGGAAAAGTCTAACAAAATACAACTGCTTTGTGAACTGAATCAGGGTTCGAGGAAATCCTCCATCAAAAATAGTAAGTAAGGCAAACATCAGAGGTGCGAAGGGAGAGGAACACATCATTTCACACACTGTGTCTGATACCTGAGCTATCTGGAGAGTTCCCTGGCCCAGCACGGAGCCCTGACTAACACACACACACACACACACACACATTTTATGCTTGCACACAAACTGCAGGCTGAGTGGCATTTGGGGCCTGTGTTTGCCTTCTCCTGGCTAGTGTGCTCTGATGGTGTGTTTAATTGGGTGTAGCACAGACTGTACTTCAGGGAACTGAGATAAGTTATATCCTGCCCGTTATAGGGGACAGTGAACCAGGAAGCTAGAGTTCCATCTGTTGGTTCAATTCAGCCCCGCCCCCCCTTTCAGAGCGCATCGAGGAGGTGTAGAAGGTGGGAAGTGAGGGAAGGAGGAGGGGTGGGGGTGGGGATTGTCGAACAACCCAAACAAACAGAATAAACCTCTCTCAACAGTCAGCTCACAACCCCGCTGGTTACTGGTCAGTGCGTGTCTCTCCAGATTTGTGCAGCAGGTGGTAGAAATAACAAGGGCTCGAAGAAGCTTCAAGTCCCATAAAATGCAAAGGAAAGTGTCCTTCCCAAGAACATAAATCAAGCGCTCCTCTCATCCTCTCTCTTGACGGGGTGGCTGGCTGTGCGGAGCATGTCAGACTTTGTAGTAAATGTTGGCAGGGCTCTGCGGGGGCATCTCTTGGACAATGTAGACAGGATGGCCATAGTCGCCGCTCACCTTCTCATAGTGAGGGCAGTAGTTGTTCTCTGTCCGCAGCGGAATGATGATGTCACTGGGCTCTGTGCCAGCTGTGCCCCCGGGCAACTTAGGATTGGACAGCGTGCTGAGTGACAGCGCTGAGGGGCGGGGCTGCGAGTGGGCATTTTTCCTCGCACGCTTACGCATCTTGATGAGTAGGATGACAAGGAGGAGGATGAGAAGAAGGAAAATGATGCAGCCGCCACCAATGAAGGAAAACACGGCCACTTTGGAGCCGAGGATGCCGTCCGAGCTTGCAGAGGAACCAGACTGGTCCTGATTCATGTGGTCTGGAGAGAAAAAAAAGAGACAGACAGTTGGCTTAGAGGCTGTGCAAAAATTATGAGACAGGGTCAAAAAGGGGAAGGATAAAAGAAAAATACAGTGAGTTTTTTATACATCCCATATTTCTTTTATATTTGTGTGATTTATAATATTAAAAGAGATAATAAGGACCATCAAAAGATGGTTTTCATGTGCTCCATAGAGATGCTTTTTTGTTGCTTGGCATATGGTGAAAGCTCAGTTCCAGGTTGACACATCTGGTGATTATAGTTACAGTTCATTTAGCTGCTCATTGTTCAGAAATTGAGAGTGGCTGTGATTTCACAAGTATCCTACGATAGAAATAAAACCTTGCGACACTTGATATAGCGTTGTTTTCTTAACATAGCAGAAGGGTCCAGAGAAAATGTTTATAACATTAAGGAGGTCCTTCTTTGCTTATTTGTAGAAATATTTGGCAACGCTCCCCACCCAAATAATTTTCCGACATCCTCTTGGAGACTGTAGAACCAACAAAGGGGTAGAAACAGTAAGCCAGTCCTGACCTGTCATGAGCAAATCTTACTGTTCTGTGCCTAAATCAACTATGAACACAACCCCGTTTGTTGTTTGCTTTACATGACTAACAGCCCCATTGATGTAATCTAATTGAATTACCTCCATCAAAATAGCCCACTAATGAAATCCGCAGCCATCACTCAACACAGCAAAGATTCCCGCCCTGATATGATTGAGCCTGGGTAACTTGTATGACATATCGAGGCCATGTTTCTATGGCAAAGGCCAAGTGAGATATGAAAAAAAGTAAGGGGGGCATATCTGAACATCTGATTTTATTTTATCCTTTTGTCAAGGGGGCAGGAAGGGTTGGAGGGGGAGGGGGGGGGGGGGCTGTTACTGGATGAGAGAGAGAGAATGACTGCCTCCTCCAGTAACTGAAATCCGAGAAGAACCAAATCTGTTTTCCATGTATGCATGCAGCTGCTGCCAAAGAGCAGCACTCACCTCCTCCCACCACCACCACCACCACCGCCACCTCTTTACTGTCCACAACCCCCCCACCCTTTCCACACACACACACACACACACACACGCAGACACACAAAGGCCTCATACCTCCGGAGACTGCCATCCCCACTAATGACTGTGTCTCCGCACTCAGCTGACCATTCTGCACTTAACCATTTATTGAGGAGGGGGATAACTGCTCCTTACGTCTTATCACGTCTAAATGACATCACTGAAAGCTACTGATTTGAGCATTATCAGTGAAATCAGAGGCGCAAGGAATTTAGTACATTCTGGGCAGTGGGGAGAGCTGGAGAAGTGCTGTCAGAAATTTCATTCCAGAAATATCAGCCCCTCAAACCACAATGACACGTCCTTCATTCCACCCTCCACTTCTTCTTCACTTGACATAATCACTGATCTAACAATGGCAGACAGGTAAAAGCCGGGGTTTAGGGAAAAGTGACATTAGGAAATCTTTTTATAGAGCAACTAATGTCAAATAAGCAACTATTAAATGAGGACGGCTTATCACATCGGGACAGGCAGAACAGCTTGTACTTGGAGGAAGTTTGTGGCAAAGTTGTGGAGTAAGTCAAAAAGTTGAGGAGTGTTGCCTCCTGTGGAAAGCAGCTATGAAATGTGCTGTGAACACAGGAAACAGGGAGGGCCCAGAGCATCCACGTAGGCTCGAGTGACTGCTTCAATTATCTCCGCTTTTAATCTTCATTTATTTGCAATTCTAATGAAGTTTAAAAAGATATATCATGAAGAGCTGTGTCTTTGAATCTCCTTGGGTGCAGCACACCCTTTGTGCTCAGTATGAAGGAGGAAAGTGACTCAGGTTGAGCTGCATTTATTTAAGGTGGGGTTTTCTTTTTGTTTAAAAGTAAGCAGCTTTTTGTGGCTATTGTTTTATTCTCTACAACATTCATTTTACACCTTTTAACCATGTTGACCCCCAAGAAATCAAAGGAATGCCTGCGGCATGAAAAATCCATATAAGAGACTGCTTACATAGGAAAACTTAACTGCGATTTTTATTTTCACTTCTCAGGCTAATTGTGATTAATTATTAGAGGAACCCTTGGGGCTGTGAATATTCTGTTTTTACATTTCAAAAACCTTTATTTTACTAAAATATTTGCACTCTAGAGAGTAGAAAGCATTATTCAAAGAGTCTGAAGCTGCAGTTTATGTGTATAGGGTTACTCTATCAATCTGCTCACCAGGGTTTCCTGGCATTGCAGGTCCAATTCGATCCTGGTCAGGCGGACTGGGACTGGACTCCGGTATGGCATTGTCTTCTGGAGGCTCCGGCTCTGCAGGGTTTGCGGCGTTTGGGACTGCAGGAAACAAAACAAAAAACACTCAGAAACTCAGCCTTGGAGAGACACTTGTGCTGAATGACAATCACTTGTTCCTCTGCATCCAGGATTATTTTTTATTATCTTTTGATATGTCTTTTACACACAGAGAAGGTTATCTTTGCATGTGTTGAAAGTGTCTCTGAAGTGGAGATGAAAGCACAAAAAGAGGAAGGACAAGTTAGCGAACGTCTGTGAAACACGCCAGTATCCCTGTCCTGTCGTAAAAAATGAGCTCACATCTACATCAGCAGCTCCTTCAGCAAACACTCAGACAGGCATTTCCAACACTGACACATTCATGAGAGCAGAGAGCACACACAAACACACACACGCATGCACACATATAAACCCACACCTAGGATATTCTTACAATACACTTAGGCATGGCAGAATGAGGGTAAAGTAGTTATATATTAACTTTTTATTGTTTTACATTATTCATCACGTTAAAAGGCCATAATATGCCTTATTTATTGCCCTGGCTTTAACTCTGCCTGAAAGAGGCACACTTCTGAAGAGGAGCACAGGAAGGAGAAGGGGGGAGACAAGGAGAAGAGGGGAGGGAGCTGCATATGCTCTGAGGGGGACGCAAAGGAAACAGACAGTTTATCTGTCTGTCTGTTGTGATTTCAGCACACGCACTTTGAAGTCTTTGTGCGGTAAACACTGGTGGGTCCGTGGCGTGGCTTTTACGATTGCAGGACCGGCAGACAGAAGACAGTTATAAACTATTACCGAAGCCGGTCTGATGGATTCCACAGTTCCCTATCAGATGCCTCTCCTCTATCTGGCCTTATCTGCATCTGCCCGAAGGCCTGCTCAAGGGGTGTGTGTGAGAAATAGAGAGGAGGGTGTGCGGGGAGGCAATTTACATTTTAGTCCCTCTTGGCTTGCATGTGGCCGTGCATAACTGTGAATGTGTGTGTGATTTAAAAAAGGACCTGACAGTCTAGCAGACTATTTTCTATTTCCAACACAGTTTGAGCGAGACTGGGGTAGAAAAATGATTTTGGTGTGTGATGTCTGGAAGACATGAAGGCAGAAAACAAGGAAAGAGGGAAAGACAAAGAGGGCCATAAATTAATGTGCAGCATTTTTCTTTTGGCGTTTGGCAAACATAAGCACACTATTAACAAATTGATCCCCTCTCCTCCTCTTTCTTCTCCATGTCCAGACCACCGCATAGCTCCACACTGATTGCAGCAGTGGTGAACTTAGCCGTGAGCTGTTTTGCACCGTCAATAATTGATGAGAAAAGACAGGAGTGAGAAGTGGCAACATTCACGTGTGGCAGGGGATACGAGAGGACACAGTGATCTGATTCACTGCCGTGCATACAGCCCCAACAGTGTGTGTCACTGAGCATGTGCAGGGAGCGTTCTAATGTTCTGACCCATTTTTCTGTGTACTGCTGACATTTCCCTTAGCTATGCAGACAGCAACTACCTCAGAACTGCCAAACCGCCAGAAGGAGGTAGAAGGCGGAGGGGGTAGGAGGAGGAGGAGGAGTGAGAGAAAAAGAGAGGGAGACAATGATCGAGCGAAAGAAGAGGGAGAAGAATGTGTTGGGAAAGGTAGAGGGAGAGAAAACAAGAGGGGGGGGGGGTGTATGAGAGGCGGTGAGTCAACATATTTTTAATGAGCATTGTGACACGATGTGGTGGAGGGGAAAGAGAGTGCAGAACAGCGATGGATGTATAAAATATGGCCTCCTCGTACTTCCCCTTCAATCAATTCCCCTTCCTCTCTTACTTTATATTTTTCATAAAGACAAAAGACGGAACACGAGGCATTTAAAGTACAATTAGATATCGACGTGTCAGAGTGCATCATTTCCCCGAACAGATGATTCAACATGATTGCGCCTGGGAGTGTCACCACAAAAAATGTAACAGTAAAAAAATGTGCACATCTCACACTCTGTGAAAGTGAGTCACCAAAATAAAATCCATAGAGCAAAGTGCAGAGGAGCGCGGGTGGACATATGGGGAGATCTTGGGGACTTGGCCACAGGAAGCGTTGGCATTTAGCTGCAAAGACGGAGGAAATGTGGCTTAAACACAATAGCAGCTGAGGTCAAAGCCAAGCAGAGCCCAGATTCTTTTGTGCTTGTTAAAACAGCATCTAGTGTGACTGCAGGTAGATTTATAGCCCTTTAAAAAACAACTGTTCTCAGTTCTGATTCATCTTTGAAGGGTTGTCGTGATAACTCTGATTTAGCTATTGGACTTTAAAAAAGTGCAAATTCTTTATCGCAGTTTTAAAAGAGACCAAGGTATCATGTTTAAATGACAGTCATAAAAGTCAACAAGCCAAATATATTATATGTTTGATTTAAAATCAAAATAATACAGAAAAAACAGCATATTTAAAAAAAATTTAAGATAGAACCAAAACATATTCTGTACTGTCTTGCTTGATAAACGACAATTTTACGATTGGTGATTTCTGCCATTTAAGTCAATTACACATTAATGATGGTATACGCTGAATATTATGGCTGTTTGCATTATTTTGTTAATTAACAGTGGTCGTGGAAGTATGACGATGTTTTCCTCAAGCAAAAGAAGCAAATCCACTCTTTAAAGAAACAACCTCGGTAACAGCAGAAACCATGTCTGTATGAATTCACTAGTATGTTGGACTACAATAAGCATGTTCCAGTATTTCCTAACATGCAAGACACAGAAAGAGTCATTGATTAATCCATAAAATAATCAGTCCCAGCAGATGAATCAATCGTGCATCAAATCATTATGTGCAGCCCTAAGGGTAACGCTTTCTCTTTTATGGGAAAACAATCATTTGAAATGTGTACACAGCAGCTAAATCTAAGTTTCCATCAATGCTCTAATTCTTCGTGTCCTCTCCTCTTATAGTTACTGGGTTGGATGGACAAATTATGCATCAAAAATTCCCCTCACAGAAATAGAATTAAAAGTAGTAGCAGCTAGGACGACAGCATCTTTTCTATCAAGGTTTATAGGGCACACTGATTGTGAGTGACAGCTTCGGACCGCTTTTGGAAATGAGCGCACAGCTTTGGCGAAGTTGAGGAACAGCCGGCAGCCACAGAAACAGTGTCAAACTGAGAGGAACTTTCCTAGAACTTTCCTCGAATAAGACATTTTCCTTTCAACTCTCATTAATGTGAGTTCAGGGATTTGTTTCTCTCTGAGTTAATAGTTTTGTGTTAAAGCCTGTGTTGCCTGCATCGATGCAGCTGTGTTGTCATTTGGCGCGGGTGTTGCAATCCGGGGCTGTCGGATGCTCAAATTGACCTACATGGGGAGATAATGCAATGCCTGTCTGTTTGTAAGATAGCTGTGGGTATTTTTCACTGTATCTGCTGAAATTGTTCCGACTCAGACCTTGCTAGCATCAGCAGCTTGTTAGCTTCTATTCTCCCACTGACTGCCAGGATGCACTGCTGTCATCCAGCAAGCCAGCATTCAAATATCAGCACAGAAATGTGAACACACTGATGATTTCTCAGCTAGTCTCATTTTTATTTCTGACATGTTGATATCCACTCTTAAGGTGGAGTCAGATCATAGTGGTGAGCAGATGTTCCTCTCAGATGGCCGTTAGTGTCTTTTTTTACCCGGTCAAAACAACCACAGTTAAAAGATGGGGGGAATGTTTACAGAGTAACACATCTGTGTACTGTACTCTGTCAAATGCAGGATATGGATGTCCACATACTGAGTAAAACTCTGTCTAAAAGTCGAATGCATGATGCAAACCAAATGTTTTGTCCAAGGATATCTAAACAAAGCTTGCTTGTTTACTTTCAGCATTTTTAGACGACTTACCCAGACCATTCACTGACATAATGAATTCAAACAACCTTCATTCTGTGACGACTGAAAAACAATCAGGCTGAGAAACAGCTGAGGAACATCAGAGCCCTCGTTACAATGTGGAAGTGAACTCTTGACTTATTTGGATGTTATTTCTTAATGATCTCACTCCGTGCACAAACTGTTTATGCGTGTTAAAAGGTTTATTCAGCACTACTGTAAGAGATTAATAGTAATGTTTAGTTGATGGTTAAATATTGATATATATATTGTGATTTTTAACGGAAAATGAATCCAGAGACTGATTACACACAGAGCACACAGATGGGTCAGGAGTGTTTAACAAAGGAAGACGTATTCTTAGTTAAATACCTAACAAATCAAGGAGCTTCATAACAATGGGGCAAAAAAGCTGTAAATCCAATGCTGCAGTCCATAAAACAATCCTGCTCGTTGATTTGTGACATTGTTTGCGATCGCATTATACAACCGAGTTTACTCAGAATTATATCTTTAAAAAACCGTTGACGTTCAAAAGTTTTAACGCTGATTTTAAAAAGCGTGATTCTCTGTTGTCAGCATTTTTATTCTCTGTGTGAGACGTTTTTTGAACAAATTATTTTAAATTCCTTTTTAGGTTTCTACGAAGCCCCTGAAGTGCCAAAAAGTAAAAAAAAAAAAAAATCTTGTGCGGACAAGATATTTGTCGGTTGCTTAAAGTTTTCAGCGGATTTTTAAAAAGTTTTTTTCCACCTCTCTGAAGCATCCATTCAGATACATGAGGACTCATCCACAAGATTAACTTGTAATTATTAGATTCTTTTATTGCATCAATATGCTTTTATGTTTATGTTTACTTTTCATATTAATGGTAAGATATATTCCATATTTAATTAAATATATTAGCATACAATTTATATTCCTACTTTGTATGTCTCAGAAAAAACTGAGGAGACTCCGTCCTTGTCGCTGAAAGCTCCTTCAAAAGGTCTTTGGTCAAACGTTTATTCATCAAGAACCTTTATGAAGATAAATCCAACATGTCTTCATGACTTTAACTTCATTACAGTTTTTAACAAGCTTATGAAAACAAGCATTAACTGCTAATACATATTTTATGAAACACTGTTGGGATTTGTTCCTGTGTGTGATTATGTGTCTTTAAATATGATTGCAGCGGAGCTTCAGTATATCACTCTGTGCTATGAATCATTCATTAAAGGGAATTCTTACCATGTTTTATGTCAATCTTGATTGGTCTTGATGATAAATGTCAATCAATTGATAAATTAAATTGCTCATTTCATGCTACATAGTAAAGTGTAATATGCTAATAACGCTCTTTTCTTTGAAATCACAAGATCAAAAATGGCATTATCTTTCTGAGGGTATCCGTATTGTGTTAAATGTGTAAAACCTAATTGTGCAATCTGACCATGAGTTTAGTATATATATTTATTTTTTATCTTATAATGTAATAGCTGAGAGAACAGAAATATTTCTCTTACTATTTGATGACTATTTACTTTTTCAATCTAAACTTTACAGAAATCCAGATTAATAAATAACACGTAATTATAAATCTTAAGATTTGAAGGATTAAATATTATAAAGTGTTGTGTATTTGACCAATCAGAACTCTTAAAAAGTAGAAAAGTGACCTTCTTGGTTTTTTTTAGATAACACTTTGAATGGAATAATAATTTGGACGCCATATTTTTTTAATGATAGAAGAATAATAGATAAAATAAAATCATTTGAATTTATGTTTGATATGCAACACCACTTTAAACAAATCAAAAAACAGTTACATGGATTTGTCATCCATGGCACCAAAGAAGTCATACCAAAAAAAAAAATGTTGTTACTAGCATCCAATTCATTTCACAACTTTTCCATTGTAGTAAAGAAGCAGTCCTGTCAGAGGCCGGTAGCGGACAAAGTCACGCTTGGCACACATGGCGATAAATGAGAATGTCACACCAAAGTGAAACATGGCTTTAAGGCAGCAGCCATGTATTGTGTTCTACATGTGAGGTGAGCACACATTTACCTTGTCCGACTTTCATGATGACTTTCATGGCTCGGCTCTTGCACACGCCTCCCTCCCGGTTCTCCAGGCCCTCGACCGTACCGTTGGAGGTTGCTGCAGGAGGGAAAGAGAAAGGGGTTGAAGGAGGAGAAAAGGGAGGAAAAGGAGGAGGAGGAGGAGAGAAGATGACACACTGGTTAATGAGCACGTCCATAACGCACCGAGCCAATCAATATTTACGACAAGCACTGATTAGCTGTTCCAGTGATTAGCCGTTCTCACCCTCAATCAAGCGCCAGCTCCTCTCTACGGTATCTCTCATTAACACAATAAAGTGAAGTCAAATAAATGGAACAACATTAGAACCTACAGAGAGGGAGGCTGGGCGCTGAGGTGAAGACAAGCAGCATGGTCAGACCTGTGTGTGTTGGTGTGTTTTCTGTCTGAGCATAGTTAAGCAGTGAGACATGCCAGTGAGAGTTCCAGCTGCTTGCCAAGACCTGGAGCAGCTTACTCCCTCTGAGCCACATGTGTCATTACTTGCTGCTAGTGCTGAAAGCTAAATGCCTCCTTAATGTTTGTGCGTGCAAGTGTGTGTGTCCATTTTTATGATAAAGCATTTCTTTTTGTGTATGTGTGTGTCCGCCTCTCTCCATTTTTTTTCAAAGTGTATGTTCTGCTATGACATGAGCAAGGAGCTCAGGGTCGAGGGTTGTTTATTCAATGTCACATTCACTTCAGACGCGGTGACACAATTGGCTGTCTATTTTAGGGCCCATGATAATGACCTAGGGAGACAGAGTGTGACTCTGACCTTAACATTGAGCAGCAACGCACAAGGCAGTCCTGAGTGTGTGCGCGTGTGTGTGTGTGTGTGCGCGCGCGTGTGTGTGTGAATGTGTGGGGGGGGCATGCGCCTTGCCTGTGTGGGCGCATGCGATGGCAGCTCTAATTTTGGAATTCCCCAAATGATCTCCATCTCCGCTTAGTCTGCTGTTTCAACTTACTCCCTTCCTCCGATATGCTTTTGTTTCTCTTCCTGCTCTGCCCTTCTTAGTCCCTCTCTCTCTATGGTCTCTCTCTCTCTGTTTTTTCGCTCACTTCATTTAGTTTTTATCTGCGGTATCTAGCTATACCCCTCCCCTTCCCTCCCTCTTAACTCAATGACCATCTCCCTGGGTGATTGCTTCAGATGGCACCCTCATTATGATGAGATAGTCTTAGAGAGGGTGCTTATCTAATGATGACACAAAGGGAGGCAGACTAAGCTACAGGCTGTAAGAGCGGGGTGGGGTGGGGGGGGTTTGGTCGGGTCTGAACAATGTTCCACAAACATTCGTTCACTCAGCCTTGCTAGCATGATGTTTCAATGTTTCTACATGCATTTATAAACTGATGGTGCATCAAGCGGTGTTGAAATCTGGCTCAGCAGCGACGGAAAAGCTCATCTAGTTGATTCATGCCTTGTCATTCCTAAGTATTATTAATGTTGACATTTGTTGCCCTGTGGGAATTCAGCTTTGAGCTCCGGCGAAATTGAAGAAAACTAAATAATGAACTGCACTAATATTTTGTTTCATTATCAGATCATACTCAGGCTCTAAATTTCAAGCAGAACCACAACATTTTGTTAGTGTGGATGGAGCAACGTGATAATTTGTGAGCAGGATTATGATAACATTGTGTCAGGAGCTCTTTGGCGAATTCCCCCCGCGCTGTAGACTCAACACAACTGAGTGAACCGGACGCTGAAATAGATACGAGGGGGGGACAGCCAAACCGAGAGCCGAGAGGGAACAGAAAGATTACAAATTTACGTGGGACATTAATGTGAATGAACACTCAAGGCTAAGTGAGTCTTATGATTAATGTAAAGTCTTTTCAGGGAGCATGCCTCTTCTAAAGGGAACATTCAAAGACAGTGAGGTGAACAGGCCCGTTCCACTCCTAAAGGCACACACCGTCTCGCAGCGCTGAAAGGCCCAGACGCTACAAGTGCTGACCTCATGGTGCCATTTTCCACCCAATTTCTCCTCTTCTTTCAATTTTTTAAATTTCCAGGGCAAGGTTAGACAAAAATGAGCCCTTTGAAGATCGAGCTCAAAGGCGCTATAATAATCTGACTAAGAGTGAGGGTCTTGCTATGAATTTTATATCCACTCAGGGAGAGCAAATCTTCCGAGTGTTAACTTCCTTCTGTCATCTAAATTAACTATTCCTTCAGGCTGGCTGAACGGGCCCCGGCATCACTGATGTGGCATGATGATAAGTTGGCCCTTCTAGGCTTCTGTTTAGGCAGACAACTGAAACTGAGCTGGATTTATAAAGAGATGATCACTTTATATGTTGTTTGTGTTCAGGCCATTTAAATGTCAAATGATTCAAGGCCTTTACTGAACTGCTGGAAATGTGTAATCCGATTAACCATGTCCAGTTTTAACTACATTTCCTTCTGTGAATGAATCTTTCAAATGCTATTCAAGATGGAAATCATCTACAGAAACAACTTGAGCGCATTAGAAACCCGAACAGAATGTAAAGCACAACACTCCTGTTGTAATCATTTTTACTGTTGTCTGCTGTCTGTGTATTTACATCTGTCATGTCACAGTTCACTCTAATATAAATGATGCCAGCCAGGTTTCTCAGACACTCTAACCCTACTAGACAACAAGGACACAGTGCCAGCTTGTTTATTCTAATCTGAAAGCCTCTCACTCACTCTATCTCCGCTTCTCCTCCCTCTCTTACCCTCTCTCTCTCTCTCTCTCTCTCTCTCTCTCTCTCTCTCTCTCTCGTATTTCATCCCTGACGTTAATCCAAATCTGGATTTCCAGATATTAAAAGGCCGACGGTCATGGCGTGTTTTGGAAAGAGGAAACTGGGGAATTGGGTCTTCCTGTGCGTCTCGATGGAGATAAAACACAAGGGGATAAAGCAGCGACAGGGCGAAGAACAAAGAAACTCCCATTCTGCTGGTAATGATTTGGTGGAACAAACCGGTTCAGCGTTCGCGGTCCAGAATACCAAAAGAACTGGTCATTGCATGAAGGAATGTTGCTTTTTTTTAAATAAAGTGGTCGGCTCCAGAGTTTGCTTTTTGTATGATTTAAGGCTCTCTTTGTGGGTGTGGAAGCATTGGCCACAGAGAGACTAGAGGGAGAACAAAAGATCTACAGCTGCTGAAGTCATAAGAGAAACCAGGTGCCAAAAGTTGATGTTGGGAAATATCTACAGTACAAATGTATCAGCCAAAAGAGTCTTACAGGGGAAATAACTGACCTGCAAGACAGGCTCCTGTTCCAATACCACACATATATCACCACTGCTAGCATATTAACATGCATGTTTATATGCAAACGCTTGCATATACCAAATGCACAGATTTCACAAGGACATTTGGGGTGGAGCTGAGGGACTGCTCCCGTGGGTGACCCGATGGGAAGCATGGAAGATGTGTGAAAGATGCAGAGCTGCCTGGTCGAGACCACACCAGCTTAGGCTATAGTCGGATGTGGTGGTCTATATTTATTCTCAGGTCTGCTAAATGAGGTCACTCAGGTGGTCCTGCTGAATACATTCCCCATCTCCATCATGAATCATCTGCTGCTTATTATTCCTGTCCAGCCCAGGGGGGGCTCGCTTTCATACACCACGATGGGCTGTGTGTATGTGTGCGTGCATGTGCTCCCCTGTCTATGCGAGCGTGTGCGAGCTCTCACGCACGACATCTGCCCAAAAGCGCCGAAGAAGAGGCTAGATACAGCCCATGTGACAGACAGAGAGCAGGTTGTTTAATGAGAAAGTGGATGAGAGGTGACATTCATTGGCTACCTTTCACACACCACCCCCCCATTCTCCACAGCATTCAGACTTCCACTTAGACGAGTCGAGCAGGCACCGGGTAGTCACAGTAACCACAGGCAATAACGTCTACATTTCCACAAAAATATAAAAAGCTAAATACATAAACAGGCACAAGCACAATCTGATCACTCACACTCAGCATCAAGGAAAAACAGAAGCACACAGAGCTGTTTCATCCATTTGAGGCAAAGCAGGGAGCTAAACACAACCGTGTCAGGCGTGTCTGTGTCTGTATTGGCTATTTCTCATACCTGAGATATTCCATCTCCATTTTTGTTTACATTTGTGAACCAGACTCAAAGTGGGGGAGAAGGAAAAGAGAGCCTATTTGCAAAAATATTTCACTCCTGAATGAGCACAGAGAGGGTTAGATTAGGTTTATGGGCCTGATTCCAGAGATAACCCTCCCCAGCAGATCTGGCTTGCATGCAAGCATGCGTGTGCACACACACACACCCATACAAACACAGAGTGAGGTTGGCAGACTGGAATAATACTGGGGGATCTAGATGTTTGCACTTTGAACCTTTTCTAATCCAGAGTATTAGGACATGGCTAAAGCCTGATTAAGGCAGAATGAAATGGATCTAAATAGATGTCCCAGCCCATCAGCCTCCCATTTCTTTGTCCTCGAAATAAAAATGGAAATCAGTAATCAACCTCCAACCCCTCACCCGCTGTCTCTCCCACATAGCCTCCTGTACAGGGTTGGCTTCAGCGAAGAAAATTCATTCAGACTATCATATCATCTCGGATGAATTAAGTGCGCTCAGCTCGGCCAATGTTTTCTTCTCCTGTTTCTTTTGAATAATACAAACTGGCAGACAATATAAAGGAGTCATAAATATGACATTAGAGCTGGATTTTCAAAATCCAATATTGAATGTAGGTTAGTATAAATGTGGTTTTGAGTAATGTGCATAGACACAGCTGATTTTCTCATCTTCATGTTCAACAACAGTGCTCTTTTCCATTTAGCTTTTTGGAAAAGCATCACCTTGTAGCAGCTCTAATATACGTGCTGCCTGTTCCCAGGAGCCGCTTTGTGCGTGTATGCCGAGCAGGTAGCAGCATTAGTGTCAGGGTTTAAGGTGGTTAGCGGCCCACTGCACACAACTGTTGCTCAGCTCACTGTTTCAGTATACAGCCAGAGGGGGAGCTCCTCTCCTGCGCCCTGATTACACTGCTCTCTCTCTCATGCACACACACTAACAGACATGCAAGCAAAAAGCATGCACGGCTGCACACACACTAATATGACCACACTTGAAAAGGTTGCGAAAAAATGTACAGACATGTAAGCATTTGGGCCAACAGCAGCGAACACACACTGAAGCACACACTGTGATGTGCGTGCACACACAAATACATATTCACACACGCAAACACACACTGGCTGCCTGTGTAGCCAGAAGATCAGCCAGGACTTAAGAGCTCCTTAGGCACCAAAATTACAGGGTACCTCTAAATCCTTCCAGCAGAGAGCACTATGGAATAGCATGGGGTGGGGGGCGGAGGAGGAGGAGCGGTGTTGCTATGGGTGGGTGAGGGAGGGAGGTGAAGTGGAGAGGAGGTGTGTGTAGGGGTGAGGTGTTTAGAGAGGGGTTGGAGAGAGCAGTGCAGGGTGAGGGAGGGCAGGAGAGGAAGCAGGAGATTCCTTTTTTTGAAGAGGGGAGAGTGTGCGAGCTGGGGAGGAGTGAGACTTGATCTGTCTGAAGTGTAGTTGCATGCAAGTGTGTTTGAGTTTGTGTATTTGTCTATGTGTTGCACTGGATGGGGGTGACTGTGCGTGCATGCATATGTCAGTGAGGGAATATGGAAGGAGGTGATGAAGTGAGGAGTTGAGAGAAGGAGGAGGAGAGCTCAGTTTGGAGAGAAGAAGAAGTGGGAGGTGATCTCTCTCTGTGAAGCAGAGGAAGCATATGTGTGTGTGTTTGTGTATGAATGTATGTGCATGTGTGTGTATCTGCCAGCTTGCTTCTGCCTCACTTACACTCACTATTTCTTTTGCACGCTCCCTGGAGTGTCTCGTTGTGTGTGTGTTTCGGCCTCTGCACAACTGAGCATCTCTTTGTACAGTTGTGTGTATAATGTAAGTATGTGCATGTTGGGGCTGATATGTGCATGATCATTCACTTGTATTTCTGCATGTCTGTGTTCAAATGTTTGGGACTAGAGTTTTCCTTTGGGGTTGTGGTGTTTTTGAGTATGTGTGTGTTTGCGTGTGTGTGGTCCTTTGCACATCAGTCAGTCCCAGATTACTGAGCCAAAGGTTGGGCATTATGGTCTTTCGTGTCCAGCACCACTGGGCTTGTGCTTCAGAACTACTTATGACAGCTTTTAACCTCTGCAGAGGACCTGTCAGCGCCTCCCAAAGTGTCTGCGTGCGTGTGTCTCAAAGTGTGTCTGTTCAGAATCACAGCCTGCAGACAGAAAGAGCTTCTGCATCATTTAGCCACAGGTGTCTTTGTGTCACCTCTCCGGTGAATCCAGCAGGGCAGATTTTTTACACCGCTGCACTTTCCACTCTCCATTTCCCATATCAGCATGCTGCGAAACCCCCAGCTCCTGAACACAGCACAAAACTTCCCATAATGTCCATGCACATACACACACACACAGAACATATATTGCCCTATATGTGCCAGCAAAAGGAAACACCAAAAGACAGGCCAAATTTTCTTTTCACACAACCACGCCAACACACAAACAACCAAGAGTACACACCGGGTGCAGGCCGTCTGTCGGATCAGGAGGAGATAAAGGACGCAGAATAACAGGCAGACCTTGGGGAGCGGAGCAAGTCATCTGTCTCAAACACGAACAGACTGAGCACACTCCAACATGACAGATGCAGACAGACTCATCTTAGAGCACATTGCATCCTCAACCTTTCTCCTGCACTCTTGCTTCCCCTACCACCCCTTTCCACAAACACACACAAAAAGACACACACAAAATGATGGAGGGGAACTGTTCAAAATGTGTGAGCAAGCTCCTAAGCCAAAACCCCACATAATCTGACAGGTGTGCACCGAGGGAGTTCAGATCATAGAATTTTGTAAGCGGTCGATTGGCACAATAAAACAGAGTAACCTGAGGGAGGTAGACTTACAGGGTATAATACCATAAGCTGTTGCATATAGTATTAAAGTTATGAGAAGCAGCGACAGCAGCCGAGGCATCCAATAATAATTTCATAACCACACTGCCTGTAAAATTCAAGCCTACCTCGACTCTCCCTCTTTCAAATATGGAACATTTTTAGATATGAGCTATTTCAACTTTACCAGCTATTTCAGCGATAATGTATTCTGTTGTGTGGAGAAGTTGCCAGTAGCCCACACAACCCTCCCTAATGACAGAGTAGCTAATTGGCTGTAATGGCTCTTTTCACCGATATCATCGAGCTGCAGCCGCAGAAAACCTCAGCAGTTTTACACAAATCATGAGAAGAGGGGGAAAACAGCCCAGAGCAGTGGCCTACAGTAACTCTTCTTTTCTTCAAATGACCAGCAGTTGTATACTACTAAAAGGCACATTAATGTAACCATAAAAGGAAAAATACCAGTCCAGGCGATGGAGACTGTTATTTTTCTTTGTTTGTAGTGAACGTCACTCCTTATCCACTAGATGATTATTTAAAAATAAAAAAAAACTGGCACAGCCCTGGTGGGCACACACATTAACACATAAATACACAGGACTAGCAGGTGAATAAACACGCTCTGAGAGCTACACACACAGACCAAACAAACAACACGCACAAAAAACCCTGCATACACACACACACACACACACACACACACACACACACACACACACACATGCATCTAAACTCCGCTCGCAGACAGTGCATCATTTGACTAATAGCAGCTGAAATGTTGCGTGTTCAGAGAAATAAGCAGAAGGCAGAAGGGAAAATAGGTCAGAGAGAAAAGACCAGCATTTCACCTTCCTATTGGTTAGAGCTAAAGGTTAGAAGACATGCAACACATACTGAATCACACACACACACACAAACACACACACACATACACACACACACACACACACACACACACACACACACAAACTCAAAAAGCTAAAGGTTAATATTGTTCATGTGGGAGTTGGTGAGTTACTGTTTATCTCATTCTAAACCAATGTGTGTGTGCTTAAGGCTTGTTTGTGTGCTCGTGTGTGTAGCTGTCAATGAGTACACAGAGTTTCATTCCTACAAAGACAGAGGGGGGTTCCACTTTAGTGTTTCATTAATACCATCATAAGCCCAGTGTTTCCCTTATCACAGGTATTAGCTGGCAAGATGCCCTTTCCTCTCAACCGAATGCCCACTAATCCACATCAACAATCAGTCCACATGACTTCCTCTCCTGCTCGTTTTTTTTCTTGTAGCGCTAGTTTTTTGATCCTCCATTACTTGCCATTCTTCACTTAGCTGACTGATCACTTCATGCTGCCACTTCAGATGAAAAGCTGCACACCTCAGCCTTATCCTTTGGCCTTGTCTGAGGTTAAGAGCATTCTGGGAAGTTATGCTCAAAGAAGTGGAGCACAGTATCCAGTTTTCATTCTCCATTAACCATCATGGAGAGTTGGGCAATATGCCAAGAGAAATGGTGGACAAAAGAGACAACTATGTGTTGACAATATAAAAAGTAACTGTCCTGAAAGAAGTGGCTGCAATATATATATCCTTATTTTTTTTTAAATAAAGACATATTTAATATATGGGAAAAAGAAAGAAGCCATACAACCATATTGTATGTGCCTCCAAAATCATGATTGCTCCTGGAAAGAAATTGATCTCCCAATTTTGGGTTTATTCAGAATTTAAGGGATCCCTCTAAAGCCAATGTATTGTACAATATTCATTCAATTCAATAACATAAACTTTACAAACAAAACACAGGTACAGTGTTCTAAGCACCTTTTTATTGTGGATAAAATACAGATTTCAAAACAGAAAGAGTGAGTACTGGTTTTTTAAAAGTCCTCTGTATTAATCCAAGCTAATTGTGAATCCCAGAAGTTATGTTCTCTTCATATGCAGTAACATCCCCATCAGTGGGTGGTATTGCTATCGTCAGGTTACACGTGTAATCAGCTGACACGTGCACACAGAAGGTCTCATGGTGAGCTTGTTACTCAGCAGGAGGCTCATTGAAGTTTTTGTTTTGCTTCATTTGCACTGATAATCAGACGAGGTGAACCATGGTTCACTCGCTAAATCCTACCAGATGATAAAACCGATCCTCTGCGTCTTCTCTCTGGCCTTTGTGCTCGTCTACAAAGGTGATTTGGGACCCTGGACTCTGGAGAGGAGTCGCCTGCCTTGAGCTGAGGGTCCACGAGCCACAAATCAGCCTGCACGGGCTGATAAAAGAAGCGCTGGGATGGATCGGAATGTGGTGGGAGATAGTGGTGGCATGTCAAAGGCCAGAAGGCAACTCAAATCTACACTGACTAAAGAGTTAACCATACACACACAGAGACACACACACACACACACACACACACACACACACACACACACAAAAACACACACACCCGGAGGAAATCAGAGCTGAAACCCTGGAACAAGCTAACCAACATGAACGCGTAGGACTACATTTCCTCTGAGAACTCACTGCCTGTGCTGGTGCCTGTAAAAACTTGAGCTTGCAGCGGCCCAGTATATTTCTGTGCACATTTATGTAAATGTGTTTTGATGCCCGAGTGTGTGTCCATGTGTGTGAGGCTCATTTATGTTTGTGTGTGACGCTTCTACACTGTGTCCATTCATTCTCTGTGGAGAGGGTGGCATCATTTTCACTGACCTTTTCAATCTGGCCTCCAGAAGAGAGTTATGACAACCATGAGCCAGCCTTGTGTTCCTCAGCACAATAACACACATCAAAGATGGAAAACAAACAAATAAACAAACAATAACTCTTACCGCAGGCTCAGCACTGCCAATTGCAAATAGGCGATGCAAAATGAACTCAATGAGATATTCGGAGCAAGGGGGAACGGTGCAGTGATGCAACGTGCAAGGAAAGACAAGCTGAATGTAATGGCTCAGGTAAAAAAAGAAAAGTGCCATCAGGGTAATGAGGCTGCCAGGGCGATGAACAGGTCAGAGAAACACAGGAAGGGAAAGATTTAGAGCTGCAACTCACTATTTTCCCCAAGTAGAGTATTTCTTTTGGATTCATGGATTTCTGTGGCCAATAACATGCCAGAAAACAGTGAAAAATGGCTACCACAATCACAAGGTCATGATTCACAAACGGTACTTTGTCCAGCCAACAGTCCAAAACAAAAAGATGCTCAATTTACAATAATAAAAACAGTAAAGGCCAGCGTGTCCTCACAGTTGAGAGGCTAGAGAGAGTGAATGCTTGGAGGGCTTTTATGCTTGATGAATGACTGAAAGGAATAACGGACAAATCATTTCAGAGCAGCGGAGATTACAGTGCTGCAGCAAGGCAGGAAAGACAGTGAGATGGACAGAGAGAGAGAGAGAGAGATGTCAGAGACAGAGTGACAGACAGACAGTGTACTTGTTATTAAAGAGAGAGTCGATGTCAGCCCATCTGTTGTCCGCAAAGGCAAAATCTGCAAGCAGCAGAACAAAGGCAGAGAGAGAGAAAGAGAGAGAGGGAAAGAGGACAGTGCACATGTGTGTGGGCGTGAATTTGTCCCTGTGACTGTGTATGTGTGAGCCTGTGTGCCTAAAAACCCTGGGGGAATCTCCTGTACCTGCTAACATGGAGGTGAGTGAACAAAGCTGACTGCAGCCAACATGGGACCCGAGTCAGAGCAGTTCGATCACACGAAGACACCCACAGAGATGTACACTAGGTGGCAAAGAGGGAGACAGATTTATAACAGAAAGAAGTTTGGATATAACTGATGTGTAAAGCGCTAGAGCTCCAAGCGCAGCTCCAAACCACAGCAAGGCTTCTCCAGCTCAGAGGCCATGCAGGCTGCAACTAAAAAAGCAGGAACAGAATCGCACTCTTCCTCCCTTCCCCTGTTTATCGCCAAAACCCCAATCAGAGAGCACAGCCAACCACAGAGAAAATGCTGCTGATTACATCCTAATACACACAAAGCCGGCAGCTGACGCACATATACAAAAACACACGCACACACACACTGATTACATCCTCTCTGGTGCTCCTAGCTCCTCATCCCTGGTATTGGTTACACGGTAAAGCCGCGTCGATCATGGATCAGTGTTTTTTGGCGTAGGGCAGTGAAGGAGTTTGGGAGCTTAACCTCTAGACTGGGAGCGGGGAGGAAACTGAGGCTCCGGACCCCTGTGCCCCCCAGCACAAATAAACAGCTACAACACAAAAATGTCTGGCAGACTCGAAACAATTTCCTGAAGGATCTGTCACTGTGCAGGAGGGATGGGGCGAGGAGGAAGAGGGGTTTTTTTAGATCTAAGAAGGGGAAAAAATAGGTGGAATGGCAAGACGGAGAGGGAGAAAGATTGAGTTGCAGAAGAAAAAAGGAGCGAGGAACCGAAAGAGAGAGGGAGAAATTGGACCTGTGTGTTTGGAAGGTAAAAATTGTTCCCTAGCCGCCTACAAAATCATCATCTCACTGTGGCGGCCTCAATCCAAACACATCACGCTTTTTTTTTGAAGACATGGTTCTTTTTTTCCGGCCCATCAATCCATCCATCATGGTACGCTTGCACAAACATTGACAGCACACACATTGACACCCATGGGATGGCTGACTGGAAATATCTTATGCTCAGCGAGGATACAGTGAATTGAATGTGCATGTGCAACAAATGTACAATGGATTCAGCAGCTTCTACTATGCAAGCAAATGGGTGCGGATAGAAGGAGGATGGACGTTTGAGAGTGCATTGTGTTTTTGTGTGAGCATCTATTTGCATGCTAGTGAGAGCTTATGAGAGTATATATATTTGAATTTGCCTATGTGGCTTTGTGCTTATTTGTGCCTGTGTGTTTGTGCGCACACACGCCTCTTGTGTGTTTGTCAGCTTCTGTTGCTGTGTTTGTGTGCTTGTGGTTGTGCTGGAATGGAACATGGACGTTTTGCCACTGAGCTGAATTCAGAGAAACGGGCTTGGTCCCGGCCTGCAGAGCAGTATTTAGACTGTGTATTTATGCGTTGGACAACCACAGCAATCTCTATCACCGCCTCGTGATTCATGTTTGTTTGCTTTGCTCAGTGCTGATTCGTTTCCATCAAGAAGCTCTTTTTTCTACCTCTCTCTCTCTCTCCCCCCTCAACACATTTTTTGCAGAAATGTTTCACGCCATCCCCGGTCAGAGTTTCATCAGCCGCTCCTCATCGTAGCTGACCAAGCATTCAGTGGTTTCCATAGCAAGGATGCGACATTAAAACTAACAACCTCTATAATTACACATCCATATTTCTCCGATGAGTTTGTGTAAACAAGCCCAGGCTCCAGCTCGGGGAGGCGGACTTCTTGGCAGGCCCAGGCTGAGGGTGCAACTGAATGGCTGTCGGAAAACAAAGCCATTTCAGAGTGTGCCTTGGAAAAGAGAAACCACTGTTCTGGAGATGGTGGAGAGGGAGAGCAAGCTCCTTCTGAGAGACAGAGAGCTGTGATTTGAGCTTAGCTTTTGGCCAGAGAAGAAAGACACTGAGAATATGTGTTGTTGGCAAAGCAGAGGGCTAACAACCTCAGACATCTCAGATGGAAAGGGAAATGTGCTTTTCCAGAGTGTTTTAGATTATGGGTTGTCTTTGTTTTATCTTGTACTTGTGTTTTTGTGCTCAAAAATGCAGCATTGTCCGATACAATTTGCCTCATGGACAATGATGCTCCCTCCTCCCGTCCCACATTTACTTTCCTAATCACCATCGACTCCACTCCAAACATGCATCCCTCCAGGAGTCTAAAGATGCTTCCTCTTCTTTTGCCTGAAGCCGTTTAAGGGTTGCAAAACCACAGAGATGGTGTCTGCATTTTGGATGGAATAAAGAAAAACGGACTGCTACTTTTAATAACTAAAAGTGGTTCTTAGAGAAAAGAGTCAGATTGCAGTTGAGTTAGCGTTAGTTGAGAGGGGGGAAAAAAGCTAAAAAAATCAACAGTGCTGTTGTTTCGCAGAGTTAGTTCTGTGGTCTCTTTGTGGTCTGTGTGCTGAAAGGAAATCTAAGATATCAGTTAACAAATATGAGTTGAACCCAGACTTCCCCCAGCACCTCCATACACACACAACAACTTCTGAACATGAGAGCGGAACAATGGAAGAAGAAAAGGATAGTTGGAGGAGTGGGAGCGAGGGATGACAAAGTAAGAGGTTTCACTCGCAGGATAAAATATTCTAATAAGATAAGCATGGAGCACAGCCGAGGAGGGATGAGTGTCTGCATTTGAAGATGCACGGAGCGGACTAATTGAGATGAATACATGAATATATCAGCTTCATCTAGCAGAGACGGGTTCAGCCCGTATCCAATGGTTACCATTCACTTGTACAGCCACGTGAGCAGCCCTCCCTCTAAAAGAAAGTCCTTATGCCCCCCCCTCCAAACACCCCCACTCTAAACAAACTCCTCTGTAATAAACGAAAGGCAATAACCAGCGACAATAACGCTGTGCCTGCTAACCCTCTCTGAATGAAATATCCAAAGGAGAAGTAGCAGAGGCAGCCTGGATAGATTTGCAAAGCAAGCACAAAGTCATATATTACACTGGCACTCTAATAAACACTGGGCTATATTCCCTCACAGGGGGGGGTTAAATCTCCTTATCCCAGGCCATGCTGCTCCACCGGTGCTAACCTGACCTGTTAGCAGGGATGACTTTGAAAATGGAATCCTTTAAAGCTTACTGCTTAAAACTCTAATCTGCAACATCAATGACATTACTTGAAGCTGATTTTCTGTCAAATCTTAAAGCATCATGCTATTCAATGCATTTTGCTAATTGAAAAACACGTCTTATACAGGAACTTAATAATTACATTTAAACAACAGCTTGTAGTATACACTTTGAGACAGTATCCTCTAGAAACATGATACAAAAATCAGAGCGAAAGCGTTTTTCCTACCACTTTGAGAGTTTATATGTTTCGTCTGTTTCGTTTCCCAACAAAAGAAATCGTTATTTCAGGGTTTTGTGTGCTACACTCTGCTAAATATGCAACAAAACAATTCTTTGTTCTTGACTAACATGTATTTGGGAGAGTCTACAAAATCCTGCAGTGTCTCTTGCTTGTAATTAAAATATTTCAGGGTGAATTTACTGAGGGAGGTTACCAGATGTTAACAGTTACCGTTTCTCAACAGAAAAATGCATTTAATTGCGAGCTGGAAATGTGTGAGTTATTTGGATCCCTATGATCTGACAATCAAAATGCCTTTGTCTTTCTCAAAAGCACTGCGCTGACAAATGCAACCGCCTTTTTCCAAATAGCTGTGATTTGATTATGGTAATTTTATGTTAACTCAATCAGATGACATTTAACACAATTTTTTTTGTTCTAATTATTGTTATTACACTACAAAAAATTGTGGTATACACCTGCAACTGCTTAAATGTAACAGACTCCGTGTAAGCTTTCATTTATATGTGTTTCATGTATTACTAATGTGAGTTCCTGCATGGAATCGCACATGTGCACATATGTTGGAGTGTTTACGTCTTCTCAAATGTAGGGCAGGCAGGGATCTTATGATTCACTGCAGCCGGGCCAGGGATTTCAACCTTGACCTTCAACTCTCCCAAGGGCAAATAAAAGGAGAAGAAGAAATGCAGGAGAATACTGCATTGCATATATACCATCCAACAGAGGAGGATTCCTCTGAGGGTATCTAGATGTAGGGGTGCATAATGTGTAGGTTGGCGAGCAAATAACAGCTATACAGATGGGGAGCCCACGCAAAAGAGAATGAATATTAGAGATATGCAACGTGCCTCCTCACCCTAAGCCTTTCAGGTGAGAGCCTGCAGGATGATTATCCCACAGCCGCACATGCAGTTTGTCAGATATACTGTATGCTTTGTTTCTCAAAGACTTGGTCAGCACCTATGTTTAAATGTGTCAGGAAAAAGATCTTTTCCATTACAGATTTATCCTCTAATAAAAATCACTTTGTGTGTGCTTTCAGCCTGAAGAAAACCCTGAGAAATAGGACTGGATTTTCTCGCAAAGTCAAATAAACGAGATGACAAGAATGAAAACAACCTTGCTGTTTGCCGCAAGTGGGCATTATAAATGTCACTGAAGCAATCTTCTGGAGGCGAGATAGTAGCCCTCTCCACGGCTGCAGTATTCTGGTGGAGAAGTCTGTGTGTCGGAGACCACGATAGAACACTGAGATGGAGAGTGACAGCTGTCAGTAGGGATCAGGCTTACCCTGCCCACTACACAGAAAATAAAGGCAGAAGACGAGTGCATGACGACAGGCTGCTTCTGTTTACTGCCTCATGGCCTTCCCCTTATATAGAACAGGGACACACTGGCCCAACTACCCACTGAAAATATATCACCGAGCAGTCATGGTACATTATTTCAATGAGGAGCGAATGGTAGACAAAATGGGGGGACTTTTTTGGCTCCACTGGGGACGTATAAAGACTGTCTGAATATATGATTTTGTGTGTGTGTGTGTGTGTGAGTGTGAGTGTGTGTGTGTGTGTGTGGGTACATATGCTTGTCCCTTCCTTCTCTTCCCGCTCTGTTGCTCATTTTCTCCATTATATTTCCTTCGACTTAAAAGCCTCCTGTCTAAAATCACTTCTCTCCTGACTCTAACCCCTAAACACAGTGCGGCCATTTTTCTTCACAAACAGCTCATTCCATATCCTGTGTTTAGACAACGCAATGAAATACAACCAGTTTGTTCGCTCATACACTTGGGGGGTGGGAAGGTGTATGCCTGTGTGAGTATGTGTGTGTACATAGGGGGTGGGAGTGCTGATGGACAGCACAGGCTGGTGCCGGCCTGCGGTTTAGATCAGTGCAGGGTTATCATTACGGAGCCCCTGCTGTGTTTCCGCGACCCCTTGTCCATGAATTCTGACCTTTAACCCCCCCCACGACTCCTGTCAGCTCGACCGGGATAGACGGGACCGAGTGGACGGGATCCCCTGCAGTGACACCAAGGCAAGGGACACACACAAATATATAAACACATGCACCATTTGTTGCTTACTTTACCCACACCTTTTGTTGCTTATTCAACCCCATGGATTGAGCAGAAGTAATGGTGGGGGAGGGGTTGGGGGTGATCAAGGAAAAGACAACAGAGCCGCAGAGTCAGAGTGGGAGACCTGGGGTGGAAAAGAAAAAAAGACTGCCAGAAGATTCAGTGGAATGTCCACTCCCTAGGCATCTTCATCTCGTCTCAAACTGCGACTGCCACGTTTGACCGTTAATCAGGCCAGATAAGCCGGGTCTTTATAGGCCGAGCAGATTTACACCACTCTGCTGGCCTGTTAGACCGCATTCCCAGCAGAGACGGTGGGATAACACACTCACATCTTCTAGGTGGGGATAAGCTGGCCTAAAGGGGCCTCAAGGCACACACATGAACACATGTACACACACAGGACTCTACTGTACAGGACGAGCAGGAAAAGTGTGCTCAGAGCAGGTGCAAGCTGTCTCTCTCTTGCTCTCTTAAGAAAACACACATATATTAAAAGCCCGTACAGAAACCAAGCATGGTCATTATATTAATGATAGATGAAGTGTGTCATGGTGTATGCGCAAGCTGCAGTGAAATAAATAACACAAGCTCTTCCTGCTGCAAAGGACAACAACATTAACATAATACCAAGACAAATACTAGTGTCGATTACTGCTGACGCGAAAACGTTACTGTATATGAGCCTAATGATGATCCACAATCAGGCTGGATTCTGCACGTCCAGCCTCCCCTGTGAAGGATTTATAACTGGCTCTGGTTATGAGTGCACAGTCTGAAACAGTATGGAGCTCATTTCAAGTATTTTTTAACGCTTGCATGAAAACACAAGAGTGTCGTGTAAAAGCAAATTCAAACTAAGGTAAAGTAGATGTTTTCTCCTTGATGTTGGTTCTCACTTTAGTCATGCATGCCCACGCACATGTCACTAATAGAGTTAGTTAAAATATTTATGATGTAATCAGGAGACAATATGTGAAGCAGCACCGCAAAGAAAAAAAACTTGGAGCAGACGCCCGAACTGCCCAAGGTGTTTTCTAAAGACATGTGGGTGTAATAAGGCACACGGAAATATGTCTTAAAGTCCACTTGATGTGTAGTTACAGGAATACCCCCCCCCCACACACACACTAAAACTGTCGCTTGATAACATCACAGGCTTCATGGTTCCCTGCATTCAGGCTTTGAGGGAGAGTTCACAAATATCGATTGAACTGCTGCAGATCAAAAGAAACACATATGTGAGATTTAATTAAGCATGGATTTCTTTCCTTCTGAGGGGGATGAAATAAAGAAAAGCTATTTTTACTGTAAGAATAAATCATAGCTTGGGTTTATTTTCTTCACATAAGAGAGAGATTTAGCTTTCTATCTTTTGAAGTATTTTAAAACTTTTCAATCTTAAATAAGTGGTTCAAATAAGCACCATATAGATATAGATATTCGTTAAAAAATGATGTGATTAATGTGATAATAAATGTAAAAAATTGATGGATTTTTAGGAAGGTTCATTATTTCCAACTACTCTGTATCATGTATCATGCTGTCCCTAGCAAACCTCAGCTAATTCATACGGGATGATTGGTGCTGAATTGATTCCTTATTTCCCACAATGCCTCTGGGGACCTCCAGCCAGAAGTTCTCTGGAACAATGAGCTTGTTGCATGTTAAGGGTAGACATTGTCTCCTGTAATGTCACAGTCATCTCTGATCATTCCACGATTTCAATGAGGAATCAATCAGAGAATTGGCAGGGCACCAAACTGACAGCATCGTCAGACAAAAAACAACCACAACACATGTAACGACTTAAAAAAACAAGTCGCTCCAGGAAATGTAGGAAATGACTAGCTAAAGGGAAAAAAAATAGATAAGTAACATCCAGAATAATAATAATAATAATAATAATAATAACAATAATAATACTTGAGATTATGTGCTTCTGCTGCTACTGAGCTGCCAAGATGGGGAAACAGCGTCTAGACTGCCTCATGCATCATCCCATTAGATTAAATGTTGCTTTGGTGTTGCCAACATGTGACTTGATTGATTAGGCTAGGTTTATTGCATAATTTTTTTTGCGGTCAACAAATAAGATCACAACCAACAAAACATAAGACTATGCCATCTCCTGCTAGCATAGTGGTCCTTTTGAGCTCCTTAATCTTTGAGGACAAGTTACAAATAGTCTCATTTTTACAACTCGTACAATCGTTTCCTAAAAACAGCTGGCAGCTGGATTAAACTATCCAGTTTTAAAGTACTGAAAAACATTGTGTGCTTTTTAGGGTGTATTTAAGGAACCCAAACATTTTACGTAGAATTTACTGATAACAAACTACAGCTGGTGTCACTGTTAAGCATAGTTAAGAAGCATGTAACATTGTGGATGTGCTTTATTAGTTTTTATGGACCACAATGGAAGTTTGTCTCAAGGGGTATAAGTTATAGTGTGCTTTGTCTTTTCCATAAATGTGTATTACTAGGATCAATGTATTTCTGTCTTGAATCTTTTCATGGGATTTGTTGACAATAAAATATAAAATGTCAACAGCCCTACCCTTTACGGTAATATAAAGACGCTTCCAGAGGATTTCACTGGGAATCAAACTGTCCACATGTAACTTAATGATGCCTCGAGGCAACATCAAGTGAATGTATGGTGACCGAATCTTTTATAAATAACCTATTATGTATGCAGCATTACACAGCAGTGTCCTCTTTACAGATTGTATACTTTACTTAACAACATGATATTTGAAATGACAAAAAAAAAAAAAAAGCGTTTCCCGGGTGACCAAGCAGAATACATGTCATAAGGAGCTCTGTTCTAGAATTAACAACAAGAATTCCATTCCACAGTTTATTAATCTTCATCCAGATGTCACTCTGTCCAGTTGTACCTGAACGACTGACAGTGTTGGCTGATCTTGAGTTTACTCTTCAAAGATACACTTGTACATTTTTCGTTGTTTTGGTGTTTCTGTATTGTGATGTAAAGCAACAAATTACAATGACCTGCCTATGAGACGGTTGAGGACTCTACGCGCAAATCAAGGTACGTCAGAGACTTTCATTTTTTTAATTGGAGTATGACTTAAAAGAGTCTGGAGCTTTATACACTTTATGGATTGATAATAAGGTATCTCAGAAACATGCTGAGTATGACTGAAGGGAAGTGTGTAAGATGTCTTAAGACAAATTGTACGTGGCAGATTTAGAGACTTAAGCTCAGTGTATATAATAATACCATAAAGGGAAAACATTTATTTACAAGTAAATATGCTGCAAGTAGAACAGAAGAGTTATCAGCGTTATGGGTCTGTAGCATTATAAGTTCTCATCAGGCAGACTACCACACTTTTTGATTTTACTTCATGTAATGCTTTCTTGGTCCTATGTCAAATCCATTAAAAAATGTATTTATGGTACTAATTACAGAAGGAGTGGAAATTAGTCCTATAAGTAAAGCAACTTTGCAGGTCCCTTTCCACTGGGAAATAAGAGTCGCGTACACTCTCCTGATAGCACCTTGAATTGTGCATCACTATAGCTGAAGCTAACTTCCTCAACTCAAGGTTGAATTCACAAAGGATGTTACGCTTATGATGTTCCGGCACAAACAGGCCCATAAAGTTTTGCAGCTCAGCGAAGTTTACTCTTGTTATGCATCTGATTGTAGAATGGAGCTGTCAGCACCTCCGCTCTCTGCTGCCGGAGCTATGCTCTCATGCCGACAGAGTTTAGTTTCTTACACGTATACAGATGATGAGTTGAGAGGGGAGAGGGGCTGCTCTTGTTCCGCTTACTTGTGAATCCCAGACTGGACAGAAAGGATAATATGTTCACCTTCTATAACACAAATTTCTCCCTGGAGTGAGGAATCAACAGCAGCTTTGCAGGATGAAAAAATACGTCCCTGTCCTGCTGAGTGTTTCCACACTATGTCAGAATATTATTTACACAGTGTGTTTATAGGTAAGTACATAAATGTTTCAATAAGGTGTCATTATTGTAAAGACCCATACCTGACACCTTTACAAACAAATCACAGCAGTTACCACCAAGTATCATGTGTCAGCACTTCAGCATGGCTGTTAGCCCTGGTGTTGGTTTTGTAATTGGATGTTTTTGATCAA
Source organism: Tautogolabrus adspersus (assembly GCA_020745685.1). Taxonomy (NCBI): domain Eukaryota; kingdom Metazoa; phylum Chordata; class Actinopteri; order Labriformes; family Labridae; genus Tautogolabrus; species Tautogolabrus adspersus. Next base: position 10,761,814 of record CM036540.1, read on the forward strand.
TAAGGCCAAAGGGGAAATTATACCCTCAAATTCATACATGGAAACAGCCATGGAGCACCAAAATGTTATGCTCTGCAGTTAAGTCTGGGATACATTGTACCCTTTGCAGCTGCTTTTAAAATTAGATGCTTTCCTTTAACACGTTTGAGCAGGTTCAGTGCCCACAAAGACTGTGCAATCTTTGTATTACTTTCACAGCTTTAAGTCCAGCTGACCTGCTTTTGCTTTTGTATTTCAAAAATGTGTTAAGTTAAGAAGCACTTGACTTATATGAATTAAAGTTTGGGTTCGTATCTTGACCCACAATTCCACTGTGCCATACACAAAGCACGCCACCTCCAGTTGTTTCTATGGAGCCACTGCGGCAGGCATTAATATACAGTTTTTAGTAGGAAACTCCCAAGTGTGACTGTGTGTAACTGAGTGTGAAACAGACATTATTACTCAGATTGTTCAGCCAGGCTTCTCTGGTTAAATGAAGGTTAGAAAGCTAAATATGAACAATAAATCATCCTTTGTGACAGACTTACAGGTGATGTAGTAGTTGACGTTCCTCTTGAACTCCAGGCCCATGTAGTTAGGGCTGAACTCCTGGAATTTGATGGTGAACTTGATGTCCTTCTCTGGCTTGTTACAGTTGACCAGGACATTAGGATCCAGGACTGTACTGCAGCTCTCTGCCTGCTCCCTTTTCACCAGATACAGTTTGAAGAACTCATAGTCTCTGCCCTGGTCTGCTTTGGGACAGATGATGTCCAGTTTGTCCCCGATGTCTGGGTAGATTACTAGGCCCTTTCCAGCCAGAAACCTGAGGGAGAGGGGGAAAAGGACACAATGTTACTATCACATAATAAAGGAAGTCTTGAAAAGCACCTACATAATTCAACAACAGTTTATACAGTCTTAATACTTTGAGCTGTACGAGTTATGGGTTTAGATTTGTCTGGCATGGGCTTTAGGCAAAGTGTAGTTAATTTGGCCCCTCTAAAAACACTGCATGTAGCAGCTTGACAGCATTCAGCGATTGTCTACAGACCGTTTCACACAAATCCTCTAAAGTTTCTTTTCATTCTTGGATCTGAATCAAAGCATACCAAAAGAGTGCAAGGAGGGAAACAAAATGGCCAAACACAAAATGGCTGCCACAGAAACGACTACAGATAGGATTACATCCAAAGTATGCCACAGATTATTTTTTCATATTTTTGGAGTTCCATATAAGTCTGGTTTCTCCACATAATACCTTTGCTCTTACTTCAGAGGGCTGCATTTTTGGAAGAAAATATTGCTCGGGGGTCAGACGGGAGGTTAAGGCTTCCGGGTTCATCTTCCCTCTGCCATGATCATCGAGTAGAGGATTAAGATAATCCATCTGGCCTTACTGTACCTCTCCACCTCGCTCTCTGCTGCCAACTCAATCAGATCAGCGCTTGTTCTCTTTTATTCACAAAAGGTGGGGAACAGGAGGAGACCCACTGTGTGTGTGTGTAAGTGTGTGTGAAAAGAGGGGGCGGGGGTATCTGAGTACTTGCAGTGTGTTTGGGCAGTGGTGTGTATGTTTATGCCCATCTGTGTGTGTGTATGTGTGTATGTGTGCGAGTCGGTCAGCAAAATGGGCTGAGGTTGCGGTCTGATGGGGGGGCAGACGGGCTGAATCATTGTTCTGGACTTGTTTGAGGCTTAAAATGTCAACATGGTTCAACTCTGCTGTCCCAGTTAGCCAAGCATTAACCCAGACAGCCGGACTGACCACGGGTGTGTTGATGTACTTGTGTGTTTGTGTGTGTGTATGTGTGTGTGTGTGTTGTGGTCGCAGACAGCGAGCACAGCAGCGGGGCTATCTGCTAGATCTGCCCATGCCAGCGGATTTAAGCAGGATTTAGCAGCGCGCAATGCATGTGTTGTTCTTTCTGATCCCTTGCGTTTTAACAAGACATCAGGGGCTGGGCCCCTCTCTGTCTATCCCTTCTTTTTCTTTCAGAGAGCAATCTCACCTTATCTACAGCCCCTCATTTCATCATCACACACATCATTTCACCACTAAATAACTGGCTCTTCAGGCAGGCCGGGGAAGGGAGGACTGTGATGCCTCCTGTAAGAGACTGATAGAGGAGTGTGTGTGTGTGCGTGTGGGGGGGATTACAATCGCCATCCTTCCTCATCTGATGTTAAACACTGGCTAACGGCCAGCCATTGTAAGAAATGATCATTTAAAAAGTCCCATTTTCTGAATAAATACCCCCCATGAAAATGAACATGATTGGATTAACATTCAAGGCCATTCTTCTTGGACAGGGACATTACCAACTAAATCACTTCATTCACAAAAGAGATAAATGCAACATGAAATTTGCAAAACGGTCAAAATCCCATCCGTCAGGCCCCCCATTTTTCCCCCGAATATGATGTCATGATAGCAAGTGTGGATGGAATCTCTAATACAAGGCTTGGGAGCGGGTGAGACGTTATTTCCACGCTATTGTCTGATGATCATGGGGTGAGGAGGGGGCCAGGGGTGAGAGGAGGGGTTGCGCTAATTCAAGGGCTGATAAGAGAGAGAACGCCGGGTATCCTTTGTCCAAGCCACCCTAACAATTTGCTGCCTTTCAGGAGCAACACTCTGCATATGCCTGTGTGTGTGTCTGTGTGTGTGTGTGTGTGTGTGTGTGTGTGTGTGTGTGTGTTTGTGTGTGTGTGTGTGTGTGTGTGTGTGTGTGTGTGTGTGTGTGTGTGTGTATCCGTAGGCCTACATATGTTTTCAGGCATGCATTTGTGTGTGTGCTTGTGTGTACACCATGCCAGGGTACACGTGCATGTGTCTATGAAGACACAGACACAATCAGTCTCTAATTAGATCTACAAGATGCATCAGTGAGGCATAAACAAGTTTCCATGGCAACATTAGGCTTTGTTGCTGACCACCCCCTCTCCTCCCCATTTTCTCTCTATTCCTCCCTCAATCCCCCCCAATCTCAGCCCCCTCTATTTCAACTCTCCAATCTCATTCCCTCTAGCTTTATCCTTCCCTCTCATTCACCTCCTCAACATCTCCCTCATTCTGTCTTCTCTCACCCGCCTCTCCATCCTCCCCCTCACTCCCCTCTCTCTCTACACATGAAAAACACCTACAGAAAAACAAGCATCAAACATGAGAGGGGGGAAGAAAGACCAGGCAAACATCACAATTAGATGTTGATTTGTTTCACTCTACAAGTTGGAGTTTTTCTTTTTATTTGTAAGTGTTGGCAACTTTTTCAAATGTCTTCTCTCAAATGTTAAAAATTGCTTCAAAACCCGTTGCTCAAATAAAACATTGAGCCTTACACCCCCAATTCTTGTTTTACAACCCATTTATTCCATTATCAAAGAGAGCCATAACAATTTAGATGAATAATTAAGATTTCCAAAATCATAATATCTTAATATCCCTGAAGGATTTAATCACAAGCCGGCCCCTGTCATTGATTCAATTTTCCGAGCAGGCCTCCTACTTGGCGGTTAGATAGCTATCCTAAGTGAATTCTCTGCTTCTGTTTCCCAGCCTTTGTTAACTGTCTGCTATAATGAGGCTCTGGCTGCTGTGGAGGTCTGGAAGCGCCATCGCAGATGGGAAAGAAGCAACATAAAAGAAATAGGGCAGCAATTAGTGTTTAGCCCAGTTTAAAAGCCCTCCACTTGGCAAGCTGCAACCCAGCTCCAGTCCAGGATGTGAAACTAAACTGGTGGGTTGGGACTTTGTCTCCCGTTTGTCTCTCTGTTGGCTTAATCAGCGCCACTCCGGTGTTACACACAGCCACGCAATGGAGAGGAGGAGACGAGTGACTGAAGATTATTGTACTTTTGAGAAGGTCGAAAGGGAAAAAGGGGGGAAAAGAGAGGTTGAATTGCGTCTTTCATTCATGTTGTCTGGAGACCTGTTGATGAAAGAAGTTTGAGTGCACAGAGGAAGAGCCGTTCAGATACAAACGATGTTTCTGGGAAATGACCCTGAACGGGAGAGAGCCTTTATTCCCCTCATGTCAAACGAGGTGGATCTGCCTGGACCAAACAAAATAAAGAGAATCATTTTCAAAACAACCAAATGAGGTTGGTTTTGTTTCATCTGGATGGCTCCTCAGCGTGCTCAATCCTGTAAAGAGCTTATACAAACAGGACTCTGCTACAGCACAGCAGAGAGAGAACAGAAAACAACGAAGCGGAGGAAAAAGAGAGGAGAACCCCCCCTCTCTTTTTACATTCCACTGGTGAATATGAGCACATGATCTCACATATGCTACCGCCCCCCCACCTCCCTGTACACATACACATACACGGATGTGAGAGCACACAAAAGCACTGTGGGGTGCATCCTGGACCTTCCCAGCACAACTTCCCAGCCACCCCTATTCAGACGCCCTGCCCTCACCAACTTTCATATAAAACGCCGCCTACACTCAGGCCCACTCAAAGCCCCTTACAGAGCCTCAAACCAGCCCTTCCCCCAGTGCTCTCCACCCCCGTCCAGTCAACTCAGGCCTCTGCCCCTTGCATAGCACTGGCAGGCTGCCTCGGCCGCTGAATGAATGGACCCGAGACACAGGAACTGTGAAAGAAAGAGGCAGAAACGGCTCATATCCTCAGAATTGTGTCAAATTGATTTGTTCCTCCTGAGCACCAGCATGAAATGCCATACATAAAAATTAAAATCAATTATTCTGGACTACATATAGAGATCCTTATCCATACAAGGGGAACATGCCAACACACTGGATGCAGGTATACCTCTTTCTATTTCTACATTTCAGCAGCCCAGCTCTTAATCTTTCTCTCTGGCCTTTAAAACACTTAAGTGCATCATATGAAACAAACACACACTCCGGACATCAGCATCGCAACAGGTACTCTATTCCCCTAGCTCTCAACACATAATTATCACAACAGGAAAAGTGTTCCCTCACCAATTATCATTTCTCTCTTACATTATACACAAAATCAGTGTGGCCCCTTCCCCCCCAACCCCCTATTATTACAGAAGACACTTTCCATACAGCACCCATATTTTAAGCACTTTCCATCAATATTCCATATGATAGATTTTATGGTTCCTTTGGAAATATGACAGTAATTCACCCACATGACAGGTTAACAGTTGAGTCTGTAAAGAGCACAAAGCCGTTTTATGCAAAGAGCATTGTCGTTGAGCCGTTGGGTAATATATATAATGGTGGGGATTTACCGCCGATTCACTAGCCTGAGGCCGTCTATGTTGTGTGTAATCACAGGGTACAAATGCATCCTGTTCTCATTCAAGTCAATCAATATTAAATAATTGTCTGCTAGCAGGAACTGTTTCAGTCTTAAACCGCTTTCAGATCCATCAAGATAGAGCCACACGCTGGCTGGGCCTCACAATGGAAACATTCAAGCAGCAGCTTCTGAAATGGTTTCCCTCTTGATGTGTGGTTAAGATCCTCCGAGAGATGTTGACACAGTGTGATCATTTCATTCTAGGGAGAAAAGCACGTATCATCAAACTGTCAGTGTGTTTGCATGGCTCCAGAGACATTCGCCACATTTATAAAGATGTAAGGTCCTGAGGTGAGGTGTCGACTATATGACTAAGAGATCTGAAACCAGTTTAACCAGTATTCCTGTTGGATTTTAAGAGACACTACGGGAAGCTGAGCTGGTCATAGTTCTGCTCTCGTAGCCCGGGGCTCGACCCTTGTGCTTGTATACATAGCTGGCTTCTGTCAGGCTGTCGCAGGGGAAGATGTTCTTAGGAAGGCCTGACTGTAAACACACACACATAAACACACGCCCCGCAGTGTACACAAACCGATTTCCTCACATGTCAAACACGGTAAACAAGTCGCCTCAATGCTGGCGCAGGCCACACACACACACATAGCCACACAAACACACAAGGAACCTGAAATTAAGCAAAACAAGGCCCATCTGGCTCCAGAATTGTTTAGCAAAGCAGGAAGGATTTGACCCTTATTATAGAAAAGCAGGACAAGCTCGCCAACGGGTAGTTGTATTGGATAAACTATAAACTCAATCCAAGTTGCATTTAAACTCCAGACTTGGCAACGATGACTTGCTGGAAAGCAGAAAGCTCGGTATTTTTTCCTCCATGCTGTCCCCATTAGGGGCGCATAAATGAAGATGTCAGAGGAAAAAAGACAGACAGAATATCCTGAATTCCACCCCGCAGAGAACAGCTTTTGTACGTGTGAACACAGACACCCTCTCTCTCTCACAGACACAGACAAACACTCTCTAGCTTCAGTTAGCTCAGTCAACATGCTGGCATGCAGAGCAAATCACATTCAGCGTGACTCATAACAGTTGCACACGGGCGAGTTATATCACACACACACACACACGAGTGAGGCAGACACACACCTCTCATACTCAGTTCACCAAACAAGCTCTGTATGCTCGCCCTCGATCACTGTCACATGAGGGACTAGCATCACACCGTCAGTGTCAGTAATAAGCTAACAAGATGACGCCCAGATGGCCCTGCCACGAGGAGGACAGAAGTGGACGTCGTTGCTAGAGGAACAGGCTGAAGAGGACTGTTGAGCGAAAGGAGTGTCAGAAGTCATTAGGGAGGAGAAAGAGCATAATCTGTTTCTTCTTATGGCCGCTGTGGTTTCTGTCCATGCTGAGCCCATCCCTCTCTAAGAGCAGGGGAGTTAAACGAGCATGGGTGTATGCGGTTGTGATTGAACGTCATCCACGGTATCACTGACAGCAAGAGAAGGCCCAGACTGTTGCTCTCTGAATCTCCACTTATTCATCCGGGAGCCCAGGGACTGAGCTCTTCCAGCTGGATGGATGGGGGGAGAGAGAAGAGGGGAAAAGAAAAGGTTTGCCTCCACAAGACAAGAGAGTTTGGGTCAGTTTCAGTCTGAGTTTAGCCCTCATTCTGGGGTTGTTCTGCAACACAAACACACATAAAGCCTCTTTCCTCCTCTGCTAGTTCCTTCACTGGCCACCACACAACACAAACACATGCACATACATACACATACACATACACATACACACACACACACACGCGCACACACACACACACACACACACACACACACACACACACACAGCCAGCTGCCTCCCATCACTGAGGAGCAGCCACAGATGGGCTCTGCATGCTCCGTAAAGATCTCTCCACAGGTCCAGTCTACAGTCGCTGCCAAACCCGCCTGGCCCGAACCCACTGTATGTGTGAGCGTGTTTGTGTGACTCTGTGTGCAGATATACGTGTGGTCATACGTGCTGGAGTGGGTGAGGGTGAGGGTGTGTGTGCGTGTGTGATAGCGTGCCAGACACCCCAAACATGCCAGAGTTGGTATGAGTGCGCGTATGGTTGGGGGGCTGGACAGCAGTTCAGAGAGAAATCCCTCAGGACGAGGAGCTGCAGAGCACAGAGTCAAGAGCTGGACCAGGATGCAAGGTTGTAATCAGCGCTGAGCAGAGCCGGAGACGAGAGCCGGAGAACCACCCAGATGAACAATAGCATCTCTCAAACTCACCCGATTTTGTTTTACTCCCACTTGGGGGAGAAAAGGAGAAACTAAAGAGAAACAGAATCCTAACCATAATCAAACCCACACAGCTTGACCGGCTTGTTAGCTAGCGGACATTTTCTACTCTGTTTCTCTGACCCCATCGATAAGTCCTCAGAAAACAGCCCTTTAATGTTGCTTCTTAATCAGCTAATCACATGTATGAATACACTCACTCACTCACGCAAACAAAAACACAGCTAAACCAGTTATTTAAATTCTGTTTGGCTTCTATTCAGCCAGTCATGGTTGAATTCAATTTTTAACAATTGCCCTCTTCTCTCAGCATGGTTAAAATGTACTCGAGGGATTGACGCTTCAGACTGAATAATGGAGCAAAGTGAAAAGCTCACTGAAGAGGAGAGTCAGGCTATGGTTTGAAGCTAAAGTTAGCTAATTTTTCAAACTAGTGCTGAGAATGATTTGGCTCTTTGACAGACACCAGGGGGGAGAAGGTTTAATTCCATGCTCAGCTGTATTTTGGCACCAACACATCTAGGAATCAAATGTGAATGTGAAGTGAATGATCAAACACAAGACATCTCCCAAACAAACCTGACATCCATTACTAATGTGGGTGTCCCCCGCCCCACACACATTTTCGGGATATATTCCCTTTCTTGCCTAAAGAGAGACAAGAAAAGCTGATACTGCTCTCATATCTGTGCAATATAAATGAACTTGGACCAGAAGCTTGTTAGCTTAGCATAAAGACTAGAAAAATAATAAAGGGGAACAGCTTGCCTGGCTCTGCCGGAAGGTAATAAAGTCTGACCAGCACCACCTGTAGTACTGTTAAGTGCCCTTTTTACACTTAGGTTTTTGCCAAATTAAACAAATGGGATATTATGTTAATTAGTAAGCTTCAAAGATGCTGGTAGAAAGGGGATAGAGCCAGGCTAGCTGTTTCTGCTGTTTAAAGACATTCAGACAGGGATGGCTGCTATGAATGGGCTAGCAGGGCTAAGCCCTCCCTTTCTTCTTGTACAATAAAGATGTGAAAATACTCTTCAAATTATTTCCAACAGATTGTTTTAAATTTTGTTGGCTCTTAGAGTTGTAGCAGAGTGTAATAGTTACAAGAAAAACTGATGTTACCTCTACATGGGCTCGATTTTTTTACAGCCCAGGCACGGAAGCATCCTCTTCCATTCATTTCTTTTAATGGGTCACAGGTGTTGTGGCGCGCCCCCTTTGATTCACTAATCATTTAGGCTGAATTCATTCAGCCAACAGGACACCCACTTTTGACTATTGACACAACTATAGTGTTCCTTGCCGCAGAGATGCTAAGAAACTAACTTAGCATTTCTTAACTTAAGAAACAATCTATTTTACTCAACATTTTTTAGTAAAATAGATTGTTCCTGAAGTTAAAATCACTACTACAATGCTAATTTAGCCTATCTTATGGCTGTTTCTGCCTTGAGAATAATGCAGCAGTCGCCACATTTAGACTTTTGCTAGCCTTATAGTAGCTGTAGCTTCATATTAAGAGAGACTTAAAATGTACGGAAATCTATCATTTCACAGTGGGCAAGACAGGAAAAATGTGTATTTCCCAAAATACTGAACTATTTCCATTACAGTAATAATATGATATTTGATCCTTGAATTAGTTTTACTAAAGACAGACTTGGGTTGGTCTATTTTTTTAGATATAGATTGAACTGCTTCCAGTCTGAATTTTATAGCAACACTTTATGATCAAGGGGGAACTGAATCGATAGTTTATGAGTCTGTATGTTGTTAACAGGTGTTAATACGACACAGCTACAGAGAGTCTGGAACACTGGAGCAAAACCAAAGCCTTCCTGAGAGAACAAAGGGAAGACATGGTACACAGAAAGCAAATCAATCAATCTCTGCCAGAACACGTCTGGCTTTGACAGCATGGTTCTGAACCCCGAAGTAAAAGATAGCATGCAGCAAAGTTCAAAATACTTCCATTGTTCATCTGTCAGTGAGGAAGACAATTGCACGGGAGAGGGAGGGAAAATACTAACACAATATTTATCTTGCGTCCCCTTCCCTCCTGACTCACTCTTTTTTTAATGTATTCCTGCTATTGTGAGGAGTGCTGGGAGATGGATGGGTAGGGGAGTCCGGTAGGTGATATGTGTCTGCTACAAGCACAGTGCAGTCACTCACACATTTCCCCTGTCTGCAATCTCGAGCAACGGCAATAATTCAGTCACCAACAAACAGCGATGGGTTCCCTTTTTTCATGTGGCATTTCAATTGTGGTGGTTGGTGGTTTTTCTTCTGCATTGTTCTCGAAACTGCTTCCCTGGGAAACTGGGAAAGTCAAACAGCTGACGAGATGTCACCTCATGAACTCTCTCCTAGGTTTCACACACTCACAAACAGCCACGTTGGCGATCTGACACACACTCTCCTTCTTAAGCATTCTCTTTTTTCTCCTTACACACACACACCCACACACAGACAATTGGAAGGATCTCTCATCAACTGCTTGTCAAGCTCAACGGCACACAGGGCTGTCTAAACAGGCCGCGAGCTGCAACTTCGCACTGACTGTTGCCTTCCAACGCTGGTGACTCTTGATCAAATCATGTCGGACTTGTGGGTCTTTTGATGGCTTTTGCCAAGTCACGGTACATCACGGTAAATCTAAGGGATTTCTGTAGAGAGTGCGTACACATTCCTCTTAACTTAGTTTTTCATTTGCCCTTCAGCGTCCCAAGGTTTAGAGAGTGTGTGTGGTGCAATAAAACTCAGCTTTAACAGTCATTTCCCTGTAGCAATACCTGTTCTCTGTGCATGCCCGTACCTGGGCCCCACACATGCCTGTTGTGACTGGTCATGCGGTGCTATATGGGGAGCATGTATGACCTGAGGAATTATCCTGTGTTCCAACAGGGACATATGCATGCATGAGTGCACATACACACACACATTCCTGCATGTGCAAGTACAATACATACACATACATTCTTTAAAAGCCAACAGTAGCGAAATAAGAGAAGATAGGCCTCTCTGTGTGCAACTGACAGAGTGAATTACACGCTGAGCTAAAACACTAGCTTCCTGTCTCACACAACTGTGCTGGATGGCTTTCAGATGGATTTCGCCGAATCTTGAACAAACAGTGAGTCAATAATGGGGTAATGGCAAATCGTTGAGGAAGAACATTTCACAAGTGATTTGCAGAGAAAATGTGTGTTTAGGGCACTTTGCACCACAGTCTGTCACACAGCCATAACAAGGGCGCGCTGCCAATAGGTTCCATTTGCAGGGCTTGACACCAGAGATGCATGCAGGCATCTGAATATTCCTGAGCCCTTACTATGTGACTCGATATACCTCATCATAGACAGGCCTCTGAGGAGGAAAAAAAAAGAAATTCCACTGATGGGAAGCTGATAGTTCTGTCGCTAACGATTCCAGAAGCAATGAAATCAATGACAAATTTGTGTTATGAGCAAACGTACAAGACATTTTAATCCTTCACCACTTTGCTCCTGATATTTATGTCTGTCTTCAGCGCTTTCATTATCATAAAGCGTGTTTAATATTTCTCAGCTGTTTGAGAGGACTGCCACACTACAGATGATTGAGTGCACTAGATTTAGTGGCTCTTTCTGTCTCCCCTTCTCTTCTTCCAGCTGTGTCCACGTACTTCAGGACCTAAACACACGATAGAGTTGACTAGGAAAGAAGGCAACAGAGAGAAAAAGAGAGGGGGGGGGGGGGGGGGGGGCCACTATGCATGCACTAAGGACATGGTGCCAACCAGAGAGGCCCACCGTGCCTCAGTCCCATCTCTCCAGCTGAGGGCTTTGATTCGCCTGATTGTTTCCAATATTGAGACACACAATAAACACAACACTTGGCCGCCATTTGCAATTCTAATCAGATGCTCTCAACTGGCCCGGACAACCCAGCTACAGCCCTCTGGGATATCACTCATCTGACTGCAAAATAATGACACAATCATCGCCATGGCTACGCTCTTACTGCATCCCACGAGCAGCAGTGCAGAGGATATTAATACACAGGAGTGCTTGGAGGACTAAATGAATTAGCCAGGAGATTAGCTGGATACCAGGTTAATGAACGTGCCACGGAGCCAACTTCTCCTGTCTTGCATTTGGGAAGCGTTCATACCCCCCCTCCCCCAAAATCACTAGCGGCAAGTAGTCGAGCTCGCAGGTCCACACCTGCTTCTGCCGGGCATGTTACAGCAGGATTTCAATAAACCATCTTCTTTCAACATGATTTTCTGCCTATGTAAACTTAGGTTGATTTTTCCTTGATAAGATAGCAAGTTGCAAACTTCAGCACTATCTGATTTTGACATGCTGTAACGTGACAATACACCAGGATGCAGGCTGTGATATGATCCTTATCCACCATAAAAGTCTGCTTATGCTCAACTATATGAAATAATTTGTTTACCGGATGTTAAGAATGGTAAATGAATCTAGTAAATAAAGATCAGCTTTAAGATAAACAGGGTTTATCTTTAACAAAATGTCCCTAAATCAAACATCTGTGGATTCTAAAAACCCATCTGTTGGCTTTTTCTGCTGCTGTTTTCAATGACTTGACAACATGATGGTAATGGATGCTTCCAGATAAATGAGAGCAAAGTGACATGCAATCACCCACGTTTTAGAAGCCTTGATGTATTTGCTTGAACAGTCATCCGGAAGATGAGGAACTCAAATTTATTTCACAAAATAACAGGCACATCTTATGAAACTGGCTATTTGACTTGCAAATCATTCAGATGATTCATAATGGCGACCGTGCTCGCCTGCCCTCGTTTTCAAGTGAGCACGAGAGCAAGCCTACACGGCCAAGTCTGTGTGTGTGTGTGTATGCAGGTTTTTATGTGTTGATGCTTGCAGAGGCATGTGACTGACAGCCTGTCAGTGAAAGAGATGTCATTATCAGGCTGATGTCTGTTTGAGTTGTGGCTGGGGGCAGGGTCGTATCGCTGGTGTGGAGCTGACACTCTGCGGACAGGAAACATTACTTTCAGATTTCTCTCTTGAGGGGAAACACTCTTGTCACAATCTGTAATGCCACTGTTCGACCTCAATTAGAGGTTACACTCCAAGAAGCATGAAAAATGGGTGTTAGAATGCAGCACATGAAAGATACCTACCTGAAAAACATTTTTAAAGCAGTTATTTCTTTTTTTTTTAAACCAAAGGGGATTTTTTTTCTTTGTTCCCAAGGCCTTATAGGGAGGATTTCTGTTTAAACTCTCCCCTCCCTGTCCTTAGCCTTTGACTTTTTCTGTGTAACAACAATACACAGGTTTTAGTTCAGTGTCCTGTGGTCGATCTGTTAGGGCGCTGATAAGAGAAGCTGATGGATAGGTTTAATCAGCCAAGCCCAGGGATCAAGACCAAAGGACAGATCAATCAAATGCTGTGTGGTTTATAAAAGAAACAGCTTTTATCAGTGTCACAAGGGTCTCTGCGTTTGCTTTTTTTTGCAGGGAAGAAACCAGCATTAGAGCAGTAAAATAAATGAGAAAAATCGAGAGATTGCCCTCTTGTTGAAAGCTGTGTTAACTTAGTAATGTGACTAATAAGTCTAATGCTGTTAAAGAAGGAGAGGTAGAAATAAAAAAGGCACATCTGTAATCACTATACGGAGACTATTAAACTCCTCAGGCAACTCTGGGATAAAGCATAAAGCTAAATGTCCCTCGTCTCCAACATACTAAACACCTCCTGACATAAACTGAAATAAAACTGCAGCTAAGCCCCATCTGAACTATAAACACTTAACTGAATCTGAAATTGCACAGAAATCAAAACGGAAAACAACAGAAAGAAAAGGCTGAAAACTATCTGCACCAAGCAAACAACAAATCTCCATATTACAAAGCACCAGACGCTGTTATAACTGGGACACCGTGTTTTTAATACACACAGCTGCCTTCTGTGTGACTTAAAAGCAGCTTCTTATCAGAGAATCTGAGTGACAGGTCTATTCTCTGCTTACAATCTCAGCACATGATTGTTTAAGACAGCTACACATGTCCCATCCAATCCAAGACAAATTAGTTGCTCTTTCTTTCTTCCCTTGGATGGGAGATCTTATCCAGGCGGACATGCTTAAGTTGTCAGTGGGTTTCTAAAACCCATATTGAACAGCATATTGACTGATGCAATCGCAGAGACACACATCATTAGGCTCATTAACAGTGAATGTAAAAGGGGAGGACGGCCTAACTGGTGCAGCGGGAGTCTGTGTCTCCTCTGATAACACTCGCCTTTAACAAGCCGAGCGGAGGCAAGATGCAGGCTGTCGGTGTTAAAATGAAATGTGTGTGATGTGTGTGCTAATAAATAGCTTGTTTGACATGATACTATTCTCACACACACAGTTTGCTCTGCGATAACCGGGCGGATTGTGGCCTCGTAAAGACGCTCCATGTGTTGTTTTAGGAAGCCATTACAAACTGGGCCGTCTCCATTACAAGGGCTATCTGATCATTATTACAGCCATCTGTAATGCACACTCAAAGCTTAATCTGTACAAGGCAACCACAGCTGACTCCTGAGCTAGAGTACACACACACATATCCACACTAACTTCCGCTGTGATGTGTGTGTGTGTGTGTGTGTGTATGTGTGTGTGTGGACATTCAAACGTGACACAGTCGCTGTTCCCCTCGTCACATTGCGACTCCGGGGTCAACACGTTTCAGTCGACCCTCTTTAAGCAACGCTGAGTGGAGCGCCGCAATCCTGTTGAAGCCAGCCGCTTGCAAGTCTCTTTTCAAGGCCCGTACCCCAACACCCATGCAAGGCAATCGCAATCTCCCAGCCAGAACTGCCCGCACCCTTCAAAGGCTCATCACAGGACGCACATCTAATGCAGAGAGAAGGCCGGTTAAAGCCTCAGCCAGGCACGCTGCTTTGAAGCGACTGCTCTAGCTCCTCAAATAGGAGCCAAATCATTTCCCTTCCCTTCACCATTCCATTGTGTGAGCGGTGCACCAGCCGGCTCTATTTGGTGGCCGCATGTGGGGCGCCTTCAAGGATCACGCCACTCCATTCCAGAGCAGGGCCACTACAGGAAATGAGACTCTCCCAGATGCACAGGACCTTCTCCACAATAAATATATTCATACATTCATGTATATTTCAAAAAAGAATTTGACTCAGGCCGCATAATGCACACGGAGAGGTGCAGACTTTGAGATTCTTGACATGCACGAGGTGCTACAATCAGAAATGTATAAATAAATCAGAATATGCAGCAAACAGCTACTAAAAGCGGCAACACAAGCATGGGCCGGGTGCACAAAAAAAGGGCTCACAGAGGTTTGTCTGCATAGAAGAGCTTTCATCTCGGAGACAGGAGCGGAGAAGAGAGGAGTGATGCGGTGGAGGTTTGTGCTGTCATGTTTCACAGTGGGGGACGGGAGAGACAGATGAGGAGAATAGCTAAAAGTAGTCACCGTTTTCAGTGCGGGGGGGAAAATGGGAGATGAGACAGCAGAGTGCTGAAAGAGCAGCCCACATTAAGATTAGCAAGTTGAAATCAGTGTGAAATATTATATTACCGAGCCTTAAGAGGAAAAACTACCACGGTTACTAATTAAAAAAAGTCAACACAGTGCCTTCGGTCTCATTCTCCGTATAGTTCATAAAGCGAAAGGAGAAGTTTGGGATATTGTGTTTGCTTTAGCAGACCTTCACTCCTATTTCCAATATCGGAGACATGAGAGGCTTCCATGGCAAAGCACATCATGGGGGAGAATAAACACACATCTAATGGGAAACATGTGTGTGGGAGATGAAACGGCCTCCCTCATATGAATGGGATGAAATATAGACCTGTGCCCCGCTGCGCTCCAATCATGGCCGTAAGAACTCGGCGTGGAGGGGAAACGGCAGACCCCCGACAGGCTGCCTCACTCAACATACACACACACAAGCTGCCAATATGGCCACTCTGGAGCGGATTCATGTGGAGGCCAGAGTCTGACAGTGACATCTCCATTCACTCTTGTATTCTTTTTCTCTTCCCAACATGCACACACACTCACACACACACATACATACACAGAGCCAGAGGCCATGGGAGGAGGAGCAGCGCTGGGGCATAAAAAAAGCCTTTCTCCCTGCCGTGGGTCTCTGTGGGGTTTAGCATGGCATTATGGGAAGATTAGACTTTAGAGTGCTCTACTATCTGATGTCATTGTGGGTTTTACGTTGTCTGGTTGGCTTGTGGAGCTCGGACCTGATGGCAGGCACATTTCTCTCCAAACAAAATGCTCGGAGTTGCAGTTGTGATTGATTGCAGGTTCCTATTGTATCTGTCTGGTATGGCTCTATTGGAAGAAGAATTAGTCGGACAAAAACTCATGGAAAACGCTGCACATCTGACTCCATCAATCAAGTCAGCAATCAAAATAATTCAATTAAGAGACTTAAATCCCGCTGGCTTACGAGTCCCTGCTCCAATAGCCCAGAGACAAACTCAATTTACTGACAATCCATACATGATAGCATTAACTCCACTTTTAGGCTCAAATCTTTTTCCATTACTTACATTTTCTAAATATCAAGGGAAATGCAAAGGAAATAATTTAGTTGTACTGTTTACTTGGAAAAAAAGAAACTTGGAAAAAAATAAATAAACCAGAGCAATTTAAAATACATTAAAAAAAATGCAGACAGGTTGTTCAGACAGCTAAACTAATTTGCAATTTGTTTGGAAAGAGGAGTTATTTGCAAAACAGATACACTTTAGAAATGTTTTTATAGGTCTGGTAAATGGCCGTACATCAGAAATGCAGCATTGTGGAGAGACTGAGAGAGGGAGGTTGCTGAATATGTGTGTAATTGTCTTTTTCCCCCCGTTTCCGAGGTGTGAAAGGGAATGCAGGGTTGCACTGGGGTGTCCCGGGGAGAGGCGATTGAAGCGTCAGTCACAGCTGCCACACAGAGCCCCGGCGTGCAGCAAATCCCAGGCCCGGCCCTCGTGGGCGGAGGGGCCGGGGCCGAGCCTGGGAGCCGCAGGAGTCCCCAAAGGCCTTTTCTTCCAACTCCTCTCACCAGCACAAGGGGGACCGGGATCATGCTGGGAGTTTGCTTAGAAAAGGCTGAGCCGAGACTTGGCAGAATGGGTTAACGGAGGAATGCATGCACACTCACACACACACACTCACACACATACACACACTCACACACAAACTCAAATGCTTTTGGGCTGTCTGTCTTTGCCTGTGGGCATGGTGGGAAAAAAAAAGATAAAGTAGGGAAAAATCAAAGATAAATCAAACTTCCAGTTAACATCTGAAAATGTACGGGCCCAGACACGAACACCGGCACACTCACACACCCAGACTGAGCAGAATGGGACTGCTGGAACAAGATTACTGGAGAAATTAGTGTTTTTTGCTCGATGCCTGGGGAGCCTAATAGTGGTAAAGTCCTGAGGATTATACACTGTGCCATTTCCATGC
This sequence comes from Tautogolabrus adspersus, assembly GCA_020745685.1. Lineage (NCBI taxonomy): Eukaryota > Metazoa > Chordata > Actinopteri > Labriformes > Labridae > Tautogolabrus > Tautogolabrus adspersus. The sequence continues at coordinate 10,778,839 of CM036540.1, forward strand.
TCCTCCTAATAGTCTCCATGTCCTGCCTCTGTGTGCCATAGATGGATTATGATGCTTTATAATTAACATGGGGAGGGGGGGTTGTTACAGACCGCCCATCTGCCATACTGACACACTTACGGGGGGTATCCCCTGGGAAAAGGGGACTGCTACCACACTACTCCATTACTTTATCATTCTATCATTCTATTATCCCACCACTCCATTCAATTACACCGTCACTCCATTAGTGAACTCATAACAGTGAACAAAGAGCTCGGAGATGATCATTAGTGATACGTTCAGAGCTGGCAGGGTTCGGTCATGCTTCATGCAGTCTACAAAATATTATCTGTAACAAAACTTCGGCTCACTTTGGTTCCAAGAGCAACAGGTCAAGTGATTTACCAGTAATAATAATATATTTGTTATTATTCAATTAAATCATATAATATTACATAATATACAATTATATTATTTTACATTTCTACTTTTAGTAGCATGTCGAAGTTTATGGTTGACCTAAGAAAGTTTGACTCAAATAATCCTAATTCAAGGTCAAGTTTTTTTGGGACCAAAATATAAAGATAAATTACGCCATACTGAAATAATATCATAAAAAAGTTTTCTTCATTTTTTTCCAGATTATTTTATTTGTTTAAAAACTTTAAGAAAAGCAAAAAAATAGTAAAGTTAGTAAGATGACCTAAAGTACCTTTTTTGGTGTTTAGCAAACACTACTGATACAATTCTATAAATTACAGATTGGACCTTGAAGTGATTTTTTTTATATTGAGTGTGTGAAGCTTAAATTGAATAACAAATATAGTTAACCTAGAAGTGGACCTTGAGTGAAGACTTTTTCTTTATTACATCCTTGATGGTTTGTGGTTTGAACTCCTGCAGAGCTGCTAAAATTACAAACCAAGCTTGAAATTGAGCTTAATTTATATTAAGGGTCTTTCCTAAACTTCTGAAGAAATTTGCCAAGACCTGCGTCATATTTTACAGCCCACATTCTTTTAACTTTACCATGACTTTTTTATTTGTCAATAAACATGCTCTCCAACTCCCAACTCTCCCATTTTTGTCATTTGGTTGAAATCCCTCACCCCCCACCCCACAGTGCTGGCACACAAACCTCACACAAAAGTCTTTGGAGTGTCACAAACGTGGGGAAAACAGATCCCTTGCCTCCTGTATGCTGTTGACAACTCATGACGTCTTTAAAAAAGTTGCAGTGCAGCTGGCTGTAAAGGTTGCCTGCTCGCTGTTTGGGCCTGGCGTCTGATCAGGTCTGCCTCCACAGCACAGAGGGGTTCTCTGAGAAAGAGTTAATTCTATGAGGTCAGTCCAGAGAAGGAGGTTACGAGTTCCCGAGTCGGAGCCGCAGGGGTAATGGTTTTAGAGATGGCTGTCACACAGATCCGTTCCACTGTCCAACACCACCGCTGATCTCCACCAATCCAAGTCCGCTGGCTTTTCAATCGCTCAACTTCTTCTCTCTCCCTGTCCCCTTTCTTCCTTCTCCCTCTCTTTCCCCCTCGCACTGACACATGGAAGTAATCTGGGAGCTCTACGCCGGACTGAAAGGATGTGCGGTTGAGCCCAGGGCCGCGTTTCAACGCTCTACATCAGCTTCCTTTCCTCTCCTGTTTAATCCCCTTATTTTCAGCTTCTCTTATGTAAAAGAACTAAGATGGCAAACAAAAGGCAGACTTTTCCCTACTTTTGCCCAACTTATTTTCCTCACTTCCTGTAACTCATGCATCCCTACGTTCTCATTTGATTCAGTTGAGGCTCAGACAAGAAGAGATCTTAAGGGAAGCTTTCCAGCTCCAGAGCCTGTGCCTCTGCTTGGCAGCATCAGAGCTGATGGGAAACTTCCAGGCTTCTGTCTAATGAAGCCGGCTCGCTAACTGCCTGTAAGGAAGCCACTGTTCAGCCACTCCACACTCGTCCACTGCTCGGCCCTCAACACTTTCACAGAGGGCACACTGGCACGCTTCTAACACTTCCTTAATGCTCCTCTGTGGCCGGACAAAGAACAATGACACAACGACGTGCACTCTTAAGCACTCATTCACTTCCATAAGCTCATACTTGTTCTTTTCATAAGAGACTTAGTGTCCTTTAATTGCAGAAGGAACACATAAAAAGTAAAAATTAAATGAGCTGCAAATTACGCTGCAAAATAATTGAGTGATTACTAACGAGACACTGCTGGATAAAGTCCAAATATTCAGCACTTTGTGTTTGTTTTGGCCCACTTGAGTCTTTAATAAATGTGGTTTTATTACACCAATAATAATGAGGAGAAGCACAAAGTTTCAACAGGTTTCTCAGAGTTTTGTAACTCACAGCAGACAGCATAAGCCCTGTCTGTCACTCCTACATGAGAGTCTGCTCAATGAAATCTCTGGTGTGCAGGATTAAGACAATGGATTAATCATCTGTTATGCGGCAACAAAAAATCCAAACAATTATTTTAATGTTCAATTATTTGTTTAAACTGATTAGTCATCAAGTCTATGAATCTCTGCAATTTATGAAAGCAGAAATGTGAGACATTTTTACACCCCAAAAGCTGGAAAGAAAAACTTGTTGTTTAAACACTCGGAAGTGATTCATTATTAATTATAGGTGTGGGGTTTTGCAATAAATTACCATGAGATGAGATTAATTTTTCAACAGTCAGAGATAAGCTCTAAATTATTTAATTGAACTCTGGTTTTAACAGGATTTTAACATCATTGTGACAAAGCATTTTTAATTCCCTTGATAAATAAAAAAAAAAAACTCAGACAATCCGGACTCATTTGTTTAAACATAAACCGTTTCTCAACTGATTTCTTAATCATTTCTGCAATTTATATAATTGTGGTTTATACAGTAATACACGATTTTATCAATGCTGCCTCACCCAGATGGATTATCAAAGTTGCTGTTGATTGTTTTTGATCAGCTAACTGATGAACTGACTCATGTTTTCCATTCTTCTTCAGAGTGATTCATGACATTCAGCTGCTCTCTCAGTTGTGAATCAGTCTCCATATGTCTTTAAAGAAAACCACTTGTAACTCTTTGTCTTGAGCACCAGTAGGATTCCTATACATGCAAATGTAAAAAATGTGCTGCAAATGCAACTCGTCCCAAAGCAGGGGACTGGATCTGGGTATCACATTCACCGCTGCATGAATATAAAGCAATGAACACATCATAACACACAAAAAAGCAGAATGATCAGTTTTCAGTGATGTGGCAGCCAAACCACCAGCGGATAAAGTGAGTCCATCTGGAGAGAAAAACCATGATGGAAAAATTGCATTTTTTCCCCCTGAAATAACCTAAAGCTCTGGAACCCCTTTCACAGCCCAGGTGCCTCACACAGATAACCAAATGAAGAGTCTGACGCTGCTCACCGCTGAAACAACAGACATGTCCACACAGAAGTGCACACACATAAAAGCAGACGCAGCTGTCCTCAGAGAGAGACACAGGGAGCCTTTACAGCACCGTGGGCCAGTTGCTTTCCACGAGTATTTCTTATTGGTGGGCCCTCTCTCTTTCTCTCTGAGTGGGGCTCGGGCTCTAAGTCCTCTCTGTGTGTAATGAGATCTTTATCAGAGGGAAACACGATCAGAGTCGAAAGAGGGAGAAAGGGGGGACTCGGAGAGGACAGGGGAGAGAAGGTGTGTATCACGAGGGGTAAAGGGGGCAAGCAGCAGGGCACAGGGCAGGGGAGAAACAAAAACAGGCCTCTGACCCTCTCAGCAGTGACCCACTCTGCAGCGAGAATGAGGGGAGCATTCACCTAACTCTTTGCGAGGAGCGAAAATCATGTTTCTAGTCTAGTCCTGAAGTTTCATCCGGCTCTCGTTCAACAGGTTGAGGCAGTTTCAAGTTTTGCTGTTGCAGTTTGTTTTGTTTTTTTAAACCTGCTACTGAAACGCTGAGCTGACATTTTAAGAAACTTCACTCTTCACCAAAATTTATTCAGCGTTTGAGAACAAACCTTTTGAACATTTGTTTTGATTGCATCTAAAACAAAGATAAAGCAGACGTTTGTTTTTTTCCCCTAATTTCCTCCAAGGAAAAACGATTTTCCCACCAATTATCTTATCGGAGAAAAGCTAATTATGAAAACCAATTTGAACTTTCATTTGGCCTTGTGTGCACCTTAGCTAATAATAACAGCTAAGTTAGATTTTTTTTTTTTTTACTTTTTACTTCTACTACCTCTGTAAAAAAAAATGATATCCCTTTTTTGGGTTCCTTTTTTCTGTTTTGGAAAATAAAACATTTGGCCAAATGTCACTTAATAACCAAGTGCTAATCAAATCCAACATAATCATCAAACTCACTCAACCTTTAAACCACACAATCACGCTATAAACCAAACCAGTGAGCTGTTAAACTGTGAGCCAGGCAGCTGAGGTCAATAGACATCAAAATAAGATGAGTAAGTAAAGACCCGCAGGAACAGAGGCTTTAGCCGACTCTTATCGACACAAACGCCTCTCTCTGTCTGTTTTGCTACTTTGTGGGCTTCAAATCCGACACGGAGGCCAGAAAATGTCTGCAAACTGTTTCCAAGCCAAGCCGAAAATATGAAGAGTTTAAAACCAGTGCAGCAGACCCCCGGTCTGCCCGTGGCTGTTTTCTAGCTGAGTGTTTTCAGAGGTGTGCCAGTGTGTTTCCCATCTCTCTCCCATCATCTTGTTTGTCTCCTGAGCTGCTTGCAAACAGGCTGCGGTGGCTTCAGGTCATGAGGTAAATATTAGCAAAGGAGGGTTAGAGGACGTGCAGGAGCCAGTCATAGCAACCTTGTCAGATTATCATTAAATTGGCATCACTGCAGCATTCCTGAGCACACTGTGAGTGTGTGTGTGTGTGATTATGAAGTCTGCCTGTACATTGCTGTGCTAGCTTCAGAAAAACCGATGGGACGTGATCAGTCATAACAAAGTGACATTTTCTGGCGTAATCCCACTCAGCTAAATGAGAACTAATCCGATTTGCTCTGATCAAATGTTAGAAGGTTCTTTACCGACCGGAGACGTTGACACATCCAGCCTTCTTCTGCACGGCTGCTCCTTCACCCCTGAAAAAAAAAACTCTGCTCTACCCCTTCGCCATTTCTTCTCAACCACCCTCAAATTAAAAATATCAAAAATGTCTCAAACACCCTGCAGGAAAGTTTAAAGTCAAGGATGTTTCTCCTGCTTCTTCTTCTTCGTCTTTCTAGACGGCACCACAGTGATGATGTATGTTGCCTGTTCAAGCATGCTGGGAGGAAATCAATTAAGCAAACCCCAGTTATTGATAATGCAGGAGCGGGAGTGATAGCATCCTCACATGGAAATCCATAACAGCAGGATCGCTTGGAGGGGCCCGCTCGTAAGCCTGCACACACACACACATAAAAATAGAAAAAACACACACACACACACCATAGTGGCCCAAACCTGCTGGTTTCCTATACTTTGTCTCATAACTCATGGCCTGTAGGGAGGCGCTTGTATTGTTATATTTTGTGTGTATGTGGTACAGTGTGCAAGCAGAGGGCCAGATTAATTTATTAGCTGAGGCAGCAGTGCTCCCCAAAGTGGGAACAGGAAGTAAGAAGTCGTAAATCTAGATAAGTCACCAGATAGTGTACTGTACATTTCTATAGGCCACGCTCTCTCTTTCTCTCTCTGTTATCGCTGCGCTGTAATATGGGCCGAGACAAAGAGATGGAATTTAAAACAACAAACAGTGAAGACTGATGCTGATTGCTGTACAAGTATTCCCTTTTTTTATTGCCTATCGGACGCCGCTGCTGACTGATACATTTCAGAAGAAAAACAGGTTTGTCTTTTGTTATTGCAAAGCCTGCACACAGCAAGATAATTGTCTATTGTTTTGTAAGCGCGGAGCAGCAGGATAATTAGGTTGAGAGAACACTTTGCGGAGTGCATTATTGTTCCACTGTGAACTTTATGAAATATTCAGCCAGCATGGGGATTTTACAAGGAGCAGAGTGGAGGAACAGATGGAGAAATGATCCTTCAATCCCGAAACCAGCGTGGCAACCTTCTAAGACATTCCCTGCAGGTGACATCATCAATCAATAAATGTCTCCCCCACTTTTTGTCATCCGTCTTGCCGTGACTGACGCAAGGTGTGGGTTTTTGTGCATATGGGATATGTGTGGATCTTATATCTCTGTCTGATGAAGCTCATTGTTCCACTACCTCTGCAGCCTTTAGTCAAATAAAAGCTGATGGGCCGTAGTAGTCTTACCATTAGGACCAGGCCACACACACATACACACATATCCATACGCACTCCAATGAACGTGGCAGCAATATTCATACCCACTGACTGCACAACGAGCACCAATGACATCTGACATTTGGGGGATAAATCATGGATTCACTTGAATGAGTATGTTCTAGTTATAAGCTGGTCGGGCTACTCTTCATTTCCCCTCGGTACTGTGAGCTCACATGAAGGTCAGCTCCTCGGCCTCATGCAGAAATACAGGAGAGGGTTTTATTTCTCTCCTTTTAGTGTATTTTCCCTTATGTATGCTTTCCAGCATCATGCAAATGTGGGAGTCAAGTCTAAGTGGGTGATAATTGTTACCAGAGCTGATTTTTTTATCAGCAGTCTGGGCTCACTCAGCTTGTTTTTAAAGGGAATAAAATGAATTTTAAGAAAAGTGTCTGGCTTCAGCTGTTTGCTTTTGAGAAACTTGCCCCTGTATTTAATGTAGAGTAATTAGACTGGGTCCAAAGCCAGGCCAATTAAGGAAAATTAATTCATTTCAAGCGTTTCTTGTTCTTATATCTGAAACCATCTAATCACACATTCTGTGTGGGCAAACTAAATTCAAACAGGGTAGAGTTGGGACGCAGTGTGGCCCTCTCCAAAGAAAGCAGACCACACCGGTCTGAGAAGAGAAAATCCTCGATCTAGTTTACAGGGCTACACCTTGACACACTTGGCACTCTTTCCTGGACTTTTCTCCTTCATTGTCTACTCAGTTAATTACATCATTTACAAGAATGTGAAGGAGTAAGTAAACACACTTTCCCAACTCTTGCATAGTCGTAAATGGAGTGTCAAAGCAGACTTTGCCCTCAATCTGTCATAAAAAGGTGACTGTAATATTGTCATAAATTATCATAATTATCCATCTATCATTGTGTTTTAAGTGAGGCCTTTCTCTTTGATGTATAAGCCTGTATCTACTGTGTTTCTGTGGTGTTGGGAAATTCCCCTCTGAGAATTAAGTCAACACAGAACTCTGTGGCGCAAGAACGACAATTACATCTAAATAAATTATGATCTTTTTTTAAGATAATTGCCACATTTAACAGAACATTTAACCTCGCACACAATGGCAACTTTTCCAGTAATGTCAGTCTTCCATTGCGCACACACCCAGTGAATTTGGTATGCTTGTACAAATGAAATACGAGACTTACTTGGAATTCTGCGAGCTCCAAATTATAGTCTCCAGCGATTTGGCAGAAGGTATCGCCGACCTGCACATTAAAATAAAGATCCAGAGATAATACTTCCAACAGCCGAGTCCCGCCATTCTGCTTTATGTACAGACAGTGAGACGATAACTCAGAGCGTCGGACAGTGCGCCTGGCAGCCTTTATCTGTGGTTCGCCCGGTGGGAAGGTGAGCTACGATCAGTCAGGAGCATGTGAGGTCGATATCAGATACATGTCCTTCTGTCCGACTTCTTGAAAATCTTCTCCAGACCCCCCTGTCCTTGACTGAACTGTCCGCAGGACGTGCAAAAAAGCCCCCGGTTCTTGATGGGATCTGGGAGGGAAGCAGCCCCCCGAGTGTCCTGGTTGACCTGTAGCTGAGACAGAAACAGCTCTCGCGACCTTATTACTCAGTAGAGACAACTCAATGATACGATCTCATGTGTGGTGAAACAGATCTAAGCGATCGCACAGTTTCTGGAGCCACAATTTGGCGATGCGGCTGCCGATGAAGCGCTGCGCCGAGTCTTTGTCAAAGCTCCCCTGATGGTGTCTGTACCTGTCGCTGTTTATAGCCTACAGATGACCACATTCATCCATCAGTTACAACTCCGCAGCACGCTGGGAATCCCGAGGTCCACTTCATTCCAGTGTTATCTTTCACTCCTCCTCCCCCTTTGCTATTCTTCTCCGCAACGGATTTGAGTTTCTATTGTAAATATCCCTCCCGGCTCTCAGCGCCGTTCCGCGTGCGCGTTGCGCTCCAGCAGGGTCGCCTCTATTCCAACTCGGGCATGCTGCGTGGCCAGTGCGTAAAACACTCACGTCTCCGCACCTTGTTTCACGTTGCTGCTCGGTCACAAAAAGTACCGAGGGACGGTTAAACCTGCGCACCAGTCCGCTCGGTGCCTCTAAATCCGCCTGCCAACGTTTCCATGCCGGTGTGTCTCTGGGTTTTTTTTAAGACCGTGAACAACAGTCTCTGGGCTTCGATGCGTGCAGCAGCTCGAGCTCAACTGTAACCCGAGTCGAAGAGAGCGCAGGGGGGACAGCCCACAGAGCGAGTCGCGGCCAATCACAGCGCTCAGCGCTCTGTCCGAACTTGGGAGCAGGAAGCGAAGGCATTTATGGGGACGTGGAGGGGTTGGTGGTGGGTAGATCGAGGGAGGGGAAGGGAGTCTGTTATTGGGTTGACCCCACATCTCCACTCCCCCGCTCCCACCACCACTACCGCGGCCCGAGCCATCGACCCAAATTGAAATGGACTTTGAAGTTATTCGTCATACTGAAAGCTTTGGTGAGGAAAAGGAGTGTGATAGGCTATTGGAGCGTGCGTAAAAGTGCTTACAGTAGAAAAAGTTTGGCCCCTTTTAGTCGTGGACCTGCTTGTCCCTGTAGATCTCGCACTTAACATTTATGCCACAATATGGAATTATAATCATGTCTGTCTTAGACTATTTGTGATATAATCCATATATAACTTGGCTATGATTTCAGTTTTATACTACAAACAACTTCTCTAATTATATTTGTTGTTTATTTCTGCAACAATGTTGAGAATTTACTGTATTGTGTTACGTTATCTGTTATTTAAGTCTCCTCTTTCTTCCTCTTTGAAAGGAATGATGATTTATGGTCTCTTTGGATCTGTTTCTAGTTGTCCCCGTTTGGGATAATGAACTGCATGAGAACTCAGCCTCCAGTGTCAATAGACAATAGACGGTCAGTAGCCTATAGTCATTGGGCCATTCATTCATTGAGGAAGAAATGCTTGACACATAATTGATCATGTCCATGTCTGTGCCCCCTTTGTGTGTGTATGTGTGTGCGTGAGGGAGAGAGAAGGAGAAGCAGGAGAGTTTCTCTTAATTTTGGTGTATTTATTCAATCAATGCCGCCCCCTAACGGTTGTGATGAAATCGATTCACGGAATACAGGAGGGGAATTCAGTATAATTGGAAAGGAAGGATAACAGGCATTTAAAGACACGTCTTGTGTTTCCTGGAATTATTTTTATAACATCCTGTTGTGCCTTGACAGTCCATAAATCTTTGTAAAACAATAATCAACTTCACACCTGAATGATTATGTGCTCAGTTTATCCCAGTGAATTTATGTTGGTGTGTGTGTGTGTGTGTGTGTGTGTGTGTGTGTGTGTGTGTGTGTGTGTGTGTGTGTGTGTGTGTGTGTGTGTGTGTGTGTGTGTGTGTGTGTGTGTCTGTGCTTCTTGTGTGTGTGAGGGCCACAGACGTTTCAGTACCATGGCTGCATAAGAGTATGGATTTCTGGCACAATGTCCAAGGTGCATGCAGAGGGGAAAAGGTGTTAAGAGGTCATAAAGTTGTTCTTTGTACTACAAGTGCTGCTGGAGTTTTGACATTGCTGCATCCTCAGAAGCCTGCCTATAAACCATCGGAGTGTTGTCACAGTAACAGCAAACACAGGCCAGTTGCCACAGAGCTGGCATGTCCCATTTGAAGGCCAGGACGTCTGGGATACCTGATACCTCAGTGACCAATCACATGGTCACAGAGAGATACCTGATCTGCTGCGAGCCAATGAGACGTCTCCTGCATACAGTTGGATGAATGCCACAGCTGCAGCTGGTGTGAGTGGCCAATAAGAATATGTGACAGTGGACATACCATCTTGTTGTTGTAAGAGTGCGATCAGACCACAGCCTGGATTCAACAGATTAAAAAAAAACTGTAAAATAAGTGTGACATAACACAGGGATTGTTTTAAGATGGAATCCATACTAATCTTATACAACAGTACATGTGACAGAAGAAAAACACATCATATACAGTACAAGGGGATTATGAAGGATATGGCGGAGATAATGGACTTTCCACATAACACTACATAAACAGTACAGCTTTACAGTATAGCTTTGAATCAATATACTGTTGCTTGGATGTTTCACAAGGAATTTATCGAGCGAAGCTTTTATATTCAGTCACACACATAAACCATGGAAGGCAATTTGATTTTCTTTTCAGTCCTTAAGACAGCCACCTATGAAAAAGTGGCATTTTCAAGAAATGAGGTCATCATGTTAATGTGTATATGTGGCTGTGATTAGTGCTTCTATTAATAGTCTGATGTACTTTCATACCACTGGAGCTCATAAGCAGACAATCTTCAGACCCTTTAAAGTCGAGTCAGGCCGAAACCAAAGAATATGTTTCATTATTCATAAATGTTTTTTATTCATTAATTAATCATTTGGGTTTATATGCAGAAAATTGGGAAAATGCCAGGCACCCATGAGACTGAGGAAGCATCTTAAAGCAACTTGATTTTTGTGCGACCAACAGTTAAAGACTCAAAAAACTGAAGTGTCTGAACGCTAGTGAATCTTAGCGGCTGGACTGGGGGACAGTGAAGTTCAAGCCTAAATGCTAATGTCACCATGCTAACATGCATGATGGCAAGTATGATGAAAGTATGTTTGCCAGCTTGGTTTAGCATTTGACGAAGCACAGAGGAGGCTGATTGGAGCCTTAATTGTTTGATATATAAAAAAGTTAATGCATAAAGACAATAATCTCAAGAATTAGAAAATTAGATTATGAACAGATGATGATGGAGCTGGGGGGAATCTCCTGAGATATTGCAGTTTCTCCAGAGGTGAACATGTAAGCTTGTCAAAATGTTATGGTGGTCAATCCAAGAGTTGTTCAGACATTTTACCTGCAGCCACAAAGGTCAACCTAATGATCGCAGTAGGGAAACAAAGTAACAGGACTACCCATGTCATAAAAATTGATAACCATGAATGTGTATGCAAAATGTATGCAGGTTTCTTAACTGTCGTGGACATGTTTAAAAAAATAGCTGTTCTTAAGAATTCCTCCTCTGGGCACCATTAATGTCTATGAAATGTATTAGCAAGTCAAAAAAATTAAAAGTTGTTGAGACTATCAACGAACAATGAACATAATCCGTCCTCCCTATTTCATTTTTTTGTTTTTTAATTTATTCATCATACATTGTACGATAATTTTAAACAATATAAACAGTTCAAACAAAGTCATGTATTAAGTAGTGACTGAACAGGCAAAGGCAAACTGCTTATAAAAAGCTGATCCTAAAAAGAAATGAATAACTGATTCATCATTCACACAAAAACAGCTTTACAAAGCTTTTATTTTGAAAACCAAAAGTGAATTACAGGATTTAAAATTAGATTGGCATCATTCCATAATTTAACCCCAACAACAAAACACATCTCCTTTTAATGCATGTTTTCTCTTTTTGTACAATTAACTCACAAACACCTCTTTAATCATATTCCCTCTCCTGAAGTAAAACTAACTTTTTTAAATAGTCTGGGGGTGACTTTGATTGTGCTCTGAACATTATTTGCATTATTTTGTCATTACATTTCCTAACACTAGAAATTAGAAGAAGTGGAATTGTGTGAGCATAATAATCAGTCTTATTACGTATGCTTGATTTTGCAGAACAACTATTACATTTATAGTTATCTTAAAGGTGGATCCCAACAATTTCACACAGTAAGATATATATAACAATAAGTGAGCAGTAGATTATATGCAAGGCCTATTGACTTGTTTTCTTTTGATATAGTTGATATGTTGTTTCCATGTTAATTTATGATCAATAACAACCCGAGGAACTTTGGCTCAAAAAGTCATTCATTTTAAGTATTACAGATTTTCAAAGTAATATTCCCATCAATTTCCTTTTGGTTTCCAAAAATCATGAATTTAGTTTTCTTAATATTAAGAGACAATTTATTAACATCACACCAAGTTTTGATAATTTTCAGCTCCCTTTCAGCACTACAAAAAAGGTCTCTTAAAGTTTTACCAGAATAAAATACCTTTGTATCATCAGCAATATATATATATATACTGTATATAGAAACCTCTGCAAATATCATTGATACAAAGAATTAACAGCTTTGGACCAATCACCGATCCCTGGGGTACTCCACAGGTAACCTTCCTGATTCTTGACACAGTGTCTTTAATGTGTACACAATGCTGTCCGCTTTCTAAATTAGCAACACCTCGTAACCCATACTTCTCCAATTTTCTCAAAAATGGTCTGTGATAGTGTCAAAAGCCTTCTGTCGGTCAATGTACAACCCAATGTACAAAAACTCAACTTTTTCAGGTGTGTTTGTTATTTCTTCTACCATCTGCATTACTGCATAAGTAGTGGTTCTATTTTTTTCTAAATCCATTCTGGTTTTCACTCAGAAATCTACTTTTACACATGAACAGACTCAATTGTTTTACAAATAACTTCTCTAAAGTGTTTGAAAAATGTGGAAAAAGGGAAGTATATTATGGGCTATTATGAAAACAGGAAGATGATCACTGATGTCACTTAAAAAGCAAACCACTTGTTGCTTGATGATGAGCATTGGTAAAAATGTAATCAATAAGTGTGGCACTCTCTTTTGGTCATCTGACTAGGTTTGTCGATAAGGGGCCAGAGGCCCAAACTAAACATAACATCAAAAAAGTCTGTTGTCAATATATGTTCATTCCATTTCATCAAATCAATATTGAAATCAGCACAAACAAAGAGTTATTTCTTATCACATACCTTTCCCAAAATGTCAATATTAGTGTTCATACATGAGTCAATGCAAGGACCAGGCGTTCAACTCAAGAATGCACTCTGTTGTTGTGGATTGTATTAAAATGTTAATATTAGACTGATCAGTCTATTATCATACTCTGCTGTTACTGATAATTCTAGGCATACTTTTATCATTATTATTGGCATCGTAGCTATGAATCGATTATACTTGGCTGTTCATCCTGAGTCTGGTTCTGCTCGAGGTTTCTGCCTCTTAAAATACGTTTTACTCTTGCCACTGTAACTTTGTTTAAAATAACTTAGTGCTGTGCTCATGGTGGTGGATTAATGTTGGGTCTATGTAAATAATATGACAAAGTAAGGTCCAGACCTGCTCTGTCAAGTGTCTTGTTATAAACTGGCGCTATACAAATACAGATTGTTTGATTGGTTGAAAACCAAAAGGAGCACAGCATGGTGACACAAAAAGAAAACAGCTTCAAGATCTTACATGATATCCATGAATATCTATATGAAATGTTGTAAAGATAATTCAAAAAATGTGTAAGAAAAAGAATAGAAAAAAAAAAGTTGACATCCTGGTGTTACTAAAGTCAACAAAGAAGTTCTCAGGATTTATCTTCTTGGCACCATGGATGTGCAAAATCGAATGGCAGTCGATGGAAGAGAGGATCAGTAGATAAATGTTCCTCTAATATGGCCAAAAACATTCAGTCTGTAAGTAAATAAAAAAGAGAGAGGTGGTAAATCCTCTGATTTTAGGGGCTGAAAAAAAGATATTTACATTTTTTTGCTTAAGAAATTATAGAAGATGGATTGATATTCAACGTGATTGGAGGTTACGGCTCTGTTAATAATCGAATGATTTGTTTCAGCTCTAAAATGGAGAATAGTTAGTCATTCTCTGCAGCTTTTGTTTTCCCCTCTGAAACTCCAAGATGAACTCTGCAGCTGAGGACAAAGTTCCTTCCCAATCTGATATTTACACTTAGCAAACACTGAAACCATGACATCATCATTCCAGGATGAAGCCACTGCGGGCCTGTAGTCAACCCAGCAACCTCACAGTGAAAATAAATCACAGTTAAAGTGGCCTCCTCTTGCTTTTAATCTGCCCTTAATGAAGTCTGGCACATTTCCCCTCTGGTGTGGCTCTGTGTCATGGTCGTGATCTACGGGCCGGGCTGGAGACCAGAGTGCTGCGGCCTCTGCGGAGCTATGGGAGAGATGTGGCTTCAGGATCCAGACTTATGGATCCAGGTATGAACGGAGCCCCTTTGGCATGCAAGGGGTCAAGTGGTTAACCCTCGTTATCTAAAGGGGATGAGGACCATGTGACTCGGACGTTCCAGCTGTAATCAATATCGAACAGCCATTAACCACTGAGATAACACACCCTCACGAAAACACAGTCACGCACACACACGAGCACTCAGCAGCATGTTTCCCGTCTGTGTCACGCACAGTAAAGTGTCCACTAAAAGAAACACAAGAGCATGAATGCAAACAACAGGAGTTCACTCCAAACACTGGGCCAAATGAAACAGTGGGAAAACTCTGTTAATGTAAACGGACTATTTTCAGATGCAGACACTTGAAAGTTGTTGTATGAGCTATTCATGCTGCTTTGATTGAACTGTAACAGCACAGAGGCCAAACACAACAGCTGGGGCATCCGCAGACTTCCATTTCCTGTTTGTGGTAAAGCTTGATTGCTGTCTTCCTCCTCTCGTCTTCCTCCTCTCTCTTCTCCTCCTCTTGCTTCACTCCACCTCCTCTTCTTACTCATCCCAGCCATCATGACTGACAGGAAAGCACTGATTACAGACAAATAACAATCTGCGCTAAACATGTCCTCCCCAATTTAACATCCCAGCAGGAGATGTAAGCTAAACCTCTTCTCCTCTCTTTTCTTCCCTCCTCGCTTCTCATATCAGCAATTAAATCTAATAACAAGCCAAGACAATAGATGTTTCGTGTAACCAGTTTTGTCTACATATAAACATCTTAGGATCATGATAACAATCCTGATTAGTAGCTGAATGTGATCCTCCTATCTTAGCTCCCCACAGTTCCCTCCATTATACCTTTTTAGCCTCTCAGATGAGATTAGAATTTGAAAAGAGAAATTGTTCTTTGATGCTAAATATCAAAGAACTCTGCGCTCAACTATTCCAGATGCAAAAGTAGGAAGAAAGTTGGGACACACATATACTCACACAGACACACATAGGTTATTAACTCGCTGTGATTATTTGTTAGCGTAAACTGGATTTTGTAGGCCCGTGGCCCAGAGGGTTTAGAGAAGAGCTAAATTGATGGAGAGAATATGCCAAATGGTGGCCTGGGGGGGATGTTCTGTCCATTCTAATAGAATTACAAGCCTCTGATAGATGAGTCTTTTCTCCAAGGCTACTTGTCTGTCAAACATTAGGTCACACTCAGTTTCCAGACTGGGTGGGAGGGTGGTGGGTGCACAGTGAGAAGAGGGGAATAGAAGGGGGCTCAAGGCACAGAGGGGAGAAAAAAAAACCTCTGAAGAGGTGCCTCGCTCCCTGCCAAGAAAAAGGAGGGCAACAAAAGTGAAAAAGGGTTAGGGGAGAAAAGGAGGAATGAGAGAAAAAAAGAGAGGGTGGGAGCTGTGAAAGAGAGTGAAATGAGTGAGGGTGGGGGTTAAAGAAAGAGGAGAGAGTGAGAAGGGTACAAAAGGGTGAATTCGAATCCACTCTAATTAAGGCCTGTGTGATGGACAGGACCTGCGGACGTGCCTTCTTTTCTTTTTCAGTGTGTGTGTGTGAGAGTGTGTGTGTGTGTGTGTGTGTGTGTGTGTGTGTGTGTGTGTGTGTGTGTGTGTGTGTGTGTGTGTGTGTGTGTGTGTGTGTGTGTGTGTGTGTGTGTGTGTGTGTGTGAGGGCACGGTGTGACGATGGGAGGGGCCGCGCCTCTAGTAGAGATGTCTACTGCCAGCAGCCTGAATGGGACAAAGACCTGAATAGAAACTTCAAAGCGACCTCTGAGCTCAGCAGCCCCCCTCCCTCCTCTTCTTCACAGTGCCTTGGCTGTGTGATGGTCAACAAGCCCCTGCTCAAGTGGTGTGTGAGTGTATGTGTGTGTGTGTTTGTACGCATGCCATGTGTGATTCTGTTTTCCAGCCTGTTATTTTCTGACTGCTACATGCGTCTCTTGGCAGCTATGCGTGTAGTGTGGATTTCAAAGTGTGTCTTTCTGCCCGTGATTGGGTTTTGTCTTCTGCAAGGATGTGTGTGTTTGCTTTAAAAGGCAGACTGCAGGATGCAGATATAATTGGAGCAGAGGATCTGACTCATTGCTCTCCCCCTCTGAACTGAGCGCTTGCTCTCTTTGGTGGGATTGGAAGTGAAACAAGTAGCCCACAGAGCTGACGGGTCGCAGGAATTATTGTTGCTAAATGATACAGAGGGATTTAGCATCTAATTTGATCCCAGTGTCCTTACTGTTTTTGGCCCGGGTTATGATCTTGTGGCGTGCGTCATCTAATTCAGTTTGGCTCTGGCTCAGGGCTTCTAATGATCTTCCACTTATCACCCCTCTCTCTCCAGTAGATACTCCTCAAAGTGTCTCAAAGCAGAGCTAATAGCCACACACGACTCTGCTGAAGGCTGCAGAGAGTTTGGAATCTTTCAGGGCCCCTGAGAAAAACAGGAAGACCCAGGGTGATGGCCAGGGCAGGCAGATAGATAAGATTTGTGAGTGTATTGTGCCCTTAGGCATGTGTGTGATCATGTATGTGTGTGTGTGCATGGTATCAGGCCTGTCTGAGCCCACTTACAGCAGTCAAGAGTCAGGTCAGGCTCCAAAGCATGTGGGATCAACGTGTCATTGTTGCTGCCTGGTGTCACTGACAACTCCTCGGTGACATCATCACCTGGGGACACTGAGCAGATGATTCATCTCTCTTCAATGCTCAGCTGAAGAGCCATTAGTGACCATCTCTAATCAGAGTACAGAATGAAAGTAGCCCCACACAACCTAATCAGCTCTGCCTTGTTTCCCCTGGCAGGCGGAGTGTAACAGCGTAGGCTGCTGCAGCTTTGATCGTGTATTTATATTTTAAGAGGTAATACAGAAGCCATGCATGCAGGCCTAGTCCTCATTATGACTGCACTGGGAGAGAAACATCCTCTGAATGTGTCTTTTATTTCAAACCAAACTGTTGCTGTCATCTGTTTCCAGGAAAATACGCTCATGTAAGGCTCAGAAAAAATTCAATTGAGATAACCTTATCTGCAGATAAAATGGTATCTGTCATCCTGATTATGTCATGTGTTTTCAGCTGAGTGTGATTCTGTGGATTTATAAATAAATAGGCTGTAAAAATCCTGGAGAATTCTTCAGTGTAATGCCCACACACTAACAAATAACACTAATTGTGACACATTTGAAATGTAGAAAATCCCAGCTTATTTACACACTTGTGCACATGCAGAACCAAACGGAAGCACGGCACCTTTGCATGCACTGATGCACAACCCCACCTTTGACAACCCAAGATATACACCAAAAAACACACTTTAAAACCACAGAGACAAACTCCTAAATCTGAGGATGTCCTTGTTAGTAAGCAGCCGAGGGTACACGAGTGCTCTCAGCCGCATCATCAAAGCCTCAGCAATTACTCCCATGCTCCCTCACTCTGGCATAAATCTGCTCTTATCTCAGCTCGCTGCAGGATCAGGGAATATCAGCTCCAGCATCTGCTCCATCTACAAACCCAGCCACTAAAAGCACAACAAAGTGGCTCTGCAGGCATAAATAAGGGAAGGAGGGGCAACGGAAGAAGCAAGGGGGGCATAGAGAGAAATATAGAATGAAAGATAGGCGGAGGGCGACACGGGGGGTGTGTGTTCCTGCTTGTCTTGTTTGCCTGGAGCATTTGGGCCCTTTCACATTGCAATCTGTCAATCAGCCTGACAAAAAAAAACAGATTTACAAGCAGCTCTGCTCGGCTGAGGCTCAGGATAAATTCTTAACAGGAAATTAAGACATATGGAGAGAGGGGAGGTCAACGGCTCAGTTTGGGGTAGGAGGTCAGAGTTGAAGATCAAATGGTCAAGGGCAGATATGACGTTAAACCCGACATGTCATATTTATTGGAAGGGTTAAGATAATCAGTGACTGTTTGTCAAAGGGCCCATGAACTCCTGAGAAGTTAGAATCCAGGCCCTCAGGACATATTCTTTACACTACTATCCAAGGTGTGTCAAAAAGTTGGCTATTCCAAGGTTTGTAAACATGGGAGAAAGTTGCTCACACCTGGTTGAAGCAACAGCGATGAAAGATGAACAGGTCTCGCAACTATTTTTAGGAGGATGTTTATTTCCCTCCCGGCTGGACTGAAGCAACATCTTTCATTCTGACCTCTTTATCGCAGCTGTGACCCTGACCTCCCTCCTCCACCTCCCATTCTGCCTCTTGTACCTCCCTGTCCTCGCCGCATTTCCTCCTTCCTCTCTGTGCCGTACACTCCCAATCGCCTTGGGTCAACCTCTCCCTGCTCTCCAAATACGGCCTTGTGAGGAAAAACGGGGAAGCAAGCTGGTACATTTTTCCTGCGATGCAAACTGAAGATACTACTCAAATTTACAACCCATGAAAGACAGCTCAACATGAGCTTAAAGGCCACAGCACCGCTGGTCATGAAACGGTTATTAAGACAAAATGTAACAAGTTAATGTTATGAGGAAATACCTCAGCTCCAGGTGCTGGCTGGGGGTCAGGGGTGAGAGGTGATGGGTCACCCACCACCCCTCAGGGCTCTCTGACCTCACAAGGCTGATGAATGGTGCGCTAACAAGGACCAGCTCTCTCTTACTGTGTCTGCACTCTCTCTTCTTGTCTTTGACTGCCTCTAATGTTTTCCCGTTTTTCTCGACTCACTCTCCTGGGCACTGATCTGGCAGCAGCAGAGTAGTAATACTTATACCTGCTGAACCTTTAAAGTACCTCACCATCTGTCGTCTCCCTTGGATTTATAATTACCATCATATCACATTCAAACTAGGCACTGTCGCACTCTTACATAACCTAACCCCTATCTACCAGCGCATGCAATACTTAAGAATAGATTGAATAAATTATTATTGTGTGAGGTGTTAAATCTTGGCCAGCAGTAGAAGTGCTCTCTTTCTAATGAGGCTTCCCTACCTCATTGCTGGCTTGTATCAGTGCAGACTGGAAGTGGAAAAGCTAATCACAGGCACATGCACGGGCAACCTGCGTACACATGCAGACACACCCAATGCACTCCCCTCCACACACACACACACACACATGCACAAATGGCCATAGCGCAGATGTGGACATTTATCAGGCACACAACCACACCTTGGCCATTTGCACAGCCATATCATAGAGCCAATTAAAGAGATGAGTCTTATTAGGCGAGGTGTCCTGGCCCTCGTTCATCACTGGGGTTTCCTGGCAAGGGCTGGTGACATGCAGGGCTCTCTGTCATCTTTATGGGGCCTGTCTCATCACGCCCTTATAAGACACTCATCCAAACTTTACTGAGACTCATGATTTAGCAGAGCAGGCTTGGCCCAGAAATGTGTTCAGTCATCGGCAGGTCACCTTTGAATGAGCTTCAAGGGATTTGAAAACGCAAGCGTAGAAATGTAGGCCTCATGCGGCTCACTGCTACCTCACAGGCGTGCATGTTTTCAGAGTTACCTCGTAATTGAGAAACCATAATCTTGTTTTCTCCTTCTGCAAGGGGAAAACCACTTTTCCTCCTCACGGCAGAGCTCAGGCCCTCTGGGACGAGTGAAAGTGGCTCCTAAACAATGATGTGAGGTGAGGAGAAAAGGTGTAGAGAATCAGATTCCAGGGTAACCCAGGGTAAATATCATCCTGCTCCCTGCTGAAAGCAAGTCTTGTTTTCTCACCTCACAGGGTCGAATGCCCTGCTCAGACCTCTGGACCACCTGCAGCCCTGTTGATGACAGATTCCCTCCTCACATTGGACCATCTCAGCCCTCAGTGTCAGAGAGAGACTAATCCTCCCGCTTCTGTCCTCCCAGTACAATAGCCCTGTCACTCGTTCACTCATTCAGCATACCGTCAGCCACCCTGCCCGTGTGTCAATACCAAGTAAACCGACAGGAGGCAGACAGTAGACCTGTTCTCACGGCGATCTATTCATAGCTTTCCACAGGAATCTCTGACCTGTTCTGGCCTGTCTCATGAAACCTGCTCCTCATAATGAAGGGCATTGATCCTTTTCTCATTTCACATTCACCTTGACATCTCTGTTACGGCCCACAGAGCGTCTCCTTTCAATCCAGGGGAGATTCTTTCCGTTTATTTGGTTATCGGATATTTTATTGGGTGTACAGCACATTGTTGAAGTGATACGGCTCAGAAATGTCAAGGATGGGGTGTACTGTAGAGCACCATGAGGCGCAGGGAGATGAGTCTAGACATGTGAGCGTCAGTGGCCTGGAAGTTGCTTTATCTGCGTGTGCGTCTGTGCTCCTAATCTGAAGTCTTGGTAAATGATTTTCCAGGGTCAGCTGCTTTTCTCTGCCCTTTCAAGCAGAGAGGATTACAGCCGATGCTTTCATTGATGATTTATCCACAGAATTAAAATGTTGTGATTTATCTTCTGGCAGAACACTGGATGCCTCTTCCTTCATGTACAAGAGCTCTTCCAAGAGTTGTAGTCAATATCATGAAAGTGTGCCTCTATGAAATATGGATCCAAGTTGTTTTTAAACGGCTAAGAAATTCTTTTAGGATCCTGTTGGACTAGTTTCCCCAGTGAACTCTGCACATGTAAGTGTGAATCATGATTCCCAGTCCTCCTTGACCCTCTTTGAGGTCTCAACACCAGCTAAACTGATAGGGCCTGCGGGTTATCAGGAGTAAATACAAGCTTGAAGCCCTGTAGAGGCTGTGGCTCTGATTTAAACTCAGCAGCCCTGACCCCAGCCTCACATCTTAACCCAGCTAAGCCCATGCAGATGCACTGCTATGGGAACCAATAATGTGAGAGGAATAATGCACAAGCTGTGGACATTAAAAAAACCCACCTCCACCTTCATAAAGCTGGTTTGACAACAGCTTTACACTAATCTAAATGTTCTCTTTGGTCTCTTTCTGCATGAACACCTCTTACAGCGCAAAAACAAAAAGAGCTGACAGCTCAGAAGATGATGAAGCAAGGCTGCCGAGGTAAGTGCTTTTCTGAACATTATTCTGACAGCCGACATGTGACAGGCAGACTGACGCAGTGATAGATGAGCCTCTTCATGTATCACAGACTGGACATGAAGGGACGCTCTCTGCATCGTCCTATTCTAATACACTCGCATTGATCTGAGCTCCGCTATATTAATCATGCACTTAGCACAGAAGTCTGTGTTGCTTTCATCCTTTCTTCTGCTACCTCATGTCCTCACTTTAATCATTACAGCAACTATGGCACTCTTTGTTTCTGCTGAACAAGACATTAGTCTCACTACAATGGGCCCTTTTGATAGTCAACACCAAATGTAAAAGCTGTCACATACAGAGAGATGTGTGCATTGAAGCTGCAGAGTGCCAGAGAGCACATTTTCCTAGACTGTTTAAATAAAAAAAAGTGCAAGCCCATCTACAGTTTCAGCTGTGCCAGGCGAGGCTGCATGTTCGCATTAGGCTAGCCTATACTGCCCCCTAGAGCCTTAACAGTGAATCGCTCAAGTGTAACTATATTTCACTATAAATACACATTGAAAGTACGAAGTTAGAACCACAACTTGTGCTACAAGTGCAGCCTGCATCTGGTTGACCTCTGCACACGCTGTTGTCAGATCTTTGTGGTCAAAAAAAAAAAAAAATACACAGATGAAATGTGTTGATTTTTATTCAAAAGTTACTGTCTCCAGACAAGTACAAATCAGAAAACAGAGTGACTGAAAGAGGATGGGATAATAGACAACAACTTAGAGTGTAGGCAAGAGTGCAGAAAAAAAATAAAACAAATGGCCAAAAAGAAGGAAGAAAAAAATGAATTTTTGTATATATACACATGATCTAATAAGAATTTATACCAATGTAGTGGTAAGTAACAAACAATAAACAGTACTTTTTCCTTTAAAAGAATTTTCTTTTTTACTTACATAAAATAATTAGGCAAAACACATATAGGCTGTTCATCTACTTTATCACATTACATCTGACCACCTCGCGTTTCATGTTCTAAAGAAGCCAATTATCCACCTTTAAACATGACTGATCCTCGGACATGGAAGATTACTGTGAGAGAAGGTGACCTTCACAAGCATGTTTAAGGCTTAAGCATGGAATGACTACAAAATAACAACCTCAGTAGACAAAACATTTCATTAAAACTTGTGTGTGTGACAAATATATGTCAAAATCTAAGCTTTGTCTAGCTGCCACAGCGCTGCTGAATACCTCATCATCAGTATCGTCTGAATGACTACCTTTCACGTTGAACATTTGAAATCTTGAAAGTATTTTGTGACAGGACTGTTTATGTTGAGAAAACCTTAAAGCTGAATTTCACAAGTCTTTTTCATTAGTTTTATCCAAACTAATTTACATGTAGGAAAAAAGGTAGAAACCCGAAGACATTATCAAGACAAAAAGAAAAAAAAAAAAAAACGTAAAAATACAAATTTAAAAATCTTCCTTGATGCATGGCTTCACATGCTTTCATTTTTTTTTGTTTTACTTACACGTTTCTCAAACTTTGTGACTGAAAGTTGAAAAGTTGAAAATAAGAAAACAAAAAGCACATATATAAAATCAGCACCGATTCATATATAACTTTTATTTAAAATGTAGATACCCATTTCAACATTATGCTGCTGGATTTTAAGAGAAAAAGGTGTCATATTTACCGAGCTGCTTTTTGCCAGAGCCCACACAGTGGCACCACTGGGATCAAAACCTGCTCAATTTTGGGGGGTGTGGGGAACGACACATTTCTCTACTAGTAGATGGTGGAGAAGGAGAGGTCCGAATCTTAGGGTAAGCTTTAGGACTTACAGCTTTAACAGTGTGGAGCGTTCAGTGGACTCTGGATATCTTCACAGCATAAAGGGATCATGACTGATTCTACGTGACATCTCACCATCTTAACCACCAGTGGTTTTTTGGACCTCTAATCTGGCCCAACAAGAGGGGAAACAAACGTATGAGATAGAGGGAGGAAAAAAAAAAAAAAAAAGAGCACAGAAACATAAAGACCTCCATCCACTTGGCTAACACAGTACAAGCAAGCTACTACAGTCTGTTTATAAATTACTACTTCACACCTGGTAACTTACTACAATTGTAAAAAGGGTTAGACATAAACAAAAAAAAGTTTCTTAAGTTAAACACACCAATTCATCCCCGTTAAAAAAAAAAAAAAAAAAAAAGGAAAGGAGAAAAAAAAAAAAAAAAAGCTATAATGGATTTCTCTTCAGACATGTCTCATCTCTAGAAGGTTTGGAAGTGGCCTGTTTCTCTATTTCTGAACAGGAAGAGCTTACCCAAGATTATAAAAGTAAATATTTGAAACAAAGTCCTCTCTGAGCAAGCAACACTGAGTGTGGGTTGTCGTTGGTCCACGTGGAGTACAAGCCAGAATTTTTTTTGTTTTGTTTTTTTCTTACAGAAAACACTTCTGTTTCCGCATCTATAATTCTCTTTAAATACAAAGCGCCTCCTCTCCGTTATCCCAGCGTCAAAATCATCTGGAGATTAGCTTAAAACATGGACACCCCAAGGACCTGGAAGACACAAAACAAAACACTTTAATAACAGTTCTTCATTTCAATATGAAAGACATTCTCCAGACATATGACAGGCTGATAAAAAAAACAAACACTAGAGATGTACAGATCCACTTTTTTTCAGTTCCGATCCGATTGGATACTTATGTACCGACTCTGATCATTTTGAACCATAATTACCGTAAAATCCGGAACAGAAGTCGCACCAGTATATAAACCCACTCTGTTTTAGAAGGTCTCTCAGAGAGACGAGAGTCTACAACGTGCAGTTTCTGTGCAGCTGTGTCGCTCTTTTAGTTCCGTTTGTTTTCACTTTGTGGAGTTTGCACTCCTACTGGCTACAGTACAGTAGGTGAGCTGTCAGCCTGAAATGAAAGTTGTGAAGCACAGACCCCTAGCTTTCGAGCTCTCTGCCCGACTCCGCTGGTTACTCTTTAACTTTAAAATAGGACTCTTTCAATCAAAAGAGCACTCGACAAGGTTTATTTAAGGAACAATATACCACTGTTTTCTGTAAATGCCTGATTATGACTCACTCGCGCAGCCAGACTGGTCTGTGTCGCGGTCTTTCCAAGAACAGCGTGCAATCAGTTTTCAATACACAGTGAATGGAGATGTATTTTCAATCGTGTCAGGTGGCGATGGTGTCTGCTGCACCCGCGGTAATGACGGCGCGTGTCTGCATTTTATACTGGTATATTGGTCGCACCGGTGTGTAAGACACAGCCAACTTTAAGGATGAAAAAATAGGCATTAAAAGTGCTTCTTATACACCGGAATTTAGGGTAATATTGTTGTTGTAGTTTTTATGTGTAAGGTTAAACAAAGCTGTAGTAGACATTTCTTGTTCAAAGTGCAACAACTTAAATTAATTCATTTAAATGCATAAAAAATCAACTTATTCCAAAGATATGCATCTGAACTTTGTGCTAGCTTCACATAACAACAGGAAGCAATAGCTGGAAGGTTTTCAAAATAAAGTGTAAGAATGTTTTATAGAAGGAGCTGTTCCATCTCGTATGAACGTCGTCATGGAGACGATATGTGGGCATTTCTTGCAGCTCAGTCTTAGACTGTGAGCTAACGATGTTTAAAGTGCCCAACGATCACTCTTGAGCGGTGGCGTTGATCGGCGCCATGAGTCGAATATCCGATACGTCAATTATGCCACAATGTCTGACCCGATAACGATATTGGATCAGATCTGTAACATCTCTAAAAATCTCTCCTGGATGTGTGACGTAAAGACAGAACATCTACATGAATAATGATTCAAGACCTACAGAGAATAACTTTACACAGAAAATTCACTTTATATTATAACCCATCATTTGGTGGGTGAGGTGCATCACATTCCAGGTTCTTAGACATCTGACAAGCACCCTGAGTGCTGCCTTTGTGGGTGCTGCTGTTCCAATACTAAAAATACGACTGTTTTATGTCAAATGTCTCAAATCAGAAAATAAAAAAGGCTGTTTCAACCTTTAAAAAAAATAAATCACAGCATTTTGTGCATCTGACTTCCTCTGCTGTTTGTGATCAAATCTCATTTACATCGGCATCAATACGAGCACAGAGTTTTCAGAGCAGAAAACAGGATCTGAGGCCGATTTGAACAGGGCGGGGGTGCAGTGAGTCGAGTCAAGCGGTTAAAGCAGCTACGTGTTCTGCTTCGTGTTTCTTTGCTGCTGAAGAACCATAATGGAACAAGACGCTAAACATTTGAAGAATAAACTGTCTTCTGCTGTAATATGTTTGGCGACAGTTAAATTCTTTTCAGTTGACAAAACATTTTTCTCTGATCTGTTCTGAGGCAGCGTCTGAGGAGCTGATTTGTGACAGCCCACCACAATCATTTTATTCTTGCCTCCTCTTGTTAATGAAAACAAAACATCCCTTTTGTCATCGTTTTTATTTACAAATCGATTTTTAGCTTGGTCTTCTACCATACCCTGTCTTTCATTTAACAGAGCTCTAGCGACGCTTTTCGAAAAATGCCGTAGGGAGAACAGCATTTCATCCGCCCCTCTGACCTGGAGCCGGCTTATTTTAATCATCTGTGTGTCAAGACAAGTGAGACATGATTTTAAACACACCTTCAGCAAGCATACCCGTGGTAATGGAGATGCAGGTGACACTGAGTCAAGCCATTTTACCACATAGCCTATCACTGTAAACATGAAATCACGCTCTGACACGAGGAGGGGGCGGAGCTACGTGGTCAGTTAGCTTGTAGGGCTGCCAGGCTCTGTTAGTGAAGTCAGAGCGGTACAGGATGAATAAGCTTCTGTTGCATATGAAGCACGTTTCCATGACTTTTCCAAAACTTTCCTTGATTTATTTATCAAAACTTCTCCAGGCCTAGACGTTTCTATTTTCATATTCCAGAACTTTTCCAGGTTTTTCATGACCGTACAACCCCTGACAGAATAAGAACAAATCCTGAGGGTTACGGTCGGGACATGCTGAAACAAGAGTTTATGGCCAGCAGTGCATTCTGAAAAATATTCAATTTGGCAAGTTTACACAGGCATAAGCGGCGCTTTTCCAGTCAAGAAAGAGTAGATGTGTTTGGCCCTAACTCATCCAGGCTGGTCAGCTAAACGTGTCCACATGTTTAACCCAGCCTTGCTGTGTGCCACAAATACAAAACGTTTACAAGTAGTCCATGTAGCAAGCCATCTCTCTTGATCTACGTCCACACAGTTGTTGTAATTTTAGTGCGACTCTGTTTGCTTTGAAGAAATCACAAGTAGCGTCAGCTCTCATCATGTCTCCTCCAGCTGGCCCTTACACAAACACACCTGCAGTCTACATAGGTACACTCATATGTGTTTGTGACACTACATGTGTACATGAAACTGATGGAGGCGAGTGTGGATGGCTACTTACCGATTCATCCATGATAGAAGCAGGGTCAAAGTAATCTGGCTTCAGCTCGGACCTCTCCCTGCGGTTCTTAGAGGGGGGCTGGAAGAGAAAGAGGACATCATATTAGGACTGTCTTTACCCAAGAATGAAAGATAATGTGACCTTGTGGACTAAAACACACACTGCAGCATTTGAAAGAAAAAGTTCAGTTCCAGAAATCTTTTGCAGTTTTTGTGCAGCTCAATTTAGAGAGAGAAATGTTTTCTTATTTAGGCAAAGAATTCAGAGAAACTAGGCCAGTTGTTCAGTTTTCTGGTTTATGCGACGTGACATGGGGAGCCTTTCTCATGGAGTGCAGCACACGCGCATGAATCCAAAATAGACATTTGTCTTTGATAACATTTAGTTCTGGCTTTCACTCAGAATCCCTGCTCCTTTGGTGTTAGCCTGAATGCTCAAATACATCCCTCACGTTGTCTCATATTACGCCAACAGTTGCAAGGCGCTGTCATAAATGCATCTTTTGGGGCGGCTGTGGCTCAGTGGGAGTCGATTGTTTCTCAATTGGAATGTGGGGGGTTCGATCCCCAGCTCCTGCAGTCCCATGTCGAAGTATCCTTCTAAAAGACACTTTACCCCAAGTAGTACCAGCTGCTGAGTCAGCAGCGTGTGAATGTGTGTGCATGGGATTAGTTCATACTGATGACCTATGGTGGCGCTGCTAGCTGAGTTAGCGTGGCTAGATGTCACAGGGCGCTTTGAGCGCGGCTGCAATACACACTGAATAGAGTATATTTGGATTGACGTGAGCTGCAACGCCCACACAGTCCTGAGAAATAGTCTAACCTGCAAAATAAACTGTTTGTGAACAAGTTTTTTTAATAGTTATGAATATTTATCCTCACTAAGATTGAGAGATGCTGAATGAAACATGACATTTTGATGTACACGTGATTTTTTTATATTTCAAGTCACGTTTCCAAAGGCTGTAACAAATATCTGACTGTGTATTACCCATGTAGGCTGAGTGCATGCATGCAAACCAGTTGCCAGTATCTCATTAAATCAGTTTTATTGAGGACAAGTTGTTTTGGTTTTTAAGCTTTGACAGAACTAACTGAATGAAAACACTTTGTCTTTGGGGCTAGAAACTCTAGAAGTGATTGGGCCATTAAACAACGGTAAAGAAGGAGTGCAGTGTTTTAAAGAGATGCTTGAACTGGGAGATGCTTTCATTCACACTGGAAACAAAACAGACTCAATGGTGTCATTAAAATCAGCCAGCCGATAGATGATTCAAATTTGGATTACCACAAAGACACATCACATAAAATGTGTTTTCACTAACTCATCTACACCATACTGGTTTGTAAAGAAGTTCAGACCAAGTCAGGTGAGCAGGACTTTTGGACTGTTAAAGTTTAAAGCTGGTGGCCAAGAAACTCTGACGTCATGAGATGCTCTGAACCAACAGAGCTAAAGGAGAAGTTTTGCATGTTTGCCCTCTGGGTTTTCTAAAATGAAATGAGATAACTTGCTGCACCACAGCTTTCATAATAGTGCCTCTAAAATAATCAGACTACTGTGTGTACCATGTGTCTCCAGATGTAGCATCTACTGCCACCTCCCAAAAGCCAGATGTTTAATTAGTTTAATCATCAGTAAGTAATTAAACAACAGCAAGTAATGTTTTTCAAGGCATCTATAAAATGTAAAAAAGGATTTGATCGCTGCGTAACCTCATGTGCTGAGACATGAAGGTGAAGGACACTTTTACAGGACAGTAATGATGGAACTGACAAGCAAATGCAAACCCTAGCAGAACATTATTGTATTTTTTGTTGGTGCACTAAATGGAATATTTTAAAATAAAACAAATCATTTTAATTCCACTATAAGTTAAATTGAGTTCAAATTAAAAATTAAAAAGTTTCAATTCCATTTCTTTCCTACCAGATCAATGTCCATGGTGTCAAAGTCCATGCCTTCATTGAGGTCATCCATTCGACCTTCAGATGACATCATCACATCCTCTACAATTGGCTCTTCATCCTCCTCCATAAGCCCAGTGCCTCGACGACTGCAAAGACATAAACCCATTAAGTACATTTGAAAACGTCCTGTGAAGATGTTCACGTCAACCTCTTTGCAGACGCGTCTCTGTCTTACATAGCGTGTTGCAGATTGGTCCTGAGCTTGGCGTAGTTCATGGCTCTTTCCTGCTGCTGGCGTGCCTCTTCTTGCTGTCTCTGAGCTAGCATCCACGTCACCTGGGAACTAAAGAGGACAAGAGAGCAGTCGTTAGTTTTCTGAAATTAAAATCACATTGGATACAACTTTACAGACACTTTTCATCACTAGCTGTCTGCCTATAAAAGTGAGGTTAGATGTATGAACTAGTCAGTCACTGTCCCAGTACGTCTTCACTTGGCAGGCTGTTAAGTTGGAACATTTACTGCTCTCAGATTTAATAGCACACAAACGGAAAATTACATTGAACCCCATCCTAATGTGTTTTGGCTCGTGTTTCCAGTCCTTTGATCCCATTCTTAGAGAATACATGATCCACTGAACTTAATGATGGGCCTGGATATGGGCCTAAATATATCGATAAAATATTGTGGTCCAAAGCATTAGGATGCGAGGAAATAACAGAATGAATAAGAAGAAAATGGCCATCAAAGTCTTTCTGAAGTACCGGGGCAAATGATGCAAATGAAGGCGAGGAAAGGTGAATGTTAAACTGCTGAAACTGAACGTGTATGAATACTCTCCTTAAACTAAATTCTTTGACAAGTTTATTGGTGTGAATCCTGGAGCTGACATATTGATTGAAATTTACAGTGCTCCCTAAAGGAGACATCTTTTTAAACATATATTTACTAAAAGCTGACACGAATGATAAAACACTGAATTGATGTCAAAAACCTTGAACTGAAATTTCTTGGAACGCTACAACGAAAACTAAAATACTGTGACATTTAAAAGCAAGGTTCAGTGGGCATGTTGTGCCTGGGGAGGACTTCTCAGTAAAGCTGTTTTCTTCTCATCTTTCTCCAGAAATACCTTGTCTGTACTGATCTGTGACTTTCTGTCATGTCTAATATATCAAACTGTGAATTGCCTGCTCTGCTACACCTCAGGACTGCAACATTCAAGCATGCATACTTGTAATCCATGGATGTCTGGTGGTGCTGAGGCGTCTGTTGATGGTGCTGCGGGTGTTGATGGGGCTGCTGCTGGTCATGAGGGAGGGGATAGACCCCCATGAAGCTGTCGTCACGACCCCTCTTAGGGTCTCGCATGGCAGTGGAAGTGAGGTGGGGTGACGGCATCATGACTGGGGTCTGCATGCTCTGCTGCCACACCTCGCTGCTGCTGCTCTCCTCTGCAAACAAAGGGCACAGGTGTTAGACAAAGAGCCAACGTTTTTGTTAAACCTGTCCTTAATTCCGTACATTTAGCTTCCTCATGTTGTGAAATGTAATCTTATGACTCCTAACTGTAAATGTTGAGATTTGAAAGGTCACACTGTTAGCAAAATCTAGGACTGTAAGCAGGTTCTCTAGTTAAAACCTTTACCTCTCTGCAAATGATTAAGAATCTGTCTATTATTAAAAACCTATAAAGACATGATAGGATGTTGGTATACCATTTCTAATTTGATTTTGAAACTTAACTTTTACCTCGTGGTCTTTCCTTACAAAGAAGGTGGGGTTCAGGGTTAAAATTACATTTTTAAACAGGGGTCACAAGCCCACCAGAAAAAATGATCCAGGAAATAACATAACTGTTGAGAAGACTAATTTGGATTTGGCTTGGGTGAACAAACACCTTGAACAATTTTGACAATGTATATCCAAAAGACATCCTTGGTTATGAGTAGGTCTTCAGAAAACACAGTGACATGAAATCAGACACAGACGTAAATGATGCTGTGCGACTGTAAGGAGCGGTGTGACTATAGGTGGGCGGTCATGCACCGTTTGGTCGTAGTGCAAACACGAGGCAATACCAAAATGCTTAACCTACTGACCACATAAAACCAAATAAAAAGTAGCGTTACATAGAGATTTATGACAGACAACTGATCAGATTGAGTCCCCGGGTCTACTGCATGTTTAGTTTAGACACTCAGAGCTATCCGATAGACTTGTATTCTCCCGTCTCCGAGTTTGAGCAAATAACTGCAACATTAAGCGGGTGTGCTCGCTTGCAGCCCGTCTCTTTCAGTCTGTCTTGGGCTTTGACTTATGCTATGGGCTGGAAGAGCTTGACTCGGATTTGCTTCTCCACAACGTGTCGACCTGCTAAAGGTTGTTTCAAGTGATGTCTGGCTTGTCCTAAATCCCAGATGATAATAAGAAGCAGGCTGAAGCTCCGACTCGTGGTCAAAGGAGCGGCAGTAAATACTCCAACTGTTATCGAAAATCCCTGCAAATTCTAGTTCCGCTAAAGCAATTGATAAACTCATTCTATATCTGACAAATCCATCACAATAAAAGTCCCCCATATCGCCCACCACTCCGTGTGACTCTTAAACCATCTGCTGCTTAATCTCCACACCCATCAGCTCGACTGGCTGAGCCAGGGTGGTAAGAACGCATTTGGGTTAATCTGGGCTCCAACTCTGCTTTTGTAACATCATGGCTGAGCTCGGCTATGTAGGCTTGTATGAGGTTCTCTGGAAGACTCGCTCTTTGTGCATCAGAATGTGTTGAGGAGAATGAAGTCATTAGTTTCAAACATTTACACAATAACGCAAAGTTACTGACCCTGTTATTAAAAGTTCTGTTGAATACTTAATAGGGTGATACCTTCTGGTAGTTTCCGCTTGGCTGCAGAAGTTCCAGCTGTAACAGCAGGAGGCTTAGTCTTCTTGGAGCGGATCGAGGAGCCTCTGCTCGAGTAGCCGCTCATCACAGACATGGTGTCGTCATCACCGCCCGCCTGCAGGGAATTCCTGTAGGAGATGAGGGGAAGCCAGCAGTCCTCTCTCTGCAGTGCCATCTGGAACGTCATGAAGCGCTCCAGGTACATGTGGCTGGGGAGAAGTGGGAGGTCACACAGACATGATGAACACGTTCAAGGCATCAATGCACACACAAGACTAACTTAACATACACACCCAAGTGCACATTCCAATTGGAGGCTTCACATCAACCACTCACGCAACAGAAACACCATTTGCACCAGTTGTCATGAACACCTGTTACACTAAGACACTGAAGCCTCACACCTGTCAGCTCAGCAGAAGAAAAAACTTACACAGTCCTCTTGTCTTGTCTCATAAGCTTGCTGGAAAACTCGCTGAGGATGTCCAGGAAAGCCAGGTGGAGGGGCGGGCCTCCTTCTCCCGAGGGACTTGGATCCTTAAATGCAAACTCGATACCATCCCTAAGAGATGCACACAGACAGAGGAAGAATGACACAATCAAAACAAAGCAATCTTCACTTTTATAGGGCCAATTCATTACAAATGTGATGCCAAAGGATTTTACAAACAGAGCAGGGCTAGATTTGTACTCTGAATTTGATCCAGAATTTGAATATTCCACAATTCTGTTTCTCTGCTCACATTGAGAGCAACAAAGAGAACTGGAGACCTGCTCTTTTTGTAAAGGGTCTTTAGATAACACTTTGCTGTTCTCAATGTGAGCAGAGAAACAGAACAGAGAGGAATATTCAAATTGTGGATCAAACTACAATTTGTGATCGTAATGTCACACAAGTGCAGTGTTTCCCAAAGAATGACAAGAAACCTGGGCGGCGTACTACAACGAAACAAAGTCAACGTGTTAGGAGTTTGTTTTACACACTCGATAAAAGGAAACATGATGCATCATTGACACTGGTAAAGGCTGCATGTGTTTGAAGTAGCTGTCATGTGTTTCCACAACACTCTCAGTGCATGGGAAAGAGAAGACGGCCACATAGCATCGCTTAAGCCTATCTACAATCCAGAGGGCAAGAGGAAACACAGTATTCAAGAAGTCATTTGTCTAACATGACAGTTCCCAGACAAAAGGCCAAAAACGAAAGAAGAGCAATGCAATGTAACCAGAGCAGCAGGAAGCCTTACTTGTGAAGCATGGCGATGGCGTCTCTGGTCTTGACTTGGTCGAGGCCGAAGGTTAGAGAAAAACGACGGGCCAACTCTTTGATTCCACAGAACGCAGAGGAGGAGCGATCGAACCCATGACCCAGTTCGGACAGCATTTCATTGAAAAGCTGAGCAGAGATAGAGAAGTGTTACAGTGGGTCAACGAGCTTTGTAAAATGAGACGAATCAACAGAATGACCGGCTGAATTCTTCAACAGGGTTCACACTGACCTGCTGCAGACTGAGGATGAGGGTCTTGGCACACTGAATCTTATCGATTTGCCGAGTCTTACTCATAGTTTCCTTGATGATGTCACCATAATCGTTGTAATACTGCAAAAGAGTATAATATCACTGAGAGGTTAAGGATCGTCTCTTAGAAGATCTACATGTAGTGAAAGATGTGTCTGATAATGAAGTGGAACCCTTTGCAGTGAAAGCATATACAAGTTTAACTAACCCTCATGTACTGTTTGAAGATGTCAGCTCCTGTCTTCATCTCTACCACACAGTAAATGATGAGTTTACAGTAGGCAGCCAAGAGGTTTCTCCTCTTGTGCAACGCTTCAATCTTCACCGCCTCATCGTCCTGTTGCCCATCTGAGATGAAGGGAGAACAAGATAAGACGTTCTACAGGTGACACATTTGCCTGTTAAAAAACGTTTGTTTCTCTCCTTGCCAAACGGAGTGGAGCAGAACGCAGATGAGCCTCTTGATCATTATATTTGTACCTGTGCTATTCGAGTCATCATCCTGGTCTATGAAGACATGGTTCAGGATAAAGGAGAGCAGTTCGG
Organism: Tautogolabrus adspersus; assembly: GCA_020745685.1. Classification (NCBI taxonomy): domain Eukaryota; kingdom Metazoa; phylum Chordata; class Actinopteri; order Labriformes; family Labridae; genus Tautogolabrus; species Tautogolabrus adspersus. The sequence goes on from CM036540.1 coordinate 10,812,434, forward strand.
ACTGAAGCGAGTCCTCTGGGGAATAGACCAGGGGCTCCAGGTGCTCCCTGCCTCCGGACACCATCTGGTGACTGAAGATGAGCAGGAGATCACACAAGATGGTGAAAGCCTACGGGAGGAAAAAAGTGAAGAAAAAATTTTAAGTCTCAAGGTGAAATAAAAAAAAAGGAAATCAAATTTTTGAGTTTGGGTAGACAGAGCACCTTAAAGATAGTGAAATCTGACTTTTCACATCAGTTGTGAGGCACAGATGGCTTCAGCAAGTTCTATTCAAAAAGCTTTCATCAGACAGGACCATCATAAGTGTATTAAAGTCACTTTTTAAAACAGTTCAACTAGTCTTATCAGCACTTTGTGGCCTCAGCATCTGTTCTAATGGAAAGTGGAAACCACCTCTTCACAAGCTCAAAGATTTGATCACCTTGCATTTTCCTTTAGCATGTCCATTTCACACTTCTAGCTGTCGTCTAGCTTTGCTTTAATCTACAACTAAGGGACGTGTTTGACAAAAATAAAAGGAAAACGTTTCACTCGCATTTCACTGTCACAACAGGTGAGCATTCCAACTGAATTAAAACAGCGACATCAGAAGGTTCATATTTCACACGCGATGTTGCACAACAATCAATGCCTCTAAAGAGGAACGTAAAAGAGGACGTACAGACGCTACTCCAACTTGTACCACAGGGATACACCGGTCCTGAACTTTGTCGTGGGATCATACAAAACGCGCACAAACGTTTCAATTCCTGCAAGTCTGGCACTTATAATGCAGGAAAAAACCTGTATGTATTTACTGAGATGTTTTCAATGCACCGAATGTCACACAGCACGCTCTGCACTGTTGAGTACAGAAAAGACTGGTAAACACATAACTGAACGTGCTATGGGGCCGGCGTTGTTTTTAAAGACAGCTGACTGGAAAAGAAAAAGTCAACTTAGTGTGAATGAGAAACACTCATTCAGGAGCTGCGCTGATTCAAGCCGAACTGTTGACCTTATAATTCCCAAATCAATATTCTGTTACAGATTATTGATTTCCTGAGGTGTATCCATGTAATAAGTACAAGTATGTATAGCTAGTGGGTTGTTGTTACAGAATGAAACCCCTTCAATAGGGTGCAGTGCCCCTCTGTGTTGAGGACCTGCTAACCCTGTCAGGGTCCATTCAGCACTACCACCCCGCTCACTTTACATCATCCCTTACGTCATTCGCATGGGTTAAGGGCTTATTGTCCTAACAAAGGAAGGACTTTGTGCCTAAAATTGGAATATAATACAATATAATTCCTAACGCTGCTCCAAATACTAATGATCACAATGATCGGTGAAGCAGCGCAGAGACAGTTTGAGGCTGACTGGATCAGGAATGATACATTAGAGGAAATCATCTCTGCTGCTGATTTGTAGAAGCGAGAGAAATTTCACCAAGTAGACCAACAGTTAGAGCTTCTGTGAGAAACTTTAATCTAGTGGTCATTTTGGAGACACTGTGTAAACAAGTTGTGCTCGTTTTGTCCGTAGGTTTTGTCATATGTGGAAAATGTTTCAAAGCACGTTATATTTTGGGCACAAGAGTACATAACCCCAAAAATATTTTAATATTTATTGACTTATTTGTTTATATTTCTTTTAATGATTTATTTTCATGTTTGGCTTGTTTTTCAGGGTGTTCAGATCGTTTAAGTGTTCGCTGTGTTTGAGTTCCATAAATGCAGGTGATCCAGATGTTGTCAAATCAATGTGTGATCATGCTTAACAATCGTGATAATCAAATTCATCGTTGTTATGATTTTACAATAATTGAGCAGCCCTAGTGGTCAATAATATACCAACATATGGAATCACTGTTATTAGTAATGTAAGTGGTTATCACATCAGGTCTGAGGATCCAGAATTCTGATCATTTAAGAAGAATCCAATCCGTAACTACTACTAAACATGTCGGTGTATTTCCTCGTGTCTGTCACCTGTTCTTTGACTGCCGTGTTGACGTTGGTGAGGTAGCGCTGACACATCATACAGAATGCCCTCATCTGCTTCCTCAGGGTCACCAGGTCATCCTGTTAGAAAACATGTGTGACATCAAGCTTACAACCAACGAAACTTCTTCAGAATATTTCAGAATAAGACCGAAGGAGTTGCCTTTTTAGAGACCTCACCTTTCTGGAGCTGCCCTCAGATGATTTGGCCAGGTGCCATAAGATCACATAGTGGGTACACTGCAGAGAGTGGATGACTATCTGCTCGCAGGAAGAAAACAACAATCCCATACAAGTTAATATTTTCTCATCATCACTCTTTGTTGAGTCAGAAATCTTAGCTTGTGTGTTTGTATCCATTGACCTGCTCTGGCATGTCTCCATTCTCTATTCCGGTGTTAAGAAGCTTGAAGTTGCTGGTAAAGAGGTCCCACCCCGACAGGTCGTGAGCACTGAAATAGATTTGAGAGGCACAGTTCGTTTCAGACACGCGTATACAGAACCACATGTAAACTGTGGCTGCATGATATGTTTGAGGAAATATGTACTCCAGAGAAACTTAAATCCATACTTGTGGAACGCTGTGATCCTTTTAAGAGTTGACAAAACCTGATAAGTATCATCTTCATCTGCATCTTCACCCTGAAAAGAGAAACATGCACCTTAAATGTTTTATTTCTTTAGATTTTTGTTTGGGCTTTTCTTGCCTTTACTGGAGAGACAGGACAGTGGATAGTCAGAAATCATGGAGAGAGAGAGAGAGCGGGAACAGACATGTGGGAAAGTAAGCACAGGTCGGATTCAAAACCCGAGCAGGCTTCAAGGACTACAGCCTCTATACATGGGGCGTACAAACTAACCACTTGGCCACCAGCGCCCAAAGCACCTTAAATTTTATAGACCAAGATCTCTACTTATCTGACAAACACTGAATCTTCTAGATCGGGTAAAAAAAGCAACTTTTAGAGTTATTCAGACACACTGTACATTTATCTGAAGAGCTTTTTCACACTCCATTTCTCAAATGTCACTCCTGTGAGGAATGCTCTGATAATTCAGGCGAAGTAAACACACATTGCATCCCTTAATAGAGATGGACAGCTCTTGACTGGAAGTAAGACTTATTTGCGGATGAATTAAGATTTGAATTTGCCGTGACAATTTGACAATTTCTTTGTTTTGTTATAGTTTTTGGATATTGTTGCCTTTATATGATTGGAAAGTCGAAGAGAGACACGAAATGTTGGGAGGAGAGAGAGAGGGGGGATGACATGCAGCAAAGGGCCGAGGTCGGATTCGAACCCATGGCCGCTGCGACGAGGACCACAGCCTCTGTACGTGTGCTGCTAGGCTATCCGGCCCAACAGACAATATAGTTTCTAATGCAAGAAGGAGACTAATAGAATGTAAGTCACAATCACAATGTAAGGAAAACAGAACGCGCAGGAAAGGAGCCACAGGCAGGATTCAAACCAGAGCAACCAACCTGGAGGACTGTAGCCTCTGTACATGGTGCGCACACACCAACTACTACGCTAACGGCTCCCCTAATCATGCATGTTTAAGACTGCTTTTGTGTGCATCAGTGCGTCTCCCCCTACCTCTTGTAGAAAATCCTCAAGTAGCCTGTTGAACTTGTCCACCAGCTCATCCAGCAGCTGGGAGCGGGCAATGTCCACCCTGTTAAAGATTGTGAACTCTTCGTTGCAGAGGGCGTGGTAAGTCTTGGAGCAGGCTTCCAGGACTTCAGTGTCTGTGTGCTTCTCCACAATTTCCCTGATCTGACGCAGCAGGGATTCTAGATGCTGGATACGGGAGAAGAAAAGAGTGACCCATCATCGGTGAGAACAGTGATTGAGAAGGATAAATTATGAAGCTGAAGTCAGACTAAATGATTAAATCATGTCTAATTAAGGGATCCTTATTCCAAGTTGAATGGTCCTGTCTGATCGGTGTTGTACCTTCTCTAGACGCCCTGTGGTATAAATCTCCAGGTCGAAGAACTGAGGCAGCTGCAACAAGTTTGTCACCTTCTCTGAATCCACAGCGTACTGTAAAAGAAAAAAACATTCAACTTTGAGATTTTCTTCTGATTGATGAACACACACCGTGAACAGCCCTTCCCATGAGTGCTTGTGTAGAATATTGAATGGATGAAACAAACCTTGGCCAGTAGAGGGGGCAAAGCCACAGCAAACAGCTCCGTCATTCTGGTTCTGTCATCCAGCTGCGTCTTCTTCTCTTTAGCCGTCATGACCTGCAACAGGTAAGATACTCACTCTCACGCCCATTGTGAAATCATACATGCAAATAAACCCTAAGTCTTTAACATTTAACTGTTTGTCAAGTTTGAAAACTGCAGGACATTTAAATCCATGTAGAAAACCTGCGTTATCCACTATAAGAACCTGGGAGCCACTCTTACCCTCTTTCCTGTGCCTCTTCCAACAGGTGGATGGCATTCAGCCGCCTGGCGTACAGTGCACAGCATGATCTCAATCAGAGCTGTCTCTTGTCTGTCTGTTAGAGCTGTATGAATAACAGAAAACAATCGGCATCATCTGAGTGTTGTTAGTGCTCCAAATGGGACATACAAGTGACCTGCAATAAACCAGGTTCATACCTTCCTCTCCCGGCAAAGGGTCATCTAGCAGTAGGCTGATCATACACTCCCAGTCCTTCAGTAGCTCTGCACCACATTCCCAGAGGGAGTCAACCAGGTATGCTGCATGCTCGTGGAGCTAAGGAGAGAGAGAGAGAGAAATAAATAGAAACTCCTTCTTACTGACACCAAACACAAAAACTGTGGCTCATGTGTGACAGGAAAGGTAAATGGATAACATACCTCACTCTCCAGGAAGAAGAAGACAGTGGTCTTAATGAGGTTAGCATTGGGGCTTTGTCTGCCTCTCCTCTTGGGGGCACCTTCTTCCTCAGGTTCCCGCTGGCTGAACAGTCTTTGAAGAACAATTATCATCAGCCGGGTATCACACAAGAGCAACCCCCACATAACCACCAAACTGACCTTCTCAGACGCAAAGCGAGGCCGTCAAAAATGAAAACTCACGAGCTCAGCAAGCTAACACTGAACAACTAAATTAGAGTTATCGAGAAAGTCTGCAGTCCTGAGTTTCAATCAGAATGTACAGTCAGAGCAACAATGTGAAGACTAGTAAAACAACGATTATGCACAACTAAAATGTTTAGTTTCAATGCACACCGCAGTAGGCTTGTCACAATACTACATATTTAAACGTCGATACATTTCTTCATGTACACTGTCTATAATTCTCAAATACATTGGTGACACACTGATGGAGCTCTCTCTCTCTTTTTCACTTATGGAAGCTTTTGTTTAAAAATAAGACTGAAGATCTGACCTCTTTGTTTTTTTAGCTTCAGTACTTTTGGATATCATCGATCAATAAAATAACAGAGATTGTCTTTAAATGACATATCAGAAAGAATCAACATTTTGACAACCTTACACAGGGATACAGAATGTCGGCTTCATCAACACTTCTCAGTCTTATAAACCGTTTTCACATATGCACTCTGGATAATATCTAGATAATTTCGGGAGGACTGCTCCGGAGCCGTTCACATATACACCTCCCAGCTGGAGACTATCCCTGTCAGACGGGGGGGGGGGTCGCAACCACTATGCACCGTGCAGCGATCACAGGGAATAAACGTCACTACGCTCCTATTGGCTGGAGGTGAATTCTCCGGAGAATCTGCTCAGACCCTCCGGGTAAAATCCGAGTGAAAAATTCAGATGTTGTGTTCACACATACAGCTCCTCCGGGTAATCTCCGGAGTTTTTCATATGTGTGAGAAGGGTTATAATGAACGATCTGAACAACACCCTTGGGTGCAGAGTGCATCTGCCTTATTTCTGACCACATATGTTGTACTCTTGTTCCTGAAATGACACCAGTGATATCCTCCAGTCCTGAAGTCTCCCTCTACTTCTGTGCACTGAGTGTTCAGTTACTCTTAATGCTCACGTTTCCTCCCCACTTTACTATCATAACTTTCTTGTTCATTCTTCACCTTACCCTACCTGACGCTACATCGTTTCCCTGAACAAAAATGGATGCTCCCTTGGTCAGTGATAAACACCGGTTAACTACTACAACTATTTAGTGACAAGTACATACTTCTTAAAGAGGAACTCTCCAGCTGCAATGGCGACCGGTCTGTGCGCTGAGTAGACCAAGTGATAGACACTCTCGCAGTCCTCGGGGGTCAACACCTCATCCGTACTACTGCAGAGACAAACAGAAAGAATAAGTCAACACTAGCTCCAGATGAGTTGCCAGCAGCACACATGGACAAGCTGTAACTCACAAAAAGGTTAGATAAGGGTTTGAGCTGACAGAGCAGACCACATCTCACCTATATATGGGGACAGAGGAGACAACGACCGCATTCATCAAATAGCAAAAGAACAGAACAGCCACTTACTTCAGGACGAGAGTGAGCAGTTTAATAGCTTGTACTGCAACGTCGTACTCCTTGTCAAGGGTCATGGAGACAATACGATCCTGCAGAGAGAGAGAGAGACAGAGAGAGAGGGTACATTTAATGAGTGGTTGAAATGATCAATTTGATAATTAAGTCAAACCCTTCTAAAACTATTAGCATTACGTGAGTCAATAGAACACCAGCCCTGTTGTGGTTGTGAAGAAACACGAAACATGAATAATAAAGTGAAACAGGAAAGTTTGAGCTGCTGTGTCGACATTATCCAGCAGGTGGTGCTAACCTTAAAGCGACTGGTGAAGAGCTCCAGTCTTGCATTGAGTTCTCTGTTGTAGTACAGACCCTGCAGAGCTGTCAGACACTTCAGACGCACTTCTCCTTGCTGGAAAAGAGAATTTAAAAAGAAGTTGTTTGTTTGGAGCTTAAATGCAGTAAAAAAAAAAGTAACAATACGTTAACAATATCAACACAATGGTCTTATCATTTTTTATGGATTATAAATCAACTTTGACAATGATGGGGTTCTTAGCTGATCATAAAAATGAAGGCCTGTTTTTCTCCTGTCGTAAATAAAAGTAGGTTTTTAAGGTGTTCGCACATCCAACTATCTCATCAGGTAGGTGCGTAGGGCGACAAAGTATTACTAGAAAAATCACAACGTTTCAGTCCCTCTGGACCTTTGTCGAAGTGTGACGGACAGAAACGTTGTGATTTTTTCTAGTAAATTGGGTGATGCTTAGCAAGAGTAGTGTGCAGGATTTTTCTTTTCGAGTAAATAAAAGGAAGGAAATAAACCAGCATTTAACACCAGATGTCAGAAAAATCTAGGAGTCATAGTTTTCTGTCGGTTAGACCTGACACTCAAGGTGTCAGTCCTGAGTCTTTGACGATTCACTCAGCCAAACAAACAGCCTTTTAGTGTTTTCACATTTTCTGTCAGATTAGACTTCAGATTGTATGTGACAATAAAAACACTGATAGTAATCAAGTTAGATACTCACAGGGGAGTGAGGGAGTTATATTTAGCATTTATTGTATTGCATGAGAAGAAATGGATCAGAGAAATAAAGTGACGTTTCTTGTGACCCACCTTGTCATGCATCGTCCATCCCACGTACTTCAGATAGCTGTCGTTGAGGAAGGCATCGCTGTAGAGTTTCATCCAAACTCCGATCTCTTCTATACAAATAGCCCTGATTTCTGCTATTGAATCACTGTTGAAAAATGAAATAAAATAAGTTCACCACAAGCAGGATTCACAACCAGTTAGAAAAACAAAGTTATGTTTTGTGACTGGATTGATAAAAAAAAAAGGTGATGCCGTACCGATATCGGTGAACAAACACTCCTTTGAATATTGCGTTCATCATGTTTTCAATTTCGTCCTGATTTTCTTGGAGCTGAAAAAGAAACAGAAAACACGAGTGACTACAACGCTGCAGAAAGAGTTGACCATGAGGCGTTCGTATAACAAGACGTGTGATTGCCGACTATGCCATCATGCTGCGGTGCGACTGCTCGTTGAACTAACAGTTGGATGCCCGGTGGGGCCTGCTGTTATATAACCTCATAAACTGACAGAGCCAGATGAATAACACTCAGCAATAACTCAGTCACTGCAGGTCTACCACCTACAGAGGTGTTGCAGTTCTATAAAGGGAACAGATTTATTGTCACAAGCTTGAATGATTCATAATTATTTGCTCTAACACTTTGACTGATAAGCTTGGGTTGCTGTGTGGAGAAGGATTTCACAACATACTCGGGGGAAATGGCATGTAGGAGGATGTAAATTGCCGGTTTGGAATTCTTTTTTTTTCTTTAAATCGATTCTGTTTTTTAAATTTGAGTTCTTATTGAACTTTGTCTCAAAGCCTGTCGTGAAATGAGTACAAAAAGGGCTGCAGCTGTGAGACGTCTCTATGAGATCAACGGTCAATATTCTGACACAGATTCTGTACGACACTTTTGTTTTTTTCAAAGGTGAATTATGACAACATACATTTAATTCTGCACACAACCATTAACCTGCAGCCAGTGCAGACTGTCTTGCATGCAGGTTACTTAACTAACAGGAAAAGCTATTTGTTTACCGCCATCACAGGCTCAATGTCTCCTTAAAAACAAAGTGGGTCTATGTGATGACAGGTAAGGGGGGGAAGCAAAGGTTTATGCTGTGCTGTTACAAATGCTCTAACTCCAAGAGATACTCTTTGCTTCAATGATAGCACCAGTGAAACACATTGGGGTTTTTTAAGACACACAAAGGGCAAAGAATCTGTATCCCAGTACCAGGTACGAGCGTGAAATCTTGGCTACAAAACCAAACTAACCCCTGCTCTCAATAACATACACCTCAACAGAATTTGGTGTCAATCTACAAGCTAGTTAGAATAGAGTCATCTGGTTTATACACGTCTTGATGAAAAGACATGTTTCAGTAAGAGGTGCTTTGAAGGGAGGGCGGTCGTACCTCTTTGCGTTTCTGCAGGAGCAGCTCCAGCCTGTCGTTTGCCCTTTTGGCTACCATTTTATTCCTCTCTGCCTCGTACTGGCGCTGGGTGTTGTCCATGTTGATGCTCAGGTTGAGAGCTACATTCACCAGGGCTGTCATCAGCTTCATTGCTGCCAAGAACACAACAAGTAACATCAGGATTGAAAAAGAAAGCAACATGCAGACTCTTTAATGCGACTGCTGGCTTGAAACGTCAAAGTGTGCAAGGTTACTTGAACTGCTACTTTTGAGTTTGTCCCTAGTATCGAGAATGTGCGGCATCATGTAGCCTAACTAACATGTTAGTGGGACAACAACAAAAAAATCACATCTTTCACCTTAGACTATGCAGGTAATGACCAACATAAACAGTCCACAAACTAAGAGGAGATATCAGTCCACTTTCATCTCCATTCATTGTAAAGTTAGAAAGTGACTGTGTGTAATTATTGGGTACAGAAAACTATAAAACAGCTCTGTACAGACTGACCTGCTTCAACCTGACGGTAAAGACGAGAGCTGACTCCAAACCCAGAAAAGCGTACTTCTCTTAACAGTTTAATGCATGAATGTTTTGTCACTTCAATCACATGCATAATTAAGACTGTTGATGGTACATAATACTGCTGCGTATGCGACACTGGTTGTGAGCTGCATCCCTCAGGTTGACCACAGGCTCTGCCCCAGGGAGGAGCTTTTAGGCACTTTGTTTCATCAATTGATTCCACCTATACTTGTTTTATTGTCCAGAAGCAAATCAATGATGTACGTGTATATAGGCCTGGGCGATATGACTAAAAATGTTATCACGATAAAAATTTTCATATCAGTCGATATCGATAATTATCACGATAAATGTTAAATCATTACTTCTTTCAAATTTAAAAGCTGATTTTTGCTTCTGAGTAAAAGTTGAAGAAACCAGATGGTTAATTATGGTTTAATTATTCTTTATTGTCAGAACATGACAAACTATAATTAAACAGGAACATTTCACCATCATTAGCTCAGTGCACGGAGCTGGAAACGCTGATATGACAGTTAGCTGCTGGGCAGTAACACTTAGCCTACTGGCCCGCTGCTTACTGAGGGTCCACACCATACACTGTTTATATTATTTACAATACGGTCCACACTAACACTGGTTTGGGACGTTTGGTCATTTCTTTCCTTCAGCGTGTTTTTAACGGGTCATATTGTGTCAAACAGTGAAGGGTCTGTGTTGTTGCACGTTTTAGCTTCACTCGTCTTCGGCACAGTTAACAGAGCATGTTACTCGTTTTTTATCGGACTGTGAATATCCAAAATGTCTCCAAACTCCCGCAGCTGAGCGGTCATTCTTGTCGTGTTGTCGATGATATTTCCTCCGTGCCTCAAGCTGGCAGGATCAGCGCTTTCCCCTGTGTCACTAGCGCTAATTTCGGCTGTGTTTTCATTGCGCTCCGATCGTCTGTAAGCCCGCCTACCCATATTCCTGCGACATGATTGGCTGTTCGACGTCGTTTTCTTCTTCTCTTTAATGTCGGGTGGCAACTAGCGTTCAATGCGCATTAGCGCCCCCCCGTTTCCCAGTGGTTGGGCGGTGTAATTACAGGTTAAATTCTATCGAACATTTTTAATGTTACTGAGAGAAAAATTATATTGCGATAATTATCGTTATCGTTTTATCGCCCAGGCCTACGTGTATATTGCTTTATCTGTGGTTTACTTCATCCTATAGTTGTTAAAACAATCCAGAAAGATGTTTTTCATGGCTATAAGGGTCAATTTTCAATATCATACTGTGCCCTGAAACATTAAACATCCAGACAAAGTGCACTGTCACGATTCAATCCTACATGCCTGCTACGTTTTCACCACCACCTCGAATCTCAATAAAAAGAACACACACTTCCTCTCACCTGCCAGTGTTGAGGTGTGTCTGAAGGCTCGGACCTGGGAGTCCGATAGACCGGTGAGGAGGGAGATGACTGTGTCCATCATGTACTCATCATAGATGATACTGTATTGACACTGGCGCACAAGCACTGCGATGAATTCACAAAAACTTGATTTGAACTTTTTCCACTGGGGTCCTGCTATGGTTAGGGGGTAGTCACCACTGTCCTAAAGACGCCACAGAAAGAAGAACATCAGTTAATGCAACAATGACATGTGGCTTCAATTTGTTGTTAATGGTTTCCTGTAATTGTCTATTGGACATTTTCACAACTCTAAATGTGTTTTAATAACATACTCCACTTGGTAGGTTAATGACAAACATCATAATCAGGGCTGTGGTTAGCAAAGGATGAAAAAGAAGCACAAGTAAGATTGAACAAAAAAAGTGACAGATTCACAGAAGTGTCCATTTTTAGGCACTTTTTTCTGATCCATTTTTTTTTGTTTTTGTATTATTTGGACCCTGCAGAATTCCTGAAGCATAACAATATTATACATGCCTGCGTGTGCACTGAACCTTGTAATGAAGAAGTAAATCAAAGAGAAAGGTTCACATGTGACATTGCCCCACATCTTTGCATTGCATTTCCGGAGAGATGGACTATGCTGCGTTCCATTTACCTCAGAACTCGGATATCGGAGCTGGGAATGACTTCACACCCGAGTTAACTGCGTTCCAGTTACAAGTCGGAAAAGCAACATGGACGCCTGCAGGAGTACCTTTGTTTTGTTAGCTAATACCAGACGATAACACACTAGGTGATAGTTTCTGACTGAAAATAACCATAACACCTCCACAGAGAGAACTAGCACAATACTATCGGTGTGATTGATTTAATTACTCAAAAACACGACTAAGCTGCTAATAAACACAACAGTTACAGCTTTAACATCCCTATGGATGCACGTAGCAGCCATATTGGATTTGAACTCGGGCTACTGAAGGGTCTCCGACTTTCCCAGTCGGAATTCCGACTTCAGGGGGCGTTCCTGATTACGAATTAGACCGGCATCTCGGAATTTCCGACTTCCGAGATCAAATGGACCGCAGCATTAGCGTCACTCTCTCTCTCTGATCATCTGCAGGGTGTACAGACGCTACACGCAACACACATATACCTGGGCAGCCCGCCGGGGTATATGTGTGGGCAAAAGTTTTATATCATAATATAATTTAAGTTTCATGGGACAACTTTTCAGGTTGGAAAATCCAGAATTCTGGCTCAATTTGGAAGAATTACCTCCATGAATAATTATTTAACTGGGAAAGAGAAGTTACCTCATCAAATTCTTCTGTCATTCGTCGGATGATCTCAGAGTTCTGCATGTTGCGGAACATTTCTCCGCTGACCACACCTGACATACACAGAAGGGTGAGACAGGAGACAAATGCGTTTTAGCTGATCGCACAACATTCAAGTGTCTTCCCACAAACAAGTCAAAACATGAAATAAGAAAAGTGACAAACACACATACCTTTACATCCTGAGCACTGGATAAAGAAATTGATGAGATCTAGTAGCGCAACATCTCTGTCATGTTTGTAAGACTCAATCCAGTCATCAACGACAGACTGCAAGAAAAATAAAATGACAAATTCAAAAATCAATTGTCGTTCAAGTACAGGGAGCATTCTGTTTTTTGATGAGACTTAGAAAACAGATTTTTACAACGTGGTGATCTCAAAGATCTGTGTGTCCATACCTGCATTGCACTCCTGCCCAGCTTCACCACCTCAAACAGCATCATGTTTTCCATGCCATTCTCTTGGTGGTGGCCATTTAGACGGCCGGCTCCCTTCCCTCCTTTGCCTTTCTCCCCTGCTGCCTTCTTTCCCTTCTTTCCACCCTGGAGCAGAATAGAAGACCACAACAAATAATTAAGTGAGAGACTCACCAATGAGATTAAGCCAATCGTAGAAATGCCCCAATACTGTGTTATTTCACCAGGATTTACAACCTAGAACAAAGACAGCAAACCATTGGTGCTTCTTTTACCTTTCCCTTCGTCGAGCCTGCAATCCTTCCATCAAGATCCTCAGAGAAGTCTGTGTCTGAAGAGAATCGGGTGTCTGTGTCGCTAGAGACACAAGTAAACATTGTGATTAATTATCTAAGTATTAGTTAGGAACCTTAACTTGACAATAAAAGTGGAAGAAAATGGGAACTTACTGAGTGTAGACGTACTCTGATGGTATTTCTGGTGCTGCTATCATTTCTGTAACATCTTCTGGACAACTTCAACTTATGACTGTCTGGAGATCTTCAGAGTATTCAATATAGGAGAGATTGCATATGACCTAGAATATAAAACAGTAATTTAGACAGCTACACCTGCAGACTTATTCAACATACAAGGAGCCTAAGTTATGCAAAAGCAAAACATCATCGCTATATGCGTTGACAGAAATCACACACTGTAGTGAGCCAATGTTTCTTTGATGCCGTTCAGAGAGAAAAAAAAAGCGGTTTCACATGGTAACAGGGGGCGGACCCAAATGCTGCTGTCATGATCGGCTCTCTTGCCATTGGCTCCCTCTCTTTCTCTGCTCCCCCTGATTTACGAACAACGTCACGCAAGAACACTGGAGTGTCTTCCTAAATGGCCAAATATGGCACTGCACTATCCGCCCCATACAAATCTCAACCAATCAAAAAGCAGTATCAACATCAACAAGATACTGCAGGCCACAGAAAAACTATAGCATGGTTGTGAAGTGTAAATTGGTGGCACATACATAAAAGGGAGAGCAGAAACACTTTGGAAACTAGGTTTTTATGCTTAGGTCATAGTTCACAAACAAATGTCAATGTCTCTATTTAGCCAGTAGAGTAAATAAAAGCACTCTGGGGAAAAACTGTTCAGTCTTGAAAAGGAAAACCTAAACTCCACCCCTCGTTTACCCCCTCTGGGTGCAGTAGGTCTCCAAGTCCCTTTGCACGCAACGACTACATAAAAGTGTGTCATGCTTTAAGTACAATAGTTTATTATGCAGTGACCATCAAGGAATTTGTGAAATATGAATCGGAATTCAATAAAGCAATATGATCATGCTTCTCAATATCCTGCACATGGTTGCCCACATATCAGAAATCGGGATCTTACATGGCACACATTCCATGAATGTTTAATGGTCGACGTAAAAAGTCCTAACACGTTCAATACTCTGTTAACGTAGACCTATATAGCATCATCAATGACTAAAATGTAGTGGAGCTGTAGTAAATTAAAACTTAAAGAGGTATGCATCAGTGTACAATCCCATTATACTGCCAGTATCATTGATAGCGGGGGAATACTGCACGGGAAGAATGCGAGATCTATGGGTGTAGACAGAAAAAGTGGCGCCAAATCTATCAGAGTATTTCCTAAAAGTATCACTAATACGGGAGACATGGCGATTTTTAATCACACGAAATCCTGGGACCAAATAGTTTGCATTCTTGGAAGTAAACTATGCCACAATCTACCGGCTCAGCTCCCCTCAACCACGCCGACACGGCTGCGCTCTCCGTGGGCTCCTGTCAAAATTGACGCCGGTGCTGCCGCTAGTGCTAGCGCCACAAGCTAAGCAACCGAGTATTTGGTTCCTTTTGCTTGGCGTCTTTTAATTTAAATGAAATAAAGCAAGTACGCGCCACTTAATGCGAACACACGGCGATTAACCTAACAATAACAGCGACAGGCCTGCAAGATGCATTTTCGTTAGAAATTGAGAACATAGCAGCATTTCACGCCACCGTGCTAGGACCATAATAACAAAACAACGCAAGCCGTACAGTACTAATGCTAATATTGGCATCCCGACAATAACGCCAGTATCTTTGCGTTTCCAGACACATTTACTTTCTGCTGCGTGTACAACAGTAGTACTAAAAGTACTTATCTGAGGATTAAGCAATAATCAAAACTCATATGTTGCAATTTACGAAGTAATCATCACTCCCGCTGGTTAGCTAATGCTAACAGCTACTGCTAACGCTCCCTAAAAAAACATCACGTCCTTGCGTCCTCCATCTTGCCTCGGGAGTTCCAGTGCCGTATTGCATAAGCAAAAAAACACTTTGTTTACAAATATATAAAGTGCAACTAACTCACTTGAAACAATAAAACGCTTCAATCGGCTCAGAGCTACATATTTTGCGCTACTGTGCCAAAAATTCACCTCGTTAGCTTGCTAACAACCGAAGTAGCCATGTCCCGCGAGCTAGCGACGCGACTCGGTTCAGGCAGACATCCGCGCTCTGAGCTCAGCTAGCGTTAGCCAGGCTAGCAAAATACAAATCAACTAACTTCCAGATAGCTCTCCGCCATTTTACAGCTAACTTACCTTGTTGTCAAATAGAGTCCCGGTAGATTGTTAACTTTTAGTATTCTTAAACAGTCTCCGTCTGAATGTGTATACAATCGTGAAAAAAAGAGTTTAAAAGTCGCGGTCAGAGGCGGTTTCGGACGTTCTCTCACCCCGCTTGCTCCGTAGTTCGGTTTGTTGTTTCGACGACCTGGGAGGAGGAAATCCTGGTGCAGAGCTGCCACCTAGCGGCCACAATGCTTACATTAGTTACAGCGTCATGTGCTGACATCTAGTGGCAAATAACAAGTGATACATCCAAAATCAGGACATACTGTATGTACAGATTAAAAATAATGTTATGCCTGAGTTACATTTAACATGAAACCAAAGATCCTTGGTCGCACAGTTAAGATCTGGTATTCTCCCTCTGTAATTGAAGTCGGTCGATTAACAAATATTCCAGTAGAAAACAGACTTTGTGAGATGTGTGAGTTGGACGAAGTGGAAACTTGACTCCCATTTTCTTTTGCATTGTAGAAAATATGATGATTTAAGAGAATTATTGTTTCATGAGGTAGCTCGTCAAAACACCTGAAATATTGTGGCGGACAAATGTGCAAAAACTGGAATGGCTGTTTAAGTTTGATGTGTTTAAGCTTGCTATAGTTTTGTCTCAAACGCTTGGAAAAGAAGACAGAATATTCTGTTTAATTATTAGAGTTTGTCTTGCTTTTGCTTTCTCTTGTTGTTTCTTGACAATGAATATAGTCTACCTACTGCACTGGGCATATACATGTATGTATGACACAATAATAAAATAAAAACGTCAAACTTCCAAAGCCAGGACATATGCTCTGAAATTTGTATTATGAGCAACTGAGTAAAACGACAGGGGCAAACTAAGGTAAGTCCAAAAATGTGAATAGTTTCGGCACAATGCCGACTTCCTATTTACTCTCAGTCGGGTTGTTAAACAACAGGAGAACGAATAATGTCCGTTTCTTATTACCAACACAGATCAGCGTCCTATTTCTATCAATTTATCTATCTATGTGTCTATCCATCTATTGATAATGATAACTGGCTTTGTTGTCATGGGAAACGTTTACACTGCCAAAGCAGATGTGAAAATGAAAACACAAAAGTGAATAATAGAATATGAAATATAAAAAACAGTGCTGTGTTGGATTGCAGTATTGTAAAAGTGTGAAAACAATTGTGATGTATCTTGTTTATATATCTACCACAGTCCTATCAAGCCTCAACTAAGAAAATATTATAGCAGTTAAACGCAGCAGATTGTTTTATAAAGTCATACAAACCTTTTCTAAGTCACTTACCTTTAGGCACTAAATTCAACCAATCCATATCAGAAAACATCACTCTTACAGTAATACATTAAAGTCAGGCCCAATTCATTCACTGTATTCACAACTGATGACACATCTTATTTATTGATGGAAAGGTTAAATTATTTCACAACACAACTCTGCAGAGCTTAAATCAGACTTGATTTTGATAGTTACAAAGCAAGTTCTATCTTCTTTTCTCTACAGAGCAACAAACAGTGATAAAATAGAGTTTTTATCATTATGAACAGACAATCATAGATGAGGGGATACATATGTGTTTGTTACTGACTGATTTTACAGCCTACATCCACATCAATTAAAGTTCAAAACAAACAAAAGAAATGAGACACAAATACATACACCTAGGAAAAGGCACCTCTGGCAAGAGTTTTCAAACAGATGCTTTCATGTAGTGTGAATTTACAGGCGGCAGTAATCATTGATGGCACAGAAAATCAACATCCGCAATGAATCATACCATCTCATTATTAACAGCAGTTTAGAATCTGAGTGACTGTGAAAATAGTGTTTTCTTGTGACACTCTAAAAACATGGTCTTTATATATATATATGTATAGTATTATTTTACAGCTTATCTACATTTATAATCAAAATAAAACAAGATATAGATAGTTAGAAAGCAGCTTTGGCACGGGGCAGGAGTCTGTGGTTCCCTTAAGCGATATAGGTCTTGATCTTCTGTGTTATGGCCCCACAGCAGATTGGACACTTAACGAGTGACTCTGAACACTCCTTACAGGTGACCAGATGACCACATGGAATAAGGACAATACAAATATCTCTGTCCATACATATTTTGCACTGTTTCTCCCTCTGCAGCTTCCGTAGTTTCTCAAGTGGGTCCTCATCTATAAGAAAAAAAAAAAGATTAAAATGTAGTCGCTCATAATCAAATCATTACCTTTTATAATGTTTATATGATGAACTTGGGGTCAGGAAACAGGAGGTACAGTACCTTGCTCCTGTGATTGTGCAGGATCACTGTCTTGTGTGTTAAGACAATCCTCCATAAGTTCTTCAAGGCTGGAGTAGCCCAAACCTGTGCGATTTATTTTCTCCAAGATCGACTTTTCCACCACACTGGGCTCTAGACCCATCCCTATGGCTCTCTGAGCCATGGCGGAGTGCAGCACCTCTGAACACAAAGAGGAAACTTCAGTGTAAACAGCCCTTTGTATTCTTCACTTACATTATATCCATTTGTCAACCAAATCCTATAAAGTATTGTTATACACACACAAGGGTAATCAGATTAAAAATGAGTCATTATTTACCATTCCTATCTCCCGAAAATCCATTCGGATGACTTGAAGCCTGCAAACAAACATGATCATGTCATTTTCAAAGTAGTTCAAGTCATTCATCAATTTTAGTGTGTGTGTGTGGGGGGGGGTCCAAAATGCTTTCCAAAGTGTTCAAAATATAACAAATATTTGGCAATATGTGATCGACGCTTTTAGAAACAGACAGGATAATTGTGGATTATTTCCCCCTCTATGTCAGTTTAAGGGATATTTTGTTTAGGTTGTGTATTTAAATAGGACACATTTACTTGATGAAAACAAATGGTTAAAAACAAAAGTTAAAATGTCATTTAATTGCATTAAGTTTAAAAAATCGGATTCCTTGGTAAATCCAGGATCATATTGTTTGTGTGTGTGTGTGTGTGTGTGTGTGTGTGTGTGTGTGTGTGTGTGTGTGTGTGTGTGTGCAGAGGCACTGAATGCTTACAGCTCTATTTCGTCTTGGGTCTTGTAGCTGGATGCTGTTGATAAATTCTTGTCCTTTTTCTGCTAACAGGAAACTGCATCTGATTTTTAAAAAATACATGTTTTTATATAACATAAAAGAAAATGCTGCAGAGTTTAACAAGAGTTAGGAAGAGGGTAATCATTGTTGCTTTTACCCAGGGTAGTGTTTGGCATGTTCTACCCAAGGGTCTTCCTCAGGCTGCCAGCCTTTCAAACCTCCACCACAGCAGAAACATAACACATTGTCTCCTGTACCTGCATGGACACACAGAATTTAAACTTGCTTGCATTCATAAATATGATGATATACTACAAACAATTATAAACCACTAATAGTTTGAAATCTTGCTCAATGCTTCATTAGTCCCATGACAATTTCTCCCTCAAGCATCAATGCTCTACCTGTGCTGTAGAAGCCAGCTCTGGCAAGCCTCTCATGATCTACAGGGTGCTGAACGCCAGCAAAGCTGCAAAGCCTTTCGTCAAAACTGCCCATCGGAACATGATTGTTTGCTTGTTGTCTACTGCTGCCCTCCTCCTCCGTCACTCCCTGAAATGGGACGTTGCCCACATCATGCCCGAGGATGAAGAAGCAGTAAGGAAAATGGTTGGTGTGTTCTCCCCAGGCGGTGTCCCCTGTTTCCCAACCACCCAGCATGCCACCACAGCAGAAGCACTGCACTCTGTCTCTCTCTCCTAAGTAGTAGAGCCCGGCTTCGGCCAGATCTCGAGGTCTCACAGGAGCTGTGGAGGGCCAAGAAGAGAACGTCTGAAGTCGTGCTTCCTCACTCCTCATGTGAGGGGCCATTGGATAAGTAGTTTCATCAACCACCTCTCCTGTTCTCAAGCGATATTCCATGTCCTCAGCTTCCTCATTGTAGGTTGAACCTATAGTCATCATGGTATCAGAACTCGGGCTGAAACTGGGGCGGTGAGTGCAGCTAAGAAACTTGCATGTTGGTGAAACCTGAAACAGGGGGGGGTTATTATTTATCAATTTAGATAATATTATAAAAATCATAAAAACATTTGCTTTTCATTTCTATTATGAGTACCTCTTTATGCCTCTCTACAGGTGTGTCTTCCCTGCACCAGTTCTCCACAGTCTTCTGGCAGCTGAAACAGCGGACACGATCGGCTTGGCCGGTGAAGTAGAAGCCCGCCCGTGCCAATCTTTCTACAGACATCTGCGAGGCCAGCCCAGAGCCACGGAATGAATCTAGGCGGCTATTCATCCGGGAAAAATCATCCAAGTGATCCGTCTCCAAGTTGCCATCTTCCACAAGATCACACATGATAGAACCAGACAGGAAGCTGTTTAGGCGACAGAATGTTTGCATACAAAACAGGAAGAAAAATGATGATACAGGTTAAGTCAATGTCTAAGAATAGCTCCATTACATCAGATAATTCAGTTTGTTCAAGTTGAGAATTGTTACACAGAAAAAGGAAAAACAAGTAGCTTACAGCTTAAAATACTTAATACTTAAAGGGGACATATTGTGAAATACCTCTTTGACAGTGTTTTTGAACATATATTTGGGTAACCTGAATCTCTATCGACCCACAAAATGTTAAATAAATCCATCCAGTCCTATGTTTGTGGTCTGCACAAGTCTTACCACACAGAGAAAAATGCTCCGTTTCAAATTTTCTCAACTAGTGACATCACAAGTTGGATTGTGGTAAATGAATACACTCCCCTCCCGTTTTCTTCACCCATGGACTCCACCCCCAGCCTAGAGCAAAACTTTTGCACAGGTCTGCCATTTTTATACGGAGGAGTGATGTCTACCGGGAAAACTCAGGGGGGGCTCATTGCATTTAAAGAGACACACGCACCAAAACGGAGCGTTCTGAGAGAGCTGGTTTATGCAGGGTCACAAACCTCCTCTGGTGCTTGATTCATGTTATATTTTGACCAAAGCACAGCACAGATGTTTCATTAAGATCACAGGGGACTGTTTGAAAAGGTGGAAAAGGGGTATAATATGTCCTCTTTAAAAATCTTTAGACAAGGGTCAAAAAGCATCATATTAAAAATCAGCCAATTCAGTGAATGAATGCAATTCTTCTAGAAAGCTACACTCTTAGAGGGTCACTGTGCCTTTAAGAGAAGCAGCCACTCTGTATCACATGGAGGCATTGAATATTCCATGTGAGAGATGGGCACCAGAGAGGAAGGATTGTCTACTCTACATGCTCGGTTAACTGCAGTACACTCCTATTGCACAGGGTGTATCCCTTAGCAGCCCAACAACACTGTGCCAAAGGACAGCAATACAGTAATATATTACTCTTTTTTTAAGGAAGACAATGCACAGTAAACCCTGCACTGATAATCAAAATAGTCTAGTGCAATACGTAGGACATGAAACTATGTAGAAATACATTATGTAGCTGTGACATATTTTAGTCAGCAAAGGTATGCTGTTTACTCATAACAGAAATGATGTTGCAACAAGTCATGGGAAGCACACCACACCTCCATTTGTACATATTTTCCCAGCGGGTGGAACTTTTATGTTTTATGTAATCTACATTTGGTCACATTGCCTAAGGGTTCCAAGGTTTACTCTTTTTTACTGCAGATCTAGAGTACCATTGTGTGCGTATATTGCAATGTATGCTTTAAGAAGTCTTAAGCAGAGCAAAGATCTGAAATATAAGTATTTATTTGGAAGCAACTTCATCTCGAAGGTGATAAAAAAAAATGGTACACCCAACCATAAGGCTATATCCAAAAGCAAAAAAGGGTTATGTAAGGATCCTTAGTTGTAACCAATTAACCAGTTAGGCGACTATTTATTGATCAAATGCTAATCTATGACAGTTTATTGACTTCATCGAAGTAGAGGCACCTTGTGATCTTTGGACTGAGCTGCGAGTCGGCACTCTTTAAAAAAAACAAAGTTCAGATACACATTAGCGTTTCAAGCATATATATTTGTATCTGCATCTGTGCAGTCAAAAATGCTCAATGTATTTAAGTAATCGCGCCAGTAACGAATGGCCCCAACAATTTCCAGCAACTTCGTGGAGCTTTAAGTATAACAATAGCGACACAAAAGCTCCATAGTCTCGTAAACGACAATAAAGTTGACAGACTGTTGTCTGCGTCTGACAGCTGACACCTCGGTCACCAGCGTTTGACACTCACTATAGGCTGCAAACACATAGTATGCTACAGGTACGCATATTAGCCAGGCGAACAGACAGGGTTAAGATTTTAGACAAGTGCTCTTGTGCTTTTAATGAGTAAAGCAGGATTGAGAAAATGTAAACTACCACTCGCTAACACAAACAAACGTCAGCTAGCCACGTTAGCTTAGCTATCCGACATGACGCTAGGTCAAAAAGTTATTTGATAAATGAACGTCGCAAAACTTCAATAATTACCGTTCAAGCCCTTCCAGTCGTGTCCTAGGTATCTATTTTCCAGTAAGCCTTTGGTGTGACCACCGCCTACAGGAGAATACGGCAATGAAAAGGAGACTATTTATTGAACGCATCCACTTCAGGAAGTGAAAGCTAGACGTTCAAAGCGTTCACACTGCGCATGTCTGCCAGCCGAGTGACGTCATGAGATTTCGGAAAAGAAGACACAAGGGATGTACCCGGATGCTATGCTTCCTGGTCGGGGTTTCCCAAAGAAAACCCCAATTTTAAAGACGAAAGTGTTTTCATTTAATTTCATGTAGAAACACTGCCTGTTTTATTTATATTTTTTAATAATTTTCCACACGTTGGTTTTCAGTACCTGCTTCACTTGAATGTCGTTACCACATTATACTTCCACTATTTCACTACATGTAGCTCTTCAGATAAATCTTGTTCATTTTACTCCACTAAAATGACAGCGATGACAGGATGCATGATAGAGTGCATAATAGCCTATATTTTATTAGGCAGAGGGACAATTATACCACACAACTTTTTATTTACATAGCCTATGTATAACATACAAGGTTCAAGGTATACAAACTGGCCTAATAACATGCACCCAGTTCACCAACCAGTTGTCCAACAGGGTTTTTACCCCATACAAAGTTTTAACATTTGTTTACAATTGCATAGACCCACAGAGAGCTTTGTGGTATTACATGTCTTTCCTTTGCTATACCTGTCTTGCTATCCCCTATTCATCATAACATTTCACTAGGTTTGAATGAAGCTGAAAATGACCCTTCTGCCTTGTCCACCTACAGCTGGAGTCAAATAGTCAGCCCAGTGTGTCTTGCTAGTTCATTCAATCAATATGTTGTGCAATTAATCTGGAAATATTTTACCACACTTGTTCTCTAAGGCAAGCACAACTTTTATATGGAGATATTCTGTACTTTTCAATTCCACAGATAACCTTTAATTTATTGGTTTTATTGCTTAAACAGAGTAAAATGTTTAGCATAAACAGTCTATACTGATCTTTTAATTTACTGGGTGTCGGGTCAAGTTGAAATTCAATTATTAGTATTTCAGCCGGGAGTCTGCATATTTCTTGACACCGTCTTACACTTCTAGTACCTTACAGTCTAATCAATCAGGCTACATTTTCCTGGGTATGTTAGGTCCTTGCCTTTCGTGGGAAAAAAACACTCAGCGGGTTAGTAAATGTTCCTGTGGTAGCCACCTAAATCCTTACACTTCTTGTTTTATCGTTGTTGGTGTAAGTGCTATGCAAGCACATTCTTGTCATTCCGACCATTGTGATGTGCACTTTCATTTCATTATTGAACTATTCAGATCCTTTTTCTGGTTTGATGCAAATTTAGAGGAAATGTTCCTCTCTGAAAAGTTTCCCTGAATTTCCCCTCTTTTTCTTTTATTTCTTTTAAGCCTTACCTCTCTTGATTTACTTTAAAGGTAGAGTCAGTGAACATTTCCTCAAAAAATAAATACAGTCGTATACAATAATAATACTGCTCAATCATCGCTTATGGGCCTCCATACATGTGTGGAGGTAACTGTGTCTGCAGAGACACTCTGGATGTTTCTGGGCGGGTACTGGATGTGTTTCCCCCAGCTAATTACAGCACACAGGTGAGTTTGTGAGGGGATACAATTCAGCGATTGGACGCCATTCCACCAAGTGAATGTAGCAGTCACGGCTGTAGCGGCAAAGAAGAGAAAATATAATCATTGTGAGGCGAAACGCCAAGCAGATAAAGCTGGTTCCAAAATGATGGTGAACCTTGGGTTGGCTTTACCTGCTTTTGGCCACTTAAGGAGCCACTTGGGATGAAGTTCAATGCGAGCCTGCGCCCGTTCATTCTTCATTTTCATGGCGAATCAGTATGTAGAGATTAGGTATCCTCTCACTGAACAAATGCATGTGAAACAAAAAAAAACATTCAGGCTGAACACTCAGATTTATTTTGAAATTATGGAACAATTCAAAATTCAAAGAAACTAGGCTGCAGTTTTGGATACACTGAGCTTTTAACAGGAGATAGTATTTAACCTGACATCGAAGTTGCTTCACTGCCCCACCTAAGCAGGAATGCAGTACTGTCCAACTTTTTGTCCCAAGGAGTGTCTCATCTTCCAGCTGTCTCACATCTTAAAGTGTCAAACCAGGCTGCTCAGGGAGGGTTGACTGGGATGAGAATTCACTTAGTGTACCTCGGCGATGGTGGGGATTTGGGGAGACAAAGTAAGAGCATCATCCTTCTACAACCCGACGGAGTATGTTGCCCAGCCCACCCCTGGCTAATTGGAGGGGGCTCTTCTCCTCCTTGTTGGTAGCTGTTGAAAAATTATAAACAAATAAAGTTTTCTTTTTAAATATAGTTTTAAGCAAAAATAATAAAGCCTGAGTGATATCAAAACAAATGAAATGAAATATAAATTCTAGAGCATGTATATTTGTAGAGAAAAACAAAACATACAATTAATAAGTATTTTTATTTAAACAGTTAAAAAATAGGTTCACATTTTTCATATTCAATTTACAAAATTGTATTTACATGCGAATTTGCAAGTCAAGTCATTTCTTGCTGTAACTGTTACTCCCTTCTAGCCTCAAAGACATCCCACTCTTCAGCAATTTTAGTGTGTGTGTGTGTGTGTGTGGGGGGGGGGGTGGGGGGGGGGGGGGGGGGGGGGGGGGGTCCGAAATGCTTTCCAAAGTGTTCAAAATATAACAAATATTTGGCAATATGTGATCAACGCTTTTGGAAACAAACAGGATAATCAGGACAACACATACTATCATGTTCACCTTCAGTCTTTCTGTAATCATATTGTTCACCTGGCCAATCTATAATAAACAGATATTTGAAAGAATTTCTTACTGTCTTACTCTGCCCACATTTTATAGAGTTTAATTGTGGATTTTTTCCCCCTCTATGTCAGTTTAAGGGATATTTTGTTTAGGTTGTGTATTTAAATAGGTAGGTAGCACCTCTATAAGTAACAACATGGCCTTATATCCCAAGACACTGAAGTTCTGGGTCTTTTTTCTGCACATTTACTTGATGAAAACAAATGGTTAAAAACAAAAGTTAAAATATCATTTATTTGCTTTAAGTTTAAAATATCGGATCCCATGGGAAATCCAGGATCATCTTGTTTTGTGTGTGTGCGTGTGTGTGTGTGTGTGTGTGTGTGTGTGTGTGTGTGTGTGTGTGTGTGTGTGTGTGTGTGTGTGTGTGTGTGTGTGTGTGTGTGTGTGTGTGTGTGCAGAGGCACTGAATGCTTACAGCTCTATTTCGTCTTGGGTCTTGTAGCTGGATGCTGTTGATAAATTCTTGTCCTTTTTCTGCTAACAGGAACCTGCATCTGATTTAAAAAAAATACATGTTTATATATAACATAAAAGAAAATGCTGCAGAGTTTAACAAGAGTTAGGAAGAGGGTAATCATTGTTGCTTTTACCCAGGGTAGTGTTTGGCATGTTCTACCCAAGGGTCTTCCTCAGGCTGCCAGCCTTTCAAACCTCCACCACAGCAGAAACATAACACATTGTCTCCTGTACCTGCATGGACAAACAGAATTTAAACTTGCTTACATTTTTTAATATGATCATATACTACAAACAATTATTAACCACTAATAGTTTGAAATCTTGCTCAATGCTTCATTAGTCCCATGACAATTTCTCCCTCAAGCATCAATGCTCTACCTGTGCTGTAGAAGCCAGCTCTGGCAAGCCTCTCATGATCTACAGGGTGCTGAACGCCAGCAAAGCTGCCAAGCCTTTCGTCAAAACTGCCCTTCGGAACATGATTGTTTGCTTGTTGTCTACTGCTGCCCTCCTCCTCCATCACTCCCTGAAATGGGACGTTGCCCACATCACGCCCGAGGATGAAGAAGCAGTAAGGGAAATGGTTGGTGTGTTTTCCCCAGGCGGTGTCCCCTGTTTCCCAACCACCCAGCATGCCACCACAGCAGAAGCACTGCACTCTGTCTCTCTCTCCTAAGTAGTAGAGCCCGGCTTCGGCCAGATCTCGAGGTCTCACAGGAGCTGTGGAGGGCCAAGAAGAGAACGTCTGAAGTCGTGCTTCCTCACTCCTCATGTGAAGGGCCATTGAAAAAGTAGTTTCATCAACCATGTCTCCTGTTCGCAAGCGATATTCCATGTCCTCAGCTTCCTCAATGTAGGTTGAACTTATAGTCAGCGTGCGACCACTGCCTACAGCAGAATAAAGCAATGAAAAGAAGACTATTCATTTAACGTATCCACTTCAGGAAGTGAAAGCTAGACGTTCAAAGCGTTCACACTGCCCATATCGTTGTGCGTATGCCAGCCGACCACTAACATCATGAGATTTCAGAAAAGAAGACACAAGGGATGTACCCGGGTGCTATGCTTCCTGGTCGGGGTTTCCCAAAGAAAACCCCAATTTTAAAGACGAAAGTGTTTTCATTTAATTTCATGTAGAAACACTGCCTGTTTTATTTATATTTTTTAATAATTTTCCACACGTTGGTTTTCAGTACCTGCTTCACTTGAATGTCGTTACCACATTATACTTCCACTATTTCACTACATGTAGCTCTTCAGATAAATCTTGTTCATTTTACTCCACTAAAATGACAGCGATGACAGGATGCATGATAGAGTGCATAATAGCCTATATTTTATTAGACAGAGGGACAATTATACCACACAACTTTTTATTTACATATGTATAACATACAAGGTTCAAGGTATACAAACTGGCCTAATCCACATAAACCCAGTTCACCAACCAGTTGTCCAACAGGGTTTTTACCCCATACAAAGTTTTAACATTTGTTTACAATTGCATAGACCCACAGAGAGCTTTGTGGTATTACATGTCTTTCCTTTGCTATACCTGTCTTGCTATCCCCTATTCATCATAACATTTCACTAGGTTTGAATGAAGCTGAAAATTACCCTTCTGCCTTGTCCACCTAAAGCTGGAGTCAAATCAGCCCAGTGTGTCTTGCTAGTTCATTCAATCAATATGTTGTGCAATTAATCTGGAAATATTTTACCACACTTGTTCTCTAAGGCAAGCACAACTTTTATATGGAGATATTCTGTACTTTTCAATTCCACAGATAACCTTTAATTTATTGGTTTTATTGCTTAAACAGAGTAAAATGTTTAGCATAAACAGTCTATACTGATCTTTTAATTTACTGGGTGTCGGGTCAAGTTGAAATTCAATTATTAGTATTTCAGCCGGGAGTCTGCATATTTCTTGACACCGTCTTACACTTCTAGTACCTTACAGTCTAATCAATCAGGTTACATTTTCCTGGGTATGTTAGGTCCTTGTCTTTCGTGGGAAAAAAACACTCAGCGGGTTAGTAAATGTTCCTGTGGTAGCCACCTAAATCCTTACACTTCTTGTTTTATCGTTGTTGGTGTAAGTGCTATGCAAGCACATTCTTTTCATATTCCGACCATTGTGATGTGCACTTTCTTTCATTATTGAACTATTCAGATCCTTTTTCTGGTTTGATGCCCATTTAGAGGAAATGTTCCTCTTTGCCTTACTAAGCCTTACCCCTCTTGATTTACTTTAAAGGTAGAGTCAGTGAACATTTCCTCAAAAAATAAATACAGTCGTATACAATAATAATACTGCTCAATCATCGCTTATGGGCCTCCATACATGTGTGGAGGTGACTGTGTCTGCAGAGACACCGTCCTCTGACTGTATTTCGATGTTTAGGTTAACTCTGGATGTTTCTGGGCGGGTACTGGATGTGTTTCCCCCAGCTAATTACAGCACACAGGTGAGTTTGTGAGGGGATACAATTCAGCGATTGGACGCCATTCCACCAAGTGAATGTAGCAGTCACGGCTGTAGCGGCAAAGAAGAGAAAATATAATCATTGTGAGGCGAAACGCCAAGCAGATAAAGCTGGTTCCAAAATGAGGGTGAACCTTGGGTTGGCTTTACCTGCCTTTTGGCCACTTAAGGAGCCACTTGGGATGAAGTTCAATGCGAGCTGGCCTGCTTTCTGTTGGACAGGCAGGTGCCAAACACCGGCGGTTAGCTTGTGCTAACCTGCTAAATTACCTGCTTTTCTCAGGTAGCTTGCAGTGTAAAGGTACAAGCAATAAATGTACACTCTAACCCTGCAGTAGGCATGCGCTTCTTGTTGAGATAAGTCCAACAGCAGGGGTTCAATTTGAATGTTGTGTTTAAAAGCTGGAGCAAACATTGCTACTGACTCTACCTTTAAAGGATGTTAAATTTCATTCACACAACGTTCAATACAACGTCTGTATTTTTCTGCCAAATCCTTGTAATCCTCTTTAAGGTGACAAAAGGCTCTCTGAACTTTTCATTTCTAGTCTTTTCTTTTTCACATTACCTGAAACTTTTCAGAATGTTTTTGACCATTTTTATGTAAAAAAAACAACAGGGGGCATCGAAATTACAGACATTATTTCAATGAATATAATTGTTCTTTCTCCATCCTTACTCTACCATCACAAAGTTAGCCTTTACTTTTGTATCAACACGGTTAACTACTATTTCTTACAAGGAGGGTGTGCTTACTCCTGACCCATCCAGCCCTCTTGAGTTTGAGTCTCCAATGTGAAGGTGTGTTCAGATGAGAATCACAAATGTTTTTCTCTAGATATGCCTGCAAAATAAACACTATCATTTCCTGCTTCAGGAGCTCCCGTTCATTCTTCATTTTCATGGCGAATCAGTATGTAGAGATAAGGTATCCTCTCACTGAACAAATGCATGTGAAACAAAAAAGAACATTCAGGCTGAACACTCATCTTTATTTTGAAATTATGGAACAATTCAAAATTCAAAGAAACTAGGCTGCAGTTTTGGATACACTGAGCTTTTAACAGGAGATAGTATTTAACCTGACATCGAAGTTGTTTCACTGCCCCACCTAAGCAGGAATGCAGTACTGTCCAACTTTTTGTCCCAAGGAGTGTCTCATCTTCCAGCTGTCTCACATCAGTGTCAAACCAGGCTGCTCAGGGAGGGTTGACTGGGATGAGAATTCACTTAGTGTACCTCGGCGATGGTGGGGATTTGGGGAGACAAAGTAAGAGCATCATCCTTCTACAATCCGACGGAGTATGTTGCCCAGCCCACCCCTGGCTAATTGTAGGGGGGTCTTCTCCTCCTTGTTCTCAATGTAGATGCTGGCTCCATGTTCCACCAGCAACTTGGCTGCTTCCACGCGCTCCTCATCGCATGCCAGGTGGCTGTTGAAAAAGTATAAATAAATAAAGTTTTCATTTTTAATATAGCTTTTAGCAAAAGTAAGAAATTCAAATACATTCTGTTCACTTTCACTGGATAAGGATTGAGGTTGAATCGTAATTGTCTAATTAGACAAACTTTTATTTAAACATACAGTGGTGTGTTGCCTTGGGAGTCCTGGAAGTTGGTGGAGGCACTCTCTTTTAGAAGCAGCTGGATGAGGCGGTGGTTGCCCTTGGCAGACGCTCTGTGGAGGGGAGTGGACTCCAACTTGTCTTTTGCATTAGGGTCAGCTCCTTTTTCCAACAACATCAGGGCAATCTGTAATTTCAAAAGCTGTTCTTATTCAGAAGTCATTGACAAGTATCTTCCTCTTTCATTTCAAGGTCTTGCCTTTTTACAAAAAATATCTTTTGAGATCCTGCCATGTTGGTTAGTTTCCTAGTTTTGATGATCTCTACTGACTTTGAAAGAGCTGCTCCTCAAATCTGACAGCAGTTCAGAACGAAAAAGATGGACAACATGCGTATGAAATACTGAAAACATATTTTCATGTAAACGCTATGGAGCATAGATTTTTGACTCCATATTACATCCAACAATTGCTATTGCATTGCAGTTAATGTAATGAAGTTGTTGATTTTATCAAACAACCTGGTTTGGGATTTATACCCTCTTGTCCATTTTGTATGACGCAGAAAGGAGAAATCAAATCTCCTGGACCTGCTACAGTTTGCTTACCAGCAACACATTGGTGCGGAGGATGCCATCGTCTTGCTGACCCTCAAGGCCCTTTTATACCTGGAGAAGCAGGGAAGCACTGCCAGAGTCATGTTCTTTGACTTCTCCAATGCTTTCAATACCATCCAGCCCTGCCTCCTGAGGGTACAAGCTGCTGGATATGCAACTGCACCACGATACCACAGCCTCGATAACTGACTACCTCACTGACCGGCAGCAGTATGTCAGAGTTCTGTGTCTCAGAGGTAGTGAAAAGCACCAGCTTGAGTACCTCAAGGAACTGCTCTGACGCTATTCCTCTTAACTCTCTACCTCTCAGACTGCCACTTTTAACTCTGGTTCCTACCACCTCCAAAAGCTTTTCAACAACTCCTCCATTGTTGGGTTCATCAGTGATGACCATGAGGAGGAGTACAGAGGACTTAGAAATCTTCATCACATGGTGCAACAGAAACCACCGGAAGCTCAACATCAGCAAGACCAAGGATGTGGTGATGGACTACCGGAGGAAGAGGAGGCCCCCTGCGACAGTAATCATCCAGGGAGAGGAAGTTGAGAGGGTGGACTCATACAAGTACCTTTGGGTCCCCATTAACAATAAACTGGACTGGTCTCACAACACTGTTCAGGAAAGGACAGAGCAGACCTTTCCTTCTGAGAAGACTCAGATCGTTCAGTGTTTGCAACAGACTCTTGAAGACCTGTCACCCTCTCCATGATGAGCTGTGGTAGATGGGCTGCTTATTCAGCCAACGCCACATCCCACCCAGGTGCAAAAGTGAGCGCTCCGGGCGCTCCTTTGTGCCGACTGCCATCAGACTGTATAACAGCAGTGGAAGCTAAGTCTGTCATCAACATGAACACTGACATTCCCAACAGTGGCTGTCACACTGCCACGCCCAGGACTCATTATCAGTTTCACCCATCACTGACTCCATGAATCAGTTCATACACTCTACACTATGTTAACATTGCAACGCTGTCTCACCATGTCAGATGATACATTATGTCATATTACAACTTTAATGTCTTATCTTATGTTTTAACCTCATTTCCTACCCCCCTTGGCTAAAAAGTGAGCACTCAATAGTAGAGCCCGACCGATTAGCATATCCAGTGATTATCAGTATTGGCTAATTTTATTGCAGATATGGCGTCAATATTACTCCATTTATTCACCTGTCAAATAGAATTGAGCATCATTGTATTACACTAGCAGTTCTCTTTCACCAGCAGAGTGTGCTATATGCAGTGTTTCCCACACATAGACGATACCTGGGCGGGCCAAGTATATTTCTGGCCGCCCAAGTATATTTCCGACCTTTTTTTTATTGAATTTTTAATTTATTCATAAAATTGTTGCATGCAGGAAAGAGCGAGAGAGAGAGTGGGGGAGAGAGAGCGTGCGCGAGAGAGTGCAGATGGGCGCGAGGACCTCAAGGCTCCGTGCAACATAACTGAACTCCCGTTTGAAAAAACCTTCCCTCTCGACTCCTGCGGAGAGCTAAGACACAACAAAACTAAGAGAGCAGAATCACATCAGCAAAATAGTAGAGAGAGAAGGTCCACTGTCCGTACACCCCTCTTGAAAATACACGGATAGAGGTGCCTCGCTCCTATCAAAACTGAAGCTTCTCATGCTTCGTTTTAATAATGTTAATGAACAGCTGCTTGCTGCTGATGCTGTGCTGAACTCCTATAAATAACGGAATATCGAATACTCCTTGTGTTTGTGTCTGTGTGCGGATAAATTGAGCAGTTTAAAGTTGTTAAAATCGATCCCCAATTCGAGGGGAAGTGTCTTGCTCAAGGACACATCGAACACATGTTGCTGCAGGAGCTGGGGATCGAACCCCCAACCTTCCGGTTGAGAGACGAATAACTCTACCAACTGAGCCACAGCCACAGTACAAAACAAAAATTGATTGATTTATTGACCATTGAGGAAAGCATAGATCACAACAATTTCAACAAAATAATATTGAGTGGCATTACCTTTCAAAAACACCTGTTTTTAAACAAGCCATTGCCTTTCTGTTTAAGAGGAATAATTAACTAAAACTCTACTCTGCACTGGATATGATATGATATCATGATATTCATGATGTGAATTGTGTGTGAAATAACTTAATCATAGCAAAGTGGTGATAAGATCCATATGATAAGACATATATAAGACAGGTCTAGGTGTTTTCTATTATTAGGATAATATTGAGACTAATTTGAGATCTCACACTTGTCACATTTTTCTTTAAACTAAGACCTGAGTGAAACAACCCTAAGACACTTTGAGAACTTGGACTGCTTCTCATAATCGTCTTTTCTTTTTCTTAGCTGAGATCTCGAAATGAGACATCTTTAAGACAACTCAAAGAATTTGGAAAGAGTTTAACTGCACAAAATATAACAGACCTAATTCAGGTCTCACGCTGGGCTCACTGTGAGACCTGACCATTTGTATGTCTCAGGATCATCTTTGAGACAACTGAGTAAATGGACAAAAATCTCATTTTGGTCTTAAATAGTGCTCATTTTTGTCAACAACGAAAGTGTTGCAGAAGATGGCAGCTTCCAGACTATGAAAATCTTAAAATAAAAGGATCTCAGTATTGGGAATATCATTGTAAATAGTAAATACATGTTGTCAATAATATAAAACAATAATACTACAATTCAACAGACATGAAAAAACATGATACAAGTATATATAACGCAGTTTTCTATAAGTCACTTGGTATCTTATGGATCAAACTAACAATGGCACTGCAACTTGTGAACCTCACCTCATATCTGTCTTTAGAAGCAGCGTAGTGCAGAGGCGTACATCCGTTTTGATTTATAGAGTTCAGCTGAGCGCCTTTGGATATCAGAGCTTTCACAATGTCTTCTCTGCCAGCAGACGCTGCAATGTGAAGAGGGGTCCACGAAGCCTGTGAAGTACCATGGTGAATTGGATAATCATAAGATTAATCAACACTGTGTGCTGCTTTAAGATCAGAAGATTATGATACATTTAAACATCAAACCTGAAGTTTAGATAGAGAGTTAAATGATTGAAAGAGTCAGTGTTAAAAAGGTAACTATACTCAATGTTTTGTTGTTGTTGTAGATTAGGTCTACTTTATATTACAGGGTGCACTTATCTGACGTTAGCTGTATTCAATCTGCCTCCATGAAGATAGTGCATACAGTTTGCTGAACACATAAATAATATTTGAAAATAAATACAGCACAAGGCTTACATCATCTTGCAGATTCACTTCAACTCCAAGATCAAGTAAAAACTCCACAATGTTCGTGTGGCCGGCAGAACAAGCCCAGTGCAGGGCGGTCCTGTGGTCCTGAAATCACAAAAAGGCGAAGATGAAAACGAAGAAATCTTCCTCTGACATCTCATTAAACTAAATGTTGCATTCTTACCTGGTCAACTTTGCAGGCAAGCGTTTTATCTGTCAGGATGCACTCTCTTAGTTTCTCAAACTGACCTGTGTAAGCAAAATTACAGACCTCCACATTTGATACAGAGCCCTCCATCGTTAGGCTTTAAATGTTATACAAGGAAGTAAATAATGGTGGTGGGGCAGCAAGGAGATGTTTCGTTTCAGATTTGAACTAAGGGGAGCAATGACTCAGGAAATTATGAATTCTACTTCCGCATGCGTCATTATGCCCTCCTTCAAAATAAACACAATGAAACTTTAATGCAGAGACGTTTAAATATTTATTCAGTAATTGTTATTATTTAATCAATAACAAATAAAAATGAATACATGAGAAAACTGACTCAACGATCTAGATTTGAACAATGCCAGCCGTGGCATTTAATAAAGTCACGGACATTTTGTTTTGGTAGGTACATTTGGTGACCAGCGGAAGTAATACATCCTAAAAAGTGGAGAAATGGCTCTCTTGTTAGCTGCTAAATGAACAGGGGGTGCTAAAGCTGTTTAATCATAGTAACATCTTCAACTTTCCTCCTGATAGTTGCGTTCAGTAGTGCCAATACATGTACATACACAGATGGCGACCACTCTGGTAAGTTATATAGTACGCTAACTCTTGTCTGCTAAAATGTAAAAGCTGTTTGCTAACGTTAGCTAGCTAGTTTCCAATGTGCACACTTTCGCTATCAATATTTAACATATTTCGTTTTGTTCACTTCGATCACACGTGGCAGTATTTAATGAGTGGTTGTCTTTTCAGGATTTCAGGACCCATGTTGACCAGTCTTGCAGATATTCAGAAGAATTTGTTAACATTTACTATGACTGCATGGATAAGAAAAGGAGGGTGAGTGATGGTCTTGTTGTTGTCTTATCAATAGCGTTAGTCCTGTAATTTTAAATTCTTGAATGAGAGCCCTCGAGCTCCACTTAAATCTGCCATGGCGCATATTACCTTCAGATTTAGGTTAGAACATCTAGGTTTCACAGATACATAGTGGTGTATGGGGTGCCTAAAGAAGTGGGTATACTTTATTCTTAATTTCCCCCCAAATGTGTTTAATAAGTGGCCCGTCCAGCAGCAGAGGATAAACGACCTCTTTTAGAAACAGGGACATTAAGACCACTCGTGCATAATACGTAAGTGCGTACTAGCCATTTACAGTCTATGGTACTAGCCAATTAGAGACAGCAGGGGGGGTCATCCCTTCACCATCCTAGGAAAAAAAAGCAGCATACTACTGAAAATTGTCTATCAATCATTGGTGTGAATCAGAGGGAATTTAGAAGTGCGTATATACGGTATATACCCTATAGTGTAGCGATTCCTAAAGAAGTGGGTATACTCAGTTACTACAGTTTTTTTTACAGTCTATGGTACTAGCCAATTAGAGACAGCAGGGGGGGTCATCCCTTCACCATCCTAGAAGAAAAAAAATGCAGCATACTGAATATTGTCAATCAAACAATGGTGTGCATCAGAGGGGATTTAGAAATGGGTATACCCTCTGGAGACTGAAACATAAGAGGATATACCTGCGTATACCCTCACTACACCACGAGTAAGCAAATAACCGACATCGCTGTCCAGAAGGAAGTGTTGTTTTACCTTTAGTCATTATATTGTTTGCCCACTAGAGAGCAGTGACGTATTTATTTTGTATCTGTTGATGCCCTACTTCCCACACAATATACAGTATATTGTAAACCTTAGGGGATACTTACTCAAACTTTTTCCCCCGGAAATAATAGTTTTTTATTTAACAAACGTTTATATTTGTTCTCAAATATCACCATGTGCCACAAAATACAGTATTGGTTATGTTGTAAGGCACTCCATATTCTACTTTGGATTTATGCCATTGCTTCTTTGTTTGTTTTCTTGCTCATGTGTCTCAGAACTTGACCCGGCTCTACCTTGACAAGGCGACCCTGGTGTGGAATGGGAATGCGGTGTCGGGGCAGGATGCTCTTGGCGAGTTTTTTGAGGCTTTGCCTTCAAGCGAGTTCCAAGTTCAAACACTGGACTGCCAGCCAGTTCACGGTTAGTAGGGAAATGTCAAAGTCAGTATGATAGGTGCCATTGATGATTTCCAAATGTTTCCCAGCATGGAGAGCTGTGTACTTGTAGCATCGGATGTCAAGCATTTTAGCCAAATTAAAGTGTGAAACTATCTAGGCGAGGTCTTTTAATTTTTATATACTGCCTTTTAGTGAAGGCATGCTAAACCAGCTTCAACTGACCCTTTCTTTATTCTCAGAACAAGCAACCCAAGGCCAGACGACACTGCTCGTGGTGACTGGTGGGACAGTCAAGTTTGAAGGGAACAAACCACGCTTCTTCAACCAGAACTTTCTTTTGACGGCTCAGGCTTCGCCCAACAATGACCAGCCTGTTTGGAAGATTGCAAGTGACTGTTTCCGATTTCAAGACTGGAACAGCTGAGGCTCTCCTCGTCTTTGCTTTCTCTCTGTAACATGGATGAACACTCATCGGTGATACTTGAGGTGCTGTTTGTTAATATTTAGTTTTTATAATAAAATAAAATTCATACAACACTGAATATGAAAAGATTTTTATTCCTAAAATGTTGAACAAGGCATGTGATCATAATGGTGGAATAATAAATACAAACGGGATCACCAAACAAACTGTTAAGTGACTGTCAATGTCTGCTTCCCTCGTTTTAATAATACACATCTATTAGACAACACCTGAAAAACATAGAAAACACTGCTTTAATATTAAAATGAACAGACTTCGCTTCAGATAACCGTATACCAAATTGTACATTGACCTGTTAACTGAGGTAAAACAGTATTACAGTGTGCCAGTTCTGACCAGCGTATGCCAATAAGCCTTTTAGTAGTTATTAAGCATTTTTGCTCTTAAATAAATAAGGTGCCCACAATAAATTTAATTGAAGTGCTTTCTATACAAGCAACCCACTATTTGTAAAGTTCATATATTAAAACATTTGCTTATCTTCCTGAGTTTCGTGTTTGCACATTTTGGTCTTATTTTCTGAATAAACTGACAATAACAAAAGCATAAATAAGAAAAACAGACTAAAGAAGTGGATAAGCAGACATAATCATGAGTGTTGTTTTTCTCTCTTGTTCCATGTCAGTGTTTCTTGGTGGGTACATGGCAGTGAAGCCATTCTTGTAACAAAAGCGTAAACTATTTGTTTTAATCTAGATGCCGCTAGTCTCTGCTTGACTACGCAAGTACTGCAGACTGAAGGCACAGTAACATCAGGACTCCAACTTTACAAATGAAAATTTACAAGCCTCCTTGAAGATTACACGTAACGCTTTCAATGGAAGTAACAACAAAGCATCGGCAACATCAAGATGACAGTGGTCATTTAGCTTAGCTACAAACTAAGTGCTAAGGAATTCAAGTGGATGGCAGTTGAGTGCTGTAATGGTCTCAGACCCTTTTCGTGGGCTCTTTGACAATCAAAAACACACACAAAAAAAACGAAGCAGCACATGTGACGAAATAAATCCAACAAGGTACCAGAGGATTATTTACAGACCAAAACAGTGGTTTTCATGGTAACAGAATCATGGGTAACATTGTTGGGAGTTATTTGCCACCGTACATTCTCTCTATGTGGTGGAGATAATGGTTCTTCAGCTCTTTCCTCTTCAGCTTGAATGCATCGGTGACGAGACCTGTCTCTGGGGTCCACGGCTCCGGGCTCAGATGCACCTTCACAGGAATCTCAAATCGTTGCATTTTAACTATGTGGATGAAAAGTGAAAAAGTGATGCTTACCCATATATATACACACACTTCAGTATAATTCAATGACTTTTGTGCTTATTTTCTACTGAAATAATGGTGCACAACATTCACAAAGAACATGTACAGGTGGAGATTGGCTCAAACGTATAACAAAAGTTTACACAGTTAGTAATATATCACAATATCATGAAAAGGCATGAACAACTCTTACTGTTAACAGCGACCTCCTTGATCTCCTTCAGGACTTCCCTTTCCATGTCGGGGTGAGTACAGATCTCCTCCCATGCTGCCACGATGCCTCTCTGTTTGGCCAGTGCTGTTAAGCTTTTCTGGTTGGGAACCACAAAGCTGATCACGTAGTTCTGCTCACTACAAGGATGAAGAGCAGAAACTGGTTGACAAAAGGCTTTAGTTACACACAAAAAAAAGATATGCATGCTGACCGCTTACAGATGAGCAGCTAAAACATTTACATTAGTTATAACAGTCAGTTTAAGTTCATGGTAGTGGGGTCATTAAAATACACTACTGAAATGTGAAATTAGGTGCTGAAAGAAGTTGAGGTTTCAGTCAAGGTGTAAACCTAAAGAAAGAGTTTATTTTGATTGTAAGTATTGCTTAGATATGCTGCAGTACGAGTTCAAGTCAAAAAGCTGAAATGTTTTTTAAACTCGGGTGAAATAAAAGTCATGAAGGGAGCTGAAAGGTCAATGAAACAGGGGGATGCTTTCAGGTATAACTGAAGTCTTGAAAGAAAATACTAATAATTCAGGATTATGAGGTGTGACCTCAAGTTTAAGCATCAAAAGCAGAACTGTTAAGCTAAACTGTTTGACCAGTAACTATTATTAAGAATTGGAGGGGCTGATAGTGTTTTTTATCTATGTATATCTTTCTGTTATCGCCTTAAAAGGGTTAGAGTGGGAAAATTAACATGTTTTTTGGTAGGCAAATGAAGGAAGTAAATATATTGGATGATGTTGGATAGTTAAATATATGAGATGAAGAGAAAGATGGAAGCAGTTTAAGTGTCTGATGGTGCAAAAAAAAAGAAAAGAAAAAGAAAGATGTGTTACTGTAACATCAAAGTCTGAGCTTGGTCATTAAAGAAACGTTCTACTACTATCAGCAATCACTGTATGACTAGAAGTTTATCCATGTTTCAAAGCTCTGCAGAGCAATAGACAAAAATACCAACAATTTATCAGTGTGAGAAAATATCTGCAACAGTGTTATCTGAGTGTTTAACATGTATTTATCACGTTATCCAAAGTAGCAGAGAGACATTCAAATCTTACCAATTATTTAGGGTGTGTGTTTTCAGGGTGTGTGATTTCTTGCTACCAGTGCTAACAAATGTCAACCATTGCTCTACATGGCTACATTTTTTTTTCATGACCTAAATTGAATCCTCGTTTCCTTGTTCGGACAGGTTTGGAACAAGTTTGGCTTTGTTTCATTACATTCCAGTTAAGACGCATCCTCCCTATTGGGCGTCTCCTCTGATAGATCACCGACACACAGTAGCCTAATTCAACTCTAATGGTTTTCAATTACAATAGTGTTTGACAGTGCAGCTTTTGAACAGGTGAATCAAGCACATTCAGCAGATTTGTCCACGTAAAATTTCCACAGAGTTACTTTGTTAGCGGCCATTAATGAAGGCGACTTACTCACCTGTTTGCGTAAGCACAGATGTTGTCGATGAGAGAGCAGTTTTTCAGAGCAGACTCAACTTTACCGAGCGACACATACTCCCCGGCCTGCAGTTTCACTAGGTCCTTTTTGCGATCTTGAACAGAGATAAAAAAAATCTGTTATCAACAGTGCTTTGTTATTGTTCTGTCACGGTTGCCTGTCAGAAGTTCCAACCACACTGACTGCAGATTACTGGTGGAATTACGTATGAATGGTGTGCCTTTCATTAACATCATCAGATGATAGCCTGGGGTTACATAAAGTGAAGTTGCTGTGAGAACAAATATACTCACCCACTATTTGTAGACATCCATCTGGGTAGATCTCTCCGACATCTCCGGTGCAGAACCATCTCTGACCTTTTTCATCAACAAAAAAGTCCTGATTGTTGCTCTCGTTCCTGTAGTAACCCATGGTTACATTGGGACCACCGATCAGGATCTCCCCCCTTGGATTTGGCTGGTCTTTGCTGGTGTACCCACCTGAGGAGAGCCGGAGATTAAAGATTACCTTGTGATTAAAAAAAAATACTTATCATTCCACACTGGAGCTCAGCGTGTATGAGTGTGATCATGAGCCCTACCTTCTGCCCAGTCCCTGAGTTTGATCTCACAGCAGAGCAGAGGAGATCCAACACGGCCAGTGCTGATGTCCGCAACTGTATATATATTTAAAAAAAAAGAAAAAAAAAAGACACAATCCGTTAATGTCATGGTTATTTATTCTCATCTCTCAGTCTCATCTCTCTCTGAACTTTAAATCGGGTCTTACCCTCTGTGATGGTGCCTGCTCCGCATGTCTCAGTGAGTCCATATCCCTGACCCACTGGACAACAGAAACATACGTTCATAAATCGCTGAGTGGCTGCGGAAAGGGGAGCTCCTCCAGACAACATCATCCTCACTCGTCCCCCCAGAAGTTTCTTCACTTTCCTGAACAACAGGCTGCAGAGACAGGATGGCTTGGTTTGATTTCAAGTTAATCACCTCAATCCCATTTCTCAGAAAATATTGAAGGGAAGTGGTTTCTTACGCGTTGCATAGGGGTGCGTCATAGCCTCTCTTTATCTGATCTAGTTTATATTTGTAGCCAAGTGTAAACAGCTTCTTCTGGATAAAATTCATTTCCTGCACTTTGCTCATCACATTCTTGTTGATGCGATCCATAATTTCCTTTCAAAAGGAGAAAACAGAATTCATTTGTACATTTGGTAATGACTTGGTTGGAAAAAGAACGAATGTGTGTACAGTACAAACGAGCACACAGTGAGGGGAGGAGAACCAGAGAGAAGAACACAGTCTATTGAGTAAAGGACAAAAGAAAGGATATAAAGCAGAGTTCTTACCGGCACAGCTGCCATCAGGGTGGGTTTGAGCACAGAGCTGTCTCCTTTACTTCCTTTCTTTATCTTTGTGGACTTAAGAGAACAGAAGAAAACAGGTAAAGGCACTGATGAAATGAGTAAACAGCAAAGAGTCAGGGAATGTCATAATCATATAGAGAAGTAATAGTAACCACACTGGGTATGTTTTGAGCAAGTTTCCTGTTGAGCGGTATTACCTGGTCTGACAGTGTCTGGGGGGATGAGTAGCCTATCCGACAACCATATGTGACACAGGAGATCTCAGCTGTCATTTCAAGCACATGAGCCAGGGGCAGATAGGCTATGTAGGTATCATCAGGCCTGTCAGAACAAGGGGAGAGTAGGAGAGGTGGAGAGCCAGCAGTTATTACATGTTCTCTCTTTCTCTATCCAATGTTGACACTGACCATCTTTGACTAGATCAACAGTCCACAGTGTTTAATAAAGATAGCACATTCTAAAAATACAACTCAAGATAGTCGGCAAGCTCTGGTTACGCGAAGGCCTGGCCCAGTACAAGCTCAAATGAAATCCTAACAGTTATCTGATGGATATCTGGTGGATCAGTTAGTGAGATAAGCTGTTCAGTAAAAGCTGTGACGTCGGGTAAAGGCTGAACTGTGGCTGGTGATCTCTGAAAGAAACCCTGTTGTATACTTTATATGGTAATAGGGATTGGATTCAAAGGGTAACTCACACTACCATACAATGGCCCACAAGATTGATTACATCAGGATCATTACAATCTGGGATAAGTGATTATATGCAAGCAAACCATTCAATGATACATCATATCTTATTATCCAAAGAGCCCCAAAAAAGGTATATTGCAGGATTAATAGCATTAGCGCCACCATGAGGAATCGTGACGTACTGACCCTGTGAGTCAAATTGTAAAGGCATTCTGTTTTGAGAGCAGTAATATATTTAAATTAAAATATCCATATTTGACGCCAGCGACGCAAACGTTGTATTGATCTCGTCATGACAATGATTTATTGCCATATTAATATTTTGTCGTACCCCTACTTTGTAATATTTTCATTTTTCAGAGTTATCATCTACAGTTAAAAGACATATAGTGAAACTCACCCAAGCCCAGGGATGCGTTCACACTGGCCAGTCATTCCTGCAATCAGGTTACTGTGGACAATCATGACTCCTTTAGGTCTGCCTGTAGAGCCGCTGGTGTACATCACCACAGCCAGATCAGAAGGCTGGGGCTTCACAATAGCCCTCCCCACTGAAAGACAAACAAAAGGTTATTGTCTTGTACTGTACGCATGTCTACAACTTTTTTCACTCCTTTATTGGACAAGCAAGCACAAGCAAGGTAATCAGGGAAATACGCACTGTTCTCAGGCAGCGAGCCCAGCTCTTGAACAGCATGCATGCTATGGATGGACAACCCTGCTGGGTAGCCTTCTGGGTTCACTTTCTTCTGGTCCACGTAGATCACATGCTTCAGTTTGGGGATCAGTGGAAGCACATTCTGAACGAAAAGAGGAGACAGGGCTGCTGTCACAACAGGATGCACAAGCACATGATTTCCTTTTACAAGGAAACATTTAGATTTCTAGCTTCACATTTAGTGGCATAATCTTTAAAGGGGGGGCAGCAATTTAAGCCACTAAATCAAAAAATAATCATCCACATGAAATACCTGAGAATGAAGAACAATTGTGAAATGCCTCAAAGGTTTGTTTGAGATGTAGGGCTGGGAACCTTTGGGTGTCTCATGATTCGATTTCGATTCTTGGGGTCACGATTCGATTCAGAATCTATTTTCGTTTCAAAAGGATTCTGGATTCATGATTCAAAGTCTATTTTTGAATTAGTACATACTTCGGGATCTACTACAGTCATCTGTGAGACTGGCTGAATTTCTTGCTGCTCCATTTGGCATTCTACTGAGTATAAGAGCTAGCCTTAGCACTTAGCAGGGAGTGACTGATTAGCCAAAAAAATGTTTTGGGAAGTTATGAGTCTATTTAAAATCTCAGAAGAAAAGAATCTCAATTTTTACATCGATTTTTCCCCCACCTCTAGATGTTACCATAACTATAACAATCATTTTAATACACAAAAGCTTGGTTAAAGAGCATTATCTCAAGAATACCTTTAATGGGTAATGCAAAGATTAACATTCAATCTAAAGAGCACACTAAATATATTCTGTATTTCTCCCAGCTTTATTTTCCTAAGCTTTCTCACATTCAACTCTCCTCAAGCATTTGGTTGAACCTTATTTAGAAACGTCTGGACAAGCACAATATGTTGAAAATAACTCATCATTAAATTAATGTTGGTCTCAGTAGACATCTTAACAAGATTTAAACACTGCTATTTTTCCTACTCTAGAGCCTTCCACTAGTTCCTGTTTATACATTCATCCATGTGGCTTCATCCAACTTTGATGATATGCAATTTATATAATAGAGAGGAAATATGTTTCATGGTCAAACGTGTACATAGCTCCTCCTGTATTCAAAAGAAAGCAGTTAAAGTTGTGTTCTGTAAGAGGAAAAAACGGACCTTCAGTTTATTCTCCAGCAGATCAGCACTGGTAACAAGATGTGTGACTCCAGTCTCGTTCAGTCCAAATGCAATGGCCTCGTCTCCCAGAGTGGCATAGAATGTCACCACTATAATAAATACAAAAAAACAAGCATTTAATACACTCTTCAAATTTTAAAATATGACATCTTGTACTAGAATGCTATATACTTACATGGGAAATTTCTCCTAAAGCATGCCTGAGCAGTGATCATCCACTCTGCTCTGGTTTCACAGAATATTGCAATACTGCTCTTAGGCTGTTGCCCCAGGGCCGCCAATCCGCTGCCAAACTGGCTGACCGCACAGTCCATTTCATCGTAGGAGAACCACCTATACTCCCCCAGGATCAGCTAGCAGAGAAAAGATAAACATCAGATAACTGTTTTCCTCACAAGCATCCAAAGAAATATAGCAACAGGAGTCCTTACCTTTTTAAATACTTTTCCGCTAGGCTGAATCTCATTCTCTTCACTCAGTATATCACGGGTGCCGAGACAATGACCTTGTCCAAAGCGCTGCACGGCATGGTCAAACAGCTTATCTAGAGTGTCCTTGCCGGGGAAGTCCTCCGTGGCAAGGGCATCGAAGTGGTCCACGGAGCGATATGGTCCCTCTGGACTGCCTGTGACTGAGCGTGCCTTTATCCGTTTAGACTTAGTTTGTCTTTCCCCGGCACCAGTGATGAAGTACCAGGGCAGGAAAGACAGGACGGAGTACAGCCATACCAATAGGTGAATTGGAAAGAGGAGGATAGCTTGGAGTGCTGAGTCTGACTGGAGACCCATACTGTTCTCTGAAGAACTTCAGAAAGGGAAGGGAACTGAGCAGCAGTGGTGGTCCGACTGGTATTTAATGCTGTGCTGTTCCCAGAGACGTTAAAGGTGTTAGGAGAACTATGTAGAACAGGGTGCCTCAGAGAAGTCCTCTAGCAGACAGCAATAAGAATTCTACCAGACGTAATACCTGAAGGGGGAAAAGTGACATGGCATGAAAAGGTTAATTGATCAAGCAAATGTTAAAAAACAACCATTTCTCATTTAATTTCAAAAAAGGGGGAAAATGAATTTAATGTTATCCTAGAAATAGGTCACATGCTACCAACTGTCTGTTAAGGGGAAGTTGGTTGTCTGGTGGCGCACTTCTCAAAAACCATCAGCCTTAATTCTGAGTTAAATGGGAGGACGTGTTTCAACATCACAAACTCTCTGCCTCCCTCTTAGTGTCAAAACTCTTGTCTCTCTTTGTAAGTGGCCAAAGGAGCCTATTTGGATTGTTTCCGGGCATGTAGTGCCACCCCGGAACATGAACAACGCGTTTTAGCGCACATACTCGGCTTGTCACAGTGAGCAGGCAGGTGAACTCAAACAGAGTTTACGCTATGTACACAGTGTATTTGTTTGTCCTGGTAATTGTTTTGTTTTCTCCAAACGTGACACTAAAAACGAGTTTTATGGTTTTTGACATAAGCAGGGCTGAAGACAAGAAAGGTTAAGGTTATCTGGGGGGTCATAGAGGGATGAAGCAGTCTTGAGTCATGTCCCCTCTGACAAGACTACTGTCCAATGATCTCAGCACTGCAAGTTTTACTGAAGAGGATAGAGCTAAGGAGAACCAATGACAATACTCCTGAAGCTCACCCCACTCAGTGTGGTCAGGGAAAAGGTCACTCTAGGACAAGCTAAGCTTGCTAATAACGTCAGAGAGATGGATGAAGGGATTTAAACTGACAAAACTAAAAGATGCACTTTCAACATAGAAAACCCTCACTGGGTTAGACAACCACTGAAAAGAGGAAAATTAATGAAGTAATTGTTGTTTACAGCTGTGGTGCCTACTTTCTTCTCACAAAATAGATAAATAAAGATATGACTTCCATAACATTTGATAAAGGAAGCTGCTTTTTTTCTAGTGAGTTTTTACATGCCTTTGTATTAACTTGTCTACTTTATCCAATCCAAGATAAAATAAAGTAGTTAATGTAATGACGTAACAAACTCTCCCTATCCTGAAGGATGGACAGGAGGACATTGCACATAGTGTGATTCACATTTCAGTGAATCACACAGTTCAAATCTGCGTCACATACCGGTACTGTACGTGTCTGTATATCTTAAAGAGAAACATCTGGTCGTACTCCAGAAGGTTAAAAAAAGAAGAAGATTGTGAAGCTATGGTTGTAGGTCAGACCTCTTGCCTCAGGTCTTTACCAATTTCATC
Organism: Tautogolabrus adspersus; assembly: GCA_020745685.1. Lineage (NCBI taxonomy): Eukaryota > Metazoa > Chordata > Actinopteri > Labriformes > Labridae > Tautogolabrus > Tautogolabrus adspersus. Next base: position 10,857,196 of record CM036540.1, read on the forward strand.
TCACTGTAAGGAACACCAGCAGTTAACATTCTTCAATAATAACAGCATACAGTACGTAGCATGCATCGCTCCCAGGTAATAAAGTAGCTGTGAAAGCAGTGTTCAGTGACTTCACAGACACGTTTTTCTGGCTTTCTTTGTATGTGGGACTTGAACAATGAGGAAATGAAAATGATTTCATTTAATTAAAACACTATACCAAGAGCCAGGCAAATATTCTGCATCACTGTCTCTCACTGAAGACAGCATGGCAGAGAACATTAAAACTGAGTTAATGTTACAATGAGCTAAATTCCCTGTAATACACTCAGCAGACATGAATGAGTTATTGCCATGGCAACATTTAGAGCCATTTTTGACAGATATTAATAATGTAAGTTACACAGCTGTAAAAATGACGATAATGTAAAAAAAAAAAAGTCTGAATTAAGTGTTATCAGGTTTGTTTGTACCGACTGTACCTCACATTTTCAAAACAATAAGGCGCTCTATTTCTATTGTAAAAATACAGAATGAGAATTTATCTACGCTCCCAATACAAAAAAATACAACACCTAGGCTAACAAGTAAGGCGAATTCAACCTCCTCAGACATATTGTACACGCAGTTTTCTGACAATAGAAGAGGAGCGGGATGGCAGGCGAATTGATGACAAAAGCCGCCACACGTTTCTGGCACAGCTCGTATCACTGAGGAACCGTTGGCATGTCTCCTGAGGATGTTGCTAAACCAATTTAACTTTGCCCACACAAATTAAGCCAAACATAAACCTACAAACAGATAAAGGCTGTAATGAAATCACACGGGCCAGCTTGGAGAGTGATACCCTGCTTCACTGGCAGGCTGGATGCTTTCTTACCTTCAGCAGCGGAAAACTCGGTCAGTCGTGTCTCTACCACCATAGTCTCGCTACCCAGAAATGACCGAGAGTTACCTTTTTCACAAGACCTACAAACCCGGAACTGCTACGTCATCTGATTCCATATTTCTAGACCAATGGGCGTCCGCAGCTGATTTAGCGTCGTTTTTTCCCCCCGTTACGTCTGTTTATGACAAATATATTTAGGGAAGTAAATGCCGCCTCTGTTCTCAGATGTTGTTGACATTGAAGAGTCTGTGTATGTCCTCTCGTGTTTGTATTGGTCACTGTGTTTATGTTTCGCAGTAAAGGCTGAAAAAACTGACTGAGCCTAGATGTGTTGTTGCATCACTATAGGCCTACCCCATCTGTAATCTTAAATAATTCTTAAATAATCCCGGAGACTCTCTCCTGTAGGCCATAATACTCAATAAGAGGGCATGATTTGCTGCAGGAGGAAACACTAATGTTACTTTTTTTTTTAAATCACATGTTTTGTATTGATGCATTGTGATAAAACATAAATCCAGCGCTGGAACAAATAACAAAATCCCATCAGACATGGTCAAATAAATCCAACTGCATTAAAAACCGTGTCTCATATGTTTTTAAAAGAAAATGAAAAATAATAATAAAATGACAAATATGTATAAAAAACAATTAAATATGATGTACTCTTTGTCCTACTTATTCATAAATACAATTTCTGAATATTTTGTGAATAAAAGTGAATAGGTTGCATTCAGGTCTTTGTCTTGAAATTGTGATATTGAAATGTTACATGGACATTAACACCCCTGTTACATTCAATGTGAATGTATATATGTTCAACATAGTATATGTTCAACTATGTTATGATTATGTAATTGTTGGACCCAGTTTATTAGGCTAATAATAATAATAAATGTTATTTATAACGCACTTTACATTTAAAATCTGAAACCTGAAAGTGTCGATGCCGCCCTCACTTGGCTGGTAGATAGAATAACATTTTTAATAGGAAACCAGATAGGAACTGAAAGTTGATGTTGAAATCTTAAAGCTGGTTTGATTATATTTCTTAAGATTGACTGTCTTGTTAGCAATACGACATTGTCTTTCTTCCTGAGCATTGTTTGTATTGACCATTGTGTATACAGGCTTTATGTGGAATAGACTAAACATGCGCTCCCAGCTTCCCATTCATTGTGTGTTCACTAAACTTCCTAAGCAAAGAGAAAATCTCTATACCAGCAATATCTGCACACATTTGGATCCTGCATTATTCTCCGTCTCTTAAATTGTTTAGGCTACTTTTTTATGGATAACATCATTATAAGATGAAAAGATACAATTATGCATCACCTTGTTACCAAATGAAAATTAGCTCGCACTTTAATGCAACACCAAAGCCATGCATATTTTTTATGGAAGGAAGTGAGTTAGAGATCTGACATTGTTATGGTAAGCTTTTCATGGGATATGTGCAGACTGCTCTAAACATTGAAGCACCTGTAGAGGGCAGTGTAGTTGAATTAATAACACAGAACTTGGCTAGACCTTGCTCTTAAAGGTAGATATGGTGTGCAAGTTACAGTGGTGGCCACAATTATTAGAACACTTGGCATATTTAAGAGGTTTCAGTTGTTTTTGTTGAATTGGCCATTAAATGACCTATAAAACGAAGGAAATATCTACAAAGTCATCATTATGCTCTATAAACCATAGAATAGGGCCATCATAGGGAGATTTGGGTCATTTTCCTTACAAAAAACAAGCTAGGCCTATTTCACTTTGCATAGCCAAGGACTTGAGATGCAGTTCAAGCACTGTAAAGTACACTAGAAAAGAAACTTTGAGACAGACAAGTGAAGCATCTCAAAATTCTCAGTCTTAAGGACAGAAAAAAGACCTCACAAGAACTGCGTGACAAGATCAACACCACAATGACTAATGGTGCAATAGTGTCTTCAAGAACTGTGCGTCGGAAACTGGGAGAAGAAGAACTTGTTCGCAGAATAGCAGCAAAGAAACTACTGAAAGAGAAAAATAGAGTGAAGCGCCTGAAATTTGCAAAAGAACACAAGAAATGGACAAAGGAAGATTGGTATAAAGTGTTGAGGACTGATGAGTCCAAGTTTGAACAGTTTGGCAACAGATGAAGAGTGTATGTTCGACAGAGGGGGGTGGAGAGATATAAAAATGAGTGTCTCTTGCCAACAGTGAAACACGGAGGGGGTAGTATTATGGTGTGGGGTACCATTTCAGCCTCAGGAACAGGTGACTTAGTGAAAATGAATGGCATCATGGCTAAGAAAGTATACCACAACATTCTGGTGAGGCACGGAGTACCATCTGGGAGTCGTCTTATTGAGCCTGGATTTATTTTCCAAGAGGACAATGACCCTAAACATTCTTATAACTATTGCCGGAAATACCTGCGACCGAAGGAATCTGCCGGAACATTAAAAATGATGGACTTGCCCCCTCAAAGTCCGGACCTCAACCCCATCGAGCAAATTTGGGGCGAGTTGGAAAATAAACTGGACAGATCTATTGTACATTCAAAGGAAAGCCTTTGGCTTGAATTGCAGACGGCATGGAATAATATTAGTGTTGAAGTTCTCAGGAAATATACTGACACTATGCCAGAGAGATGTGCTGCTGTAATAGCTGCAAAGGGTGGGCATACCAAATATTAAAGTTAAAAGTGGATAAAAACAGTAGGACTCACGTCATCTGATATTTGTTGTGCTCAGAGCAACCATCTGCATATTTCCTGAACATTATAAAATTAAATCATGTTTTGGAGGTAAAAAAAGGGGTCAATATTTTCAAATCTGTCAGGTGTTCTAACAATTTTGGCCACCACTAAGCGTAAGCTCTTAAACATTTTTTTTAAATTTCTTTGAGCATTTGCCAGGTTTGTTTATTTGTTAAAGAATACTATGCCGTGTTATGCCTGCACTTGTAGTGACTTATATTTGTTTTGTTTGTATGTTTGTGTATTTGGATCCCCATTAGCTTCAGCATAGCGAGAAGCTATTCTTCCTGGGGTCCGCAGTTTTTCACTGTGACAATACATTTTACACATTAATACTATATATATTCTTTTCACACTACGCAAAACATTCCAAAACATATATCATTTCTACGATAACTAAAGAATAATAAAGACATTTTACATAAATGAACAAACCCCAAAAAGAAACAGACAAACACACACAAAGGCTCCGTCTGAGTTCACAGCATCTAAAAGATAAACATGGTTACACAAAAAAGGCCCATAGTCCTATCAGTACTGACTAAAGTTTCTCTGAAGATAATATTCTTTAAGTCTTTTTTTTTAAACTGTAAACAGTGTTTTGTTGTTTAACATTACTTGGGAGGGAATTCCATTCCAGCATGGCTCTGTATGTTACTGAGCGTTGATGATGTTCTTGATTTAGGAAGAATAAAACAACCACCCACAGCATGCATTGTTGGATAATGGTGTGTGTCAGTACTGAAGGATAATCTTCTATACAGGTTAAAAGGAGTTTTAGTTGTTATTACGTTCCGTAAGAAAACCATCAGTGAATACAATCATCTATTTTTAACTTCAAACCAACAGAGATGATGACACCACCTTAAATTAATTATAAAATACTTTAATTTCAGGCTGAGTGCAGGAAAAATGAATAATATTACCATACACGTAAAACCACCAGACTGCATCGTCTCCTAATCATTTATGCAATGATTTTCTTGTAGTTTAGGTTTGTTAAAGCTGAGAGCAAAAAGAAAATTGAGGACCTGACTTACACTCCTTTAAAAGAGGGGACATGAAGGGAGCAGATGGGTCAATTAAGATTAGCATAATCTGCTAAATGTTCTCTACTTCCTTGTGCAATAACTTTTTAATTCACTGCTTTATAAATGTTTACTTATTCACTCAGCCACTGCACTTTAACTGTCTTTTTATTCATTCATTGCACTAAAACTATTTCCTCATCCAGTCACTGCATAATAACTGTACTTATTCATTCACTGCACTATAACTGCACTTATTTGCTCTATATCTCTGTCTATATATCTGTTTACTTACCCAGTCACGGCACAATAATATGTATATATTCTTTATGTCATCACAACTGTTTATTTATTTATTCACTCACTGAACAACAATTGTTCCTGTACCACAGCTACTTTTTCACTTCCCCACGATTAACCTTGCACAAACACTTTTCTTGTAAACTACTATTAAATAACTACGAATATATTTTATATCTTATAATATGTGAACGATTTTGTAAACGCTGCTTTACAGGATTGCTGCCAACAAAGTTTTGTTGTGTTCTTTTATACAATGACAATAAAGAGTATCTATTATTTGAAATCATATTGCTTTCAAAGCAGAGTACACGACAATGTCATGTGATGACACAGAGTAACTGGCAAAAAAACAACAGTTTAAACAAAATTAATGATATGTAGAACATTCAGTTTTGTTTGGCACTGCCTTTTTAAGTAGCAGAGGTTTAGCCTGCTGCTAATATGATCCATTTTAAATGCATCTTGCTGCTAAAAGGGTCACACAGCTGGTCGCTTTGTGCAGTATATATAGCCTACTTTGTAATCTTGGCTGGATGTACCATCCCTTCTGCCATTAAGACAAGTAAAATGCTATAACTGACTATTAAAGGACATAATGCATCACATACGCAATGAAAAGAAGCCAATTTCACCACATGCCACATTCCCATACTGTTTACCTATATAAACAGCAGGTGGCGCCTTTACTCTCCAGCAAGTTTGGCATTTTAACATGACTGAAAAAGAGTTCAGCCAGATGACATGAGTAAGCAGAAATCAAACCCCCAACAGTGAAAAGTCACAATGTAGGAAACAAGTCAAAATGTTTATTTATTTTTGTTTAATATTTCAGTATGTGAGGGAGGTTATTGTCTCCTCAGATGTGTTTATTTTGTTTTTTTTTGTCTTTTTGCATGCTTCTGTGATGTATAGAATTTCAAATGAGCATAACATTGGATGGGAATGAGACAGCCCAACTGGTGGAATACCTAAGATGAGATACATGCTACATGCTACATGCTACAGGCTAATTAAATAATGTGCCTCCATGTTGCAGGCTACAGTACATGCAGCTTCATGACATGTTTTTGAGAAGCTACATACAACATCGCCATATAGGTTAATGAGAAAGCCTGGGCACACCACACACAAAGAACAAGTGGTTCTATATAGAACCTTTAAGGGTTCTATAGCTTGGTACACATTTGGCACCTTCAAAAGGTTCTATAGAACCATTTCTGAAGGTTTATCGGGGTTCATCATAGGTACTTGTGTGCACCATAGACTGTAGTATGATGAGCAACTGAGTAAAGGTAGTGATTGGGCAAAGCCATAGACCGTATAAACAAATGGACAGTGTGCCCAAGTCTCTTCCCGTAGAACAGGATGGAGCTGGAATATCCCCATGACAGGCATGGACATATTGCACATTTTCAACCAGAGTCTGCGCAAGTAGGGATCAGCTGGATGTCGAGTCAAAGTTGGGGGCGGAGTGTCCCGTGAGGGGAAAATAATCCTTTCTGCCAGCCACAAATAATGCCAAATAATGGATTTAAGAACTCTGATGCTAACGCTAACAAGCTGTCGTGTCCTACATTAAGTCATTAATGTCAATTGACAAAGAAATATATAAATAAACTGAACAGAATAGGATCGGATTGTTGTCCATACTTTTGAAAAGAATGGACGAATTATCCAAGTAAATGGCCCTGAAGTGTCAACCAGATATATTTTGCAGCCTGGTTGAATCACCTGGTAAGAGACAAAATCACATTTTCTATAGATATGATAAATAGATTTTTATTGAATTGTATATTTGTTAGCTGTTGTAAAATGTGCTGCGAGGAAAGCTACTCAGTTTGCAATAGTTCACTTGCCTTATAACTATTAATCCAACATTCATGGTACCCCTGAAACAACACTGATAAGGTGAACATAATGTTAAAGTTAACTCATGTACTGAAGTGCTGAATACAGACATGTTTGGATTTTGGATCCCACAGGCGACCAAGCTCGTCCTCCTGCTGGATGGCTTGCAGCCGCAGTGTTTTCTGACTCGGCTCTGTTCTTCAGTTGGGAAAAATATAATGCTTTTGATTTTAAGTTTATTTGTAGTGCAGTCCACAGCAAAGGTGATTATGTTGGTTTGAAGCAGTTACTCACACTTATGGAAAAGTAATGACTCTATGTGTTGGTGTCCATTACTGTACTTCTTTTTCTTACTCCATTGCTGCTGCACTATGCCAATCGGTGCACTCAGTGCAGGAACTACATTCGTCTGAGTTGTAAATCATAGCATGGTATACCATTGTATTACATCAAATAGCTAATTAAAAAGTAACTTCTCAGAAAAAAAAGATGATGTGAACACCTGGCCTATCTGTTAACATAGAGGGATGGGGTTTATGACCAGGGGGAGCTCTAAATCTTTTGGCTTCACTCCCTGGTGACTGTTGCTCATCCATCTTCTTATACAGTACATGCATAGCTATCAGCAATAGGCTTACAAGATAACATGCATTTTTTAACCCATTGCAATGCCTCTTGAGAAGCAAGAAGCAGGACCAATCTAATTGCAATGGTTCAAGTATAACATAAGCCCCGTTTCGACCAGAGGAACTATCCCCCAGAACTATGGTCTTTTTGAGGAACTACGTGCGTTTCTACCAGGGTAGAAATGTAGTTCTGGGGTAGAAGTTTACCCCTAAAAAAGACCCTGATAGGGGTTATGTACTTTCTGAAGGTCCAGGGACTTTTGACAATAGGGCATGCAGTCCCTGCAGAGCTGAATGGCTCTGATTGGTCAGTCACAGCAGGGTGTTAGATCACCCACTGTGTTTAAAAGACTGCAGCTGAGAGCCCATTGTTTTTACCCTACCTTTATTTTAATCAAAGTTTGACTGTTATAATTATAAAAAGGTACAAAACACATAAGATTAGACTAAGTATGACTTTAAGAACAAATTAACTAAACTCAAAATAAATAGAAAAGCAAACAACAGAAGATACTAAAAATAAAATACTTTAGCCTAATATTAACTTTAAGAAATTCATTACAGGGGTTAAAATCATTTCTCTTCCTAAAAGGTGTGTCTTGGTGAAATGAGGGGAGTGAGGTATCCAGTGTTAATTCTTCTAACATTTTGATTAGAGTCCTCTTTCCTTTAATGACACTAAACACAGCGCTCATCTTCTTTCCATTGTTAATCAATGAAGTCATTTGCAAAGCAATACAGCCTGATTTGTATAAACTTCCCAGAACTTCAGGCAGCGGTGGAAACGCAGACAACCATTGGCCACAGGAACCTTTTAGTTCCTTGAAGAGAAGTCCCTGAACCTTTTAGTTCTGGGGGCCTTTGGTCGAAACGGGGCAGTTGCTTAACTTATGTATAAACATACCTGCTCATCATTTTCTGTTTAGTCTACTCACACTCTCTTACTGGTCTCAAAACTGTAGACTAAATATTGGCTCAAAACTCACTCTCGTTTAGAGCATTGCAAATTGCATGATAAACACGAAAAAGCATGTTCATGATAGATAGATAGATTTGTATTAAATTAATATGTTCATTTGACTGGCTATCAGTTTACATAACTAACAGTTTCAGTGGTTTAAAGTGCAAACCTCTTTCTTTTGCCTCATAAATAAATTGTTGGATTCATCTTTGTCTCTTGTATTGTGAAATCGGATCGTTGCACATTACATTGAGTCTTGTAAGTCTATGTTATTTGTTATCATAACCAATATTGTTATCACCGCCCACACGAACTGTCTTTTAAACCAAAACATGCGCACCACGCAGCCATAGCCCCACGTGTCTCATGGCTCTTGCACAAAAACATCACGAGTGGTAGCTGCAGCTGTGGATGCTACAAATACAGCACATGGTAGCGTTTGGTAGCTGTTTGAAGAGAGACGGACACCACTTGCCTCAAACTCCGAACTTGATTGAAACTTCAGTGACAAGTCAAATCTGTAAACTTTTACTTTAGTACTTCGTGGGACGACTACAGCTTTAGCGTCATTTGTCTCTATTCTAAACTGTGAGTGAGTATTGTATTGCATCTTTGAGGACTTTCAAAAACTGTTGTCCAGCAGCAACAGAGAAGCCAGCATGTCGACAGGCACAAAAGATGTGAAAAGCTGCCCCATCCCCACCAGGGTCCTAACCCTGAAGGACTGGTCCCAGTTACCCGACTGTTACAGCCAGACACCCGGGGGAACCCTCTTCTCCACCACGCCTGGAGGTAAAAACTTTTGACTCACTTTTTCTTAATAGGCGTATCATTTTCTTTCTTTTTCTTAAACTGAGACTACTTCTGTTTCCTGAAAGATATTGCCACCAAAGAACTTAGCAGAAAGAGTAAGCTGACTTCAGTAGCTCAACGATTTATATGCATACGAGCAAACTCCAGGCTATCGAGCAAACACTCACAGCTCAAAGATAAGCTCTCGCGAGATGTTGCAAACAATACAAACTAGCATGCAAAGATGAGAAACGTGTTAAAATAGTATTAAACTAGTTACTGTTGGCAAAATATTGCGACCATATTGCATTGTAAGCAATTTGAGTTTAAAATCGGATCAATCTGGAAAGGTGCCTTGTTGCTCACGTTCTGCACAGACAGTTGGCTGACCCTCACCCCACCCTTCCCTTATTCTCAACAAGTTTGTTGACATAAGAGACTGCTGCGAATTAAAGTTAATTACTTGAAATAAAAAAGTGCTAGAACACCATAAGTAAAGTATTTACCATTCATTTGAATATTAATACGTTTGAAAGTAGATTCAGATAGGCAGTAAACAATATTAATTCATGATATAAAACAGTTGTATCCTGTTTTGTTTTGCACAAGGCATCTATGAAGATTGGCAAACGTGAAAATAAAAACAGTTTTCACATGTCTGATCACACCGTCACCGTCACTTGTGTCTGCATCAAAAACACCGACATCTAAAGACAACAACTAGTCAACATAAGTAACACGTGATTGGAAGAGGGTGTAGGAGTCCGCAGCAGAGTGATTGGCCTCTGCAGTGGTGGAGGAGTTGGAGGCTGTCCTGTACCCGTTGCTCTCTGCTTTGCATTTCAGTAACAGTAGGGAACATTCTGTACGAGTTAAAAGGAGGAGGGAGAGGAAATGTGTAATGCAAGGGGAGTATGAGCAGTATTTTCTTTAAATCAGACTGCTGTGGTAAACACGAGATATAGGAAGTTGCAACACAGTTTTGTCTTGTATTCTGCTCGGTCGCTCTTCTTTGCTCATACTATGTGTAGCTGGCCTGACCCCCTTTTTTATGTAACTGTCCTGCACTCTAATGCTGCCCTGCTATGCATTGCTTGCACCACAGCTTGCATTCCAAACCTCCTTTCCTCGCCCTGACTCTTTCTCTCTGCACAACTCCTTTGTCCAGGACTAACGGCTCACCTCTCGCTTCTTACATAACATATTTTCCTTGCAGAAAGGTTGAGCAGATACTGTACATAACAGTTCAAACTCCAATATAGAGGCACAGCGCATTCCTAGGCTCAGTCATGTCCTCGTCGAACTTATCACAACACAATATTTATGACGCTGTTTTTGTCAGGACTTGGCCTAAGTCCAAATGGTGACAAACAAGAGACATGTCAAGTAGATTTGAGATGTGGCCAGTTGTTGGGTTTCTGTGGAACTCTGCCTAAACCTTGTTTGAACTGCCATCCCTGAATACATCCTCTAAGTCTGTTCATCTGCAGTCAACATTAAACTTCTTACTCTGTCAAAGAACAAAACATGTGGCTTTAATCTCGAGGCCCCACACTTCAAAGAGAGAATGGCTTGTACTCTGTTTTCCAAGAACTCGCTGCAGAGGCAGCCAGCGTCCCTCCCCTCTGTGCATACAGAACCTCCCTCTTCCCACTCAAATTCCCTCCAATAGAGGATAATAATAACTCAACCCGCAGTCATGTACCTTTCCAAGAATCCAGTTTGCTTCAGTGATAGAACTGCTATCGTTTAATAGTATGATATTCCAGCATTTATTTTGTAATGTTTGTTTTCAGAGCATTGATTTTTCCTTTTTTTCAGGGTTTGAGATTTAATTTGTGTACTGCAAGTCAAACACTTTTCTTTCTTATTGCCCCTCTTAAACTCAGGTACTCGCATCATCTACGACAGGAAGTTTTTGTTGGATTGTCGAAACTCCCCTCTTGCCCGTACCCCCCCATGCTGTCTGCCCCAGATCCCAGGGGTAACGGTTCCTGCTACGCACCCTATGGGGAAACTCCAGGATTTAAAGGAAGAGGCAGAAGAGGACGAGAAGGATATTGCAGGTAAACATACCACTGTATAATTCCTGTTTGCTCAGAGCTTCACAAGCTTTATAGAGCGGAGTAACTTTAATAAGTAAACACACTTTCCCAGGCTCACTTGTGCAAACATGTACAGCCATGTATACCATATCATGCCATGTCTATGCATCTCATGTTTGAAGCTCTTTGTCATTTAATCAATCCGAAATGAACAATTTGTCTGCACTTCCGATAACAGATCAAGACAATCACTGTCCCTCTTCTTAGATTCTATTAAAGCTAAATTGAGACTTAATTTCATGTTCTCAGCACGTAATAATACAACAGATATGTACAGCGGGTGTCCCTGCAGTGTCATGTCTACTGTTTCCCAATAAAAGCAGGTGCTCTTTTTAAAAGACTGGAACACGAGCTCTCAGTCACATTCGACGTGTCCAAGTCCTCTTTCAGGGGCAGAGCCAGGAGTTTAAAACTAGACCAGTGTCTTATAACTGAACAATCACTATAATATTTCACACAGTATATGACAGTCCAGCTCTTAGTTAGGTGTTAAGACGGAATTGAACATATGTTGTGCAAATATCATGCTATACTGCATACTCCACTCACCAGAGGATTAAATCACTTGTAGGTGTTAAGACTTAATTTTGACAATAATTCTCTTGTGAGGCTTCAAACGGTGGTCTGACTAAAAGTGTTTGCTCACAGGCAAGTGGAAACAGCTACTTAGTATCATGTAAATATATTCAATCATCAATCTGCCCTTCTTCTCCTCCTCCTGTCAAACACAAGACCATGAGGATTAGGGTTGACCCATTTTTTCCTCTGGCCCAGACAGTTGTCTGGATCGGTAAACACACAGAACATGTCATAGGGTATGGATTTGAGAGCAGCCCCCTTTTAGTCAAGTGTTTGTTTTGTGTTTACCCTTCCAGTTATAAATGTATGATAAGGTCTGTACTCTGTCATCTGCACTGCAGACAGTTGAGGTGTGGTTGTGCTTGAGGTGCAAACACGCATGATAACACCAGCTGATTGTTAAATGTCTCCTCTATTAATCTTTAACTGTTTCTCCTGTCTCTCTTCAACAGATGACAACCAGTTTGAGATGGACATCTGAGCTCCAGTATTACCTCCTATGGAGAGTTATTAGTTAAAACAACTCGAAGGTCATTAATGACTGTAATGCATTACATATAAAGCTTTTTTTCACCTTTTTTAATGAAAGCTTTTGTGAGGAACCAAAAAGAACGAGACAACTGTAGGGTGTTTTGGCCCCTAGTTGAGTGTGTAAAGCACAGAAAGGTATAAGCTGTTTGGATTGGTTGCTCACTCATTTGGGAGCTGCAGCAGGATTGAAGAAAATCTGTTTTGATTTACATTTTTTTATCTTTTGTAAATAAGAAAATTGTTCCATGTAGCCTATTTTTTAAGTTGGGGTGTATAAGATTATTACATGACAACATGTAGAGGTATCCACTGCAGGAATTGGTAGTTTTGTCGTCCACCCTCCAAGGAGATGATTTACTTGTTTTGTTTCTGTCAACAAGTCTCTTTATATTGGGGGGGCAGGGCCTAATAACTCAGCACCTGCTCTGTTTTGAATGGAGGGAGAGAGGAAATGTGAATAATTTCAAATAAAGGCTGTTTGAACTGTCAGAAAACTCACGTGTGATAATTATTTCATTTAATGCACATCACATTCTACCTAGGTAATGTTTAGGATATTAGTGTTTTTCTTTATCTATGACGTTAAGTGTCATAAACCGTAGCAATTATGTAATGTTTCTTGTCTCTTATAGCCGAATGCTTACAAAAGGAAGTCGATGTACCATTGCAACGTTCAGTTTCTGTCACATATTAACATTTGCAATTCTACATTTTTTTGGTGGGAAAAAACACCCTGTTTATTCATTGACACCACTTAACTACTCTTTTACTAATTTTCAGAAAATGTCAGAATTCTAGAGGTTATAGAGTTTATGTTTCATGACATGAGACTTCAGTCTGTATTTAATAAGAGCATGCGTCGCTGATGTGTGCCCTTATAGCCATCAAAGAGATCCTGTTTGAAACACTCTTAAAGCGTCTTGTGTAATGGAAAAGCACGTGTCCACAGAAACCTACATGCTGGGCAGTTAATGGCTTGCATAACCGCCTCATGTAAAGAGTGGTATGTTTTTTGTAAACACCCCCCTCACTGACAGACAGTTGGCCCATATGTGTTGAAGTGATTATGCAGTGAAGCAGTTGCTTAAGGCTATTAAGCATAGAGGTCAAACATAAGCATACTTTGTTTTACTATAGATGGAATAATCCACATTTTAAGTGTGTATCCATCAGAAGATAGTTTTCCATACATTCAAGTCTAACAAATCAAGATGTTGACTCATCACAAACTTTATCCTGATTTATCTGAAAAGTGCATCAGTAGCACATTGTGCTGAAGGCTGTCCTGACACATGTATGCTGTTTATCCAGGCTCTCGCACTATGAACGAGGTCAGGGTGAGGTATGCCTGCTTGTTCCAAATGCCGATCTTTAGATTAGAGACGTTGACTGTAGGAGCAGGCCTGGTTTAAGGGATGAGGACAACTGAAGCCTTAAAGCCAGACCATTTGAAAACTCTCTGCAATGTGGGGTGGGGTGTCACACTTGCTGCTGCTTTATCAGGGGGTTATCTCAAATGGATAAGAATGGTTTACAGTCACAGACTTATGCTGAGGCAGAGGTGGTTTAGATGTTTTTTAATCACTGATGACAGCGCAACTTAAAGCTATTGCTGAACTTCAGTGCAGAATTCAGGTGGAAACAGAAAAGCGGTGTCAATGCTTCATGTGTAAGTCTGTGGTGTCTACTCAGCTGTCTTATTCCCATGGCCTTGCTAATCTGACCCGAAACCAGCTTGCATTGCATTTCATCTTATAACTACAATTTGGCCAACATACTCTGATTTTTTGAATGTTTTAATAATGATTTTTTTTTGGATTTAATTTATTTTCGTGTCATGCACACAAAGTGCCGAACCCTCATGGGTTTATTAGACACCAGAAAATTCAGTATGATGACTTAAAGCAGCTTTGAGCATGCTCAGTATGATTTCTTCTAATAGTATACAAAGCACATTTTCTCTGTACCAAAGGGTTACTTTGCCCTATACCACATTCTGGATTGCCTCTGTTTTGCACAATGAAGATTACATTTTGCCAAAAGTTGAGGTCAAACTTAATCAGCCTTTTTGTTTCCACTTGGCTCGTTTTTGTAAACGTGCAGTTTGACCTGCATATACTGTTTGAACAAGTGTGTGTACTGTATGTTTGTGCAATGTGCATGTAAGAACAGGGCCAGGTGCCAGGTGACACTGAAAACTGCCACATGTACCTGCAATGTTGTTGTGAGGGGATATCCTTTTTGGCAGAGGGAGGAGAAAAAAAACCTTGAAAATGATACTTGAATGCACACCCACCATCCTTACTGTCCTTGTGCAAACACACAAACAAGTTGTCTGCAAAAGAGACTGGCACGTGCACCCATGTCATCTATAGACTTAGAAAACATTACTCAACACTGTGTCAACTCTAAATTCCTTTACCTTCATCATAAGGCCTTCAGGCGTTTAAGGACAAATAAAAGAGATGATTCAATCTTACAGTACATAATAAGGCATAGTGATTGTTGACTGTACAGCTCAAAATAGCTCTCACATGACTGAAAGGTCAGATGGGAGGGGACATATGCACATGTGACATTGTTATTACAGGTTTGAATCCTTTGGACGATATCACCAGAATTGTGACTGAAAAACCACTCCTTTTATCGATCTACAGGACAGCATTGCTTGGCTGTATTTGTCATGAGATCTCCTTTGTACCATGATC
This sequence comes from Tautogolabrus adspersus, assembly GCA_020745685.1. Lineage (NCBI taxonomy): Eukaryota > Metazoa > Chordata > Actinopteri > Labriformes > Labridae > Tautogolabrus > Tautogolabrus adspersus. The sequence goes on from CM036540.1 coordinate 10,872,279, forward strand.
ACCTCTTCCATCATTGTTACGTGAATGTCAGGTCGTGTAAGGCTTTACACCCCTGCACATTATCCACAAAATAAAGAAATATGCATTTTTTTAAGTAGTTGTGAATTTGTAATTTAGATTACATTACATAATTTCTGTAGAAGTGGGGCAGCTGTGGCCCAGTAGTAGGAGTCGGTAGTCTCTCAACTGGAAGGTTGGGGTTCACCAGCTCCTGCAGTCACGTCGAAGTCTCCTTGCGCAAGACACTGAACATAAAATAACTCCTGCTGCTGTATTGGCGGTGTGTGAATGTGTGTGAATGGAATTAGTTACTACTAAGGACATTTTACGTAGCAGCCTCTGCCATCAATGGGTTAATGTGACAGTTGAATCCTTTGGTCAGAGTGGGAGGTTTGTTCTATATGTTTATGTCATTTTAGTGACATATAAGCTTGTCATAAACTTTATGGACAAGGTATCATCACTAGTCTCTGGAAAAAAAATGTCTTCAAACATTTAGCTGAACTTTATTATCATATATTCACCTAATATATATAATACAAACCCCATATTAATACATTTTGAGCATGGCAAATGATAACTAGACACATTTCATTGTGTTTCAGAAAACAAAGTACACAGTGTTTATTTGGATCACACACAGTACATCATATGAAAATGGTAATGGCACATACATAAATGTCACACAATGTACAGCTTGCAGATTTCCAATTCACATATGAAATGTTTTTGTTTTTAAGGCCCCCCCCCTAAAAAAACAACAACCTCTAGTAGCACTGTAAACAACTTATTTCCAGACAAAAAGACTTCTTTCTTTAATCTGAGCTTCAATGAATCCTGCTAAACTTGCTCCAAAAATCTCCCTTTTCAACCCCCTCTCCCTCCTTTACCCCCTGCTCCCCGAAAACTTTCCCAGTATGAAGGTTGGGCTCTGTTGGGCTTGTAGCTGTGGCTATTTTTGTCAGCTGCTCTTGGTGAAGCTGTTTGTACATGCTCAGACTGAATTGCCAGGGTGACGATGTAAACAGACACTCAAACATGGGGCCTGCTTGGTGACATCTATCATGACAGGGAGGGCACACTGTGAGGTTTGCAACAAAGGGCTAAGCAGTCCTATAGTACAGAGTCCTTATTAGTCAAATCTGTATTGTCCTTATACAGCTAATAAAGATTTAATTCATTTTAAGTGAAAATGCTGATTAAACTTTTGTGCAATAAATTAGATTAAGCAAATACTTCTGTATTCTTTTTGAATAATTTGCTGTTTACTAAGAAACATCTGATATTCCCCAGAGAACAGTCACTGATCTGTCTTAAAACAGCAGCTGTCAGGCTATTGCAAAATATGTCACCAGTAATAGTATCTTTCACCAACATCTTTTCCATTCATAACTTTGTACTAGTTGTAAAAATAGCACGATGCATATACCAAAGGTCAAGTACGTGTTTCTCTGGGGGCACCACTGGTCTACAACAGTGTCTGTTTATGTAAGCTACCTATTAAACTCACTCTGCAAACCTTTTCCCCGTGTTTTTATATTGTCTAGTTTCACCTTACAGAATGGAGACTATTTCATTTAGGTCCCACTGTCAATGGCAGCTGTCATACTGGCCGGCTGCTGGTATGCTTCATTATTCATACTGTATTTATGTCATATCTGATGGAGGAACTGAGATGATGTTTCACAACTCTCTCGACCAACTCTATCACCCCTTGTAAAGGTGTGAAATGCTTATGTGTGAATCCAGGACTTAAGCTTTTATTTGTGGTGTTGCTCTACTTAAATATATAGTCTTCTATGTAGAATATGCGGTGTATAAATATGTAAGTGTGCACACATGTCCCTCACTCTGTATGTTGGTGGTCTTTTCACTGCCCATCTTAAGATGCACTCACTGACACTGAGTTAAAGTGTGTCATGTGCTGAGTGGAACAGAGCCAATGCTCTGTCCTGTTAAAGAGAAACTAAACACCTATTTACAGTAGATAATTTGTCAACACAACACTTCACATGACACTGAAATGACATCATAGAGTCCTGTAGTCAGGCAAATAGCAATTGCTTTTTAAATTCAAAGCTTTTTGTAATATCAAAGTGAACTTCCGATGTTTAGTTGTTAACTTTATTAAATTTGTAGGGTACAGTATTTAAAGTGTTTAGGGGATAAATAGTTAATTTCTAAAGGAATTACTTAAATGCCCCTTAACTGATAAATGCATAATGGAGGGTCTTGTGTGCTCAGTGGCAAACAATGCTGAAAAAATCATTTTTAGAATCAAAAATCATCCTGCATAGGCAAATGGAAAAAAGTTTGACGCCTGCTCAAATGAAAAAGGCAACAAAAGAAAAGACTGGGAGTAGTCTGACATCTGCTGGTAGAAAACCAGCAATGCGCCCAAACAAACTTCTATAAAAATAAATGAATAAAAACATAACGGTGGAGCTAGGCCTAGAAATAGCTCTAATAGATTTGTTAAAATTCGGGTTAAGTTATCCATTAATACAAATTTAAATGTCACAATTCATAAAGTTAAAGTGACAAATTGCAAATCCATGGAAGAAAGCTCCTCGTTTATTAATCAATGATTAACATTTATTACTCAGTCATCCTCCCTCCTCGTGTTTATGTCATCAGTGAATCTAATCGGTGATGTAGTCCGCCGGTGTTTAATCATTTATTCAGTCAGTTGATCAAAAGTCATAGCTTTTCCCTGACGTCCTTCTCCTTATCGCTCTGGATTCTTATTGGCTGCTTCGAGCAGCGGGGCTGTTGCAGCAGCCAATCCCATACTTTGTTGCTGTCCGTGCCTTTTCCTTTAAATGACGTCACGTCCCGAAAACGGTCTATACTGAGTTTCATACGCAGTCTATGGTTTCAGCGGTCCAGAGGGTCGCTCACTGCGGTAAAAAAAAAAAAAAAAAACTATTAATAAACGCTCAAGTCGGAAGCAGTTTCTTTCAGAATTGCCGTAATTATTCTCTGCAGCATACCGGAATATTATTTACTACAAGGTAGGTGGCCCACACATCTTCGTGACTCTTATTTGGTGTTTCTGAGCCTAGTCATCATAAACTTAGGGGGAGCTAGAAAACTAGACAGTGCTATGGTGGGTTGTGGCCTGCAGGTTCATCTTCTTTCTTTGTAAGGTGCCTTGAAGAATTCTCAAACATAACCAATGGCGGGAAAACATATATTAATAACCTACTGTAAGCTACTAAAATTTAGGCTATAAATGCAAATATGGTCATATTATGCAAACAAATATCTAGCTTAACGGCAGAACTCGAATCAATATTTTCAAGTCACGTTGATTTTTTGGAACAAAGATAATGGTAATTGTACTGTAAATTATATATTTTTGGTTGTATTAGTTTGTCGTGATTTGGCGTGTGTGTTTGTTTGAGATAGATGTATTTTAAATTCTTCCTAATTAGGGCCAATGGGGAGTTTTAGTGTACACCCAGCCTCTTGGTCTTGTGATGTCTCCAGGCATAGTGAAAGTACATAGGTTGCCTGGTTACGTAGCTGCTGCCGTTTAACTCGTTTGGCTCATCCTGTGTATGTTAGGCTGTATGCTCTCAGTAATATGAAGGTTTCTATGAGTCAACTAGGCCACCATAGACCTGGTCTTAAGACCTGCCCTTTAGGCCTAGCTGTTCAGGACAACACTAAGAGTTTGTCGAGTAACATTGTAAGTCAAAATGGACAAATCTATCCTATTTTTCACTTTGATATATAAAACAGAAATTGTTAATCCATGCAAGGCCTCACATTAGTTGATATAAGTAGCCCTGAATTAATTTTACAATATTTCTTTTAGATTTATTTGGTTTGGTATCTTTGTTTTGCCTCTACCATAGTCTGAGCCATTTATGTTATTAACTTCCTCCTGCTAAGAGGCTTTTTTCATTGTTACATGTTTCATTCTGCCATTATAATAACATTTTTGTAAATGAACTTCATATGCCTGTTTACTCTGTTGTAAAAAAAATACACACGGTTCATTGGATTCAAATAGGTGCATTTCTCAACCTGTCTCAGGTGTCTTTACTTTTTTTTATCAGCATGATGCTGTTGTGGAAACATTGTCTGAGCTCACTCTTCTTATTCTTGCAGTCCAAACAGGGGCTAAACAAATGAAGCACATGCAAATGAACATAGGCTCATAAAACAAACACATATACACACATGCTGTGCATGCAAGTCATTGCCTTTAAATCATTTCTCAATAATTCTTAATCTGATTCTAAACTCTGGTGTAGCTTTATGCTGGTACAATAAAGGCGAGGCTACCTACAAGGTGAACTTTGACGCTGTAAATATGCTTATCGGTGTCTGATAACTGACTATTTGTAAGTCTTCTTTGAAAGAGGCTTTCTCAGCCTCTACCCAGTAATGTAACACTACACAGATGAGCTGGAACAAAAGCCAAACAGCAAACAAAAGACGCCTCTGTGTTAACAGAGAGAAAGAGATCAAATAATTGCCTTATTTTACTACTCACACTGCTTCAAGGTACAATATAAACAAATCATCGGGGGATCATTTTCTTCTGGTACATGGTAACCATAGTAACAGAGGCCTTGCCATCTGTCAGTAGCCTTAAGAACACATTCAGGTGGTGAATGTCCAGCCATCTTGGAATAAAAGCACTGCACTGAGAAGCTTTTTGCTGATGTTAAAAAAAGAAGGAGCCTTTCTAAAACTATGGTTACAAATGGTGGATATTTTTTGAATCCTGCCTTTTTCCGCCAAAGATAACTACTTTTTATAAAGATATAACTCCATAAACAAACACATTGGCGACCAGTTTGTGTCTACTGATTGAACTAAGGCCTTTTGACACTAACAGCTACTGCATTGCTTTACCACGGACAGGAGATTGGATGTAGATGCAGAAGCCGAGTGCTGTTTAGATGTTTATAGTGTACATATTCAACGTGACAGAGGAATCCTTGGAGGCCGAGCAGAGATGCTCTTTTCCATCTGGCCCCTTTTCATTTGTTATGGCTGTTCTGCCTGAGCAAATCCACTGATGAAGGCTATAGCATGAGGGCTGTGTTGGACCCGGATCTACTCTGGTCTTCTGGTCTTGTGATGCACTTCCTTCTCATGAGAAGACTAATGGGAGAAAAAACCTTTAGACTAGATCACAAACATTTGTTGCATTGTCTAAATGCAACAAAAGGACATTTGTGTGCTGACTTTTCTGTTTTCTTAGTCTTTTTGCGGTCGTGCACCTTTGACTGAGTTTACTGTCGAGTGTGCTCCTTTTTTGTTACTTTTGGCATTGTCTAAATGGGCCTGATGTTAAGACACTGTCTGGATAAGTAAAAGCATCAAAGGAGTGGTTCTTCTTTTGCATATCTTAAGCATGGGAGATTGATCCAAAAGGGAACTAGAGGCTAAGGTCTTCAAGACAAAACCTCATACTGAAGCTAAAAAATGTGCGAGGTGTGTGAATTTCACGTCACTTTTCATGCTTCCGTTTCCAAGTAAAGGGTTAAACCAAGTGTGAAGTTACAACCAGTGAATGGCTGTTGTCTCTTCTCTCATTCTCTGTCCCATGTCTCAATTCACAAGCTTCAGCCTGCACAATGTGACCATGACTCCTCAATTGTGACGTCTGTGTGTGAACAGTAAGAGAATGGTGCATACCTCTGGAAGGGCTTATGTGTGTTGTGATTGACCAGTGACTCACAAGACACCCTTAACACATTATGGAGTCTACAATGCCATGCTTGTGTTTATTATTTGGAAGCAGAGACTATAGTTGGTTGGTTTCCATGTATGAAACTGCAAATCCATGAAATAGCATTGGATGTGTTAAGGAAAAAGGGGAAGACAACCTTCTGCTATGTACTTCTCTTTTCTGGGAAACAGTTGTGTCAATTTCTTGCATGATTGCATGCTGTGTTCTATCAGGACTCTGAGGAATTCAGGGCCTCATGTGACTCTAGAGGCTCATACTCAATCAATTACATTTTCTAAATACAATACCCCACATTGTACCGGTTTTCACTTTTGTTGAACAAACTAGAAAAATGCATTCACAACTATAAAGAAGATATATTGATTATTGATTGTTGAATAGCTTCACAGTATAATAATCAGTTTAATTTGCTCTTTTTTAGGTGATTTTTCAACCCAAAGATGAATTTTGAGCAGCCCCCTCCATACCCAGGCAGTGGCCCCACTGCTCCAGGCTACCCAGCCCATGGCATGCCTCCTCAAGGCTACCCTGCTCAGGGTTTTCCTCCACAGGGTTACCCCGTTAACATGGAGCAGCCTAATTCAGCCTACCCGAACTACCCCCCTGGACAAATGGGCCCTGGAGGTCCTTATCCTAACCCAGGCCCTTATCAAGGGTACCCTGGAGAACAGCAGTATGGCTGGCAGGGAGGACCACCTCCTGGGCCCATGTATGGGGAAGCTCCCAAAAACACAGGTGAGTGGTAACGAAGTGCACTTCAGCCAATGCTGAAGTGCAATAAAACTGCAGTTCTTCGAGTGTCCAAGAGTCCAAGGGTGCACTCACATTAGGCAATCCAGCCTTCATTGGCACACACTGTACAGGGAGTGATTTTTTTTTAATCTCATCTGTTTAAATTTTATGAAGTATACAAGTTATGCATAGTTAGGCGGCGGTCCGTGGCTGACTTGATTGACGGGCAGGCGCAACATAACGGTTTGTCAGGAGGCTTAAAACCCGCCTCAGCTCCAGCTTAAAGCCTGTTGTTAGGTTGACTGAAAGTTAGGTTGAGACAGCATTTCCAGCATGGCGTCCACCACCGACGGCTTTCCAAAGCCCCCTGCAGTAAAAGATGGCTGACATCACTCCGGCTTTGTCTATTAATATTTACAGTCTTTAGTGGTAACAAATGACTGAGGTTGTAATATGTGAAGACTTCCTAATAGTGTAAGGATAGATTGGATTGAAGACCGCTTAAGACATGAGAGGTGATAACCTCAATGTCAGTTGTTGACATACAATCAGAAATGTCAACTTTCACAAGTCTTTGGTGAATCCAGCAGTCTGCAGTGTCACGTTGTTCAAACATTGTTGATACAGACACAAAATGAAACAGCAGCTCATCAGAAGAGCTCTATTTACATGTTGTTTGTGTGCAAGCAAACTCTCTGCATAACTGGATTGAAGATTGACACTAGAGCTGTGTCGGGAAACTGACAACAGACTGATCAATTAGACGTGATTTTTGACTGAATATTCAAAATAATGCAGTAAAACGTAGGATTTTTAGAGAAAGGGCTGATACAGGTCTGCAGTATTTATCCAATACTTAATACAAACAAGAGATGTTTAGCACTGTTCAAATTATACATAGACAAAGTAGCTGTGAAATGATATTGAAACATGAATGATCAAATATGAATACTTTTCTTAAAAGCTCATTAAATGAGCGTACTCTAAAACATGAAATGAATGATGCCTAACTTCAAACATTTGAGAAGCATGGACTGACTATTAAGCAGTTAATAAAATGGTTACCAATCCTTTTTTCTGTGTTTCACCTGATGTATTAAAGAATACATTTTTTAACCACTCTGAAAACAAAATGCAGGAGCTGTACGTTTGTAGAGGAATGAATTAAGGGAACAATTATTAGAAGTCAAGCCAGTTTTAAGATAAAAGGTGTGTTAATGCAGTAACACCCCTCAACTGAGCAACCAGGAAAGATTGAACAAACTGTGAAATAAAAAGAACACATGTCAATGCAAATATTCAAATTTAATATGCAACAAAAACGCTGGCAGAGAACTTAACACCTGTATGTAGGAAGCAGTGAGGTGTTACTGACTTTAGATCAGTCAAAGTGACTGCTCTGCTATCAAGATTCTTGCTTTGAATGATTTTATTAGAAAGCGATCATTACTAAAGCAGGCATATCATTAACCAGTTCTTTGTCATACTATTATCAGTCTTCAGGCTGATAAGTGACCAGCTAGCTTCACTTCATGTATTGACTGGGAGCTGGTCTCCTTGGTAACACACCGAGTGACGGTACATGGTTGTTAAAAGCTGGCTGAGTGTTTTCCTCCACATCAATGATTAATCACAAACACAAGGAAGAGGAGGTGTCTTTTTAGCTGGAACAGAGGGTAAAGGTATGATATGCTTCAGTAGGGTGTATTCACTGTACAGCCACTGCTACATTACACTACACTAAATGTGAAGTAAATGGTGTGTCATTCTGAAACCTCTCATTTCATTGGTTTAATAATACCTTGAAGCATTGCTACTCAACTGTAATGCTGGCTCTTGGCTGCTATGGCATTACCATGGTGATGTGCCTCCCCTAATGAACGTAATTAGAGGAAAATCATAGCAGCTACGGTCACACTTGAAATCTTTGCTGGAGATCTGATGGTGTGATTCTAAAAAAATTATCTCTGGTTTTATGCAAGTTTGCAAAAGGAATCCCTTCTTGCTTTCTTTTAATTGTCCTCCATTCTTTTTTCTTCCTCTCTTTACAACCTTGTCATCCCCTCCTGCACTTCTCTCTCTCTTTTTTCCCCTCCAGTGTACGTGGTGGAGGACAGGAGAAGAGACGACACAGCAGACACTTGCCTGACAGCCTGCTGGACAGCTCTGTGTTGCTGTTGTCTCTGGGACATGCTGACATAACGTATTCCCTGAATGTTGGCTCCCATTACCCTCTTGTCCCCCATTTCTGTGCCTCGAGCCCCATCACCCTGACCCCCATCTGCCTTACACCTCACACTCCTTCACAACCCCCCCCTCCCCCCCCCTCCCCTACAAGTCTTTTGCTTGCCTATATACAGTATAAAGCCTTGATCCCATGATGTCTCCTGAAAAAGCAACTTTTTCCTCCTTAATGTGAAACCCTCAACACTGTCTGACTGACTGACCCTGTGCAGGGGAAACTCTGTAGCAGCTTGTAACAGAGCTTCGAAGCATAACCTGAATCTCAGGCTCCTCACTGAAATCTAACACCAACACACAGCAGGCACAAACACACCACAGGCACACACTCACACTCACACACACACACACACACACACACACACACACACACACACACACACACACACACACACACACAGTGTACTTGGATCTCAGGCTCATCTAGTGTGAGGCTCTTTGGCACTTTATGATGATTACCTCTGTAAGATATTATTCCTGCCTTCCCTCTCAGCCATCTCGAACCCTCCCTATCCCCATATTCAGCTTTGCTACTCCCTGTCGCCAAGGACAACCCCATGTCCCGGACCCTCGATTTCTCACAGGCCACCAAGACCCTGGCCTATCATTCAGCCTCAGGGCGCCCTTAAGAAGCTGATGCTTGAAATGTATCCCTTTCATTTGCACAGAAGCAGTTTTTGCGGATGTTTGTCTTCAAGTGAAATCATATAACAATAAATGGAATGCATTTTTGATGACGACAGTGAGTTATGTTTGATTACTGTTAACATTCGATGGCCTCAATGTTCCTTATTTTCATGGTGATCTTGATATGAAAAACGTTATTCCAATATTGTTTTTATTACATACCTTCGAGATAAAACTGGAAATGTGAAAAAAGATTGTGATTGCTTAAAAAACTTGTTAAATGCCTTTTTTGCTTAAATGAGAATCTTGCATTAAAATAATTTATTCCCATTACATAAAGTCATTTGTCCTTTGTGTTTGTTTGGGGGAAAGGAAGAGTGTGAGTTGTGTGTGTGTGTGTGTGTGTGTGTGTGTGTGTGTGTGTGTGGCAGGTTCAAGGGGAGTAGGGAGCATAGATCAGTGTACTGGGGCCAGGCCGTATCCATTCAACTATTTTTAACACGGCTGCCTGTGCAGCAGGCAGCAACATGGCTCCCTGCCTGATGCACAACACTCTGTTTCCTTAAGTGAAACTAAAGCAATGAAGTGACTACTGGAAAAGTTTGACTGTAGCACTATACAGGTCAGGTGAGCTTCCACAGCATAGACTTATATAATAGGTCCAGTAACTTTTCAGAAGAAGGACTTTAAATAAAATAAAAGATCAACTTTTCTAGTTGTTGTAGTTTACCGCCCTCCTGGCCCATATTCTGAATTCCTATCTGAATTTGCAGAATTTCTATCAAACGTAGTCCTTAGCAGTGATAGAATAATTGTTGTAGGTGACTTCAATATCCATGTGGATGGCCTTAGCACAGCTTTCATGTCATTATTAGACTCTATTGGTTTCACCCAGGGTGTAAACAAACCTACTCATCGTTTTAACCACACCCTGGACCTTGTTCTAGCTTATGGCATTGAAATTAATAACTTGACAGTTTTCCTAGAAAATCCTCTTCTATCAGATCATTTCTTAATAACTTTTGACTTTCTCTTACCAGAATTAACTCCGCTTAATAAAAATGTGCTCTCTAGAAATGTATCTGATAGTGCTGTAGCTAAATTTAAGGAAGCTATTTCAGCTGCTTTTGATTCAGTACCATGCTCTAACCCAGTTGAAAGTCATAATAACTTTAGTCCCTCTCAGCTAGATCACTTTGTTGATAGTGCGGTGGATTCGCTGAGAGTTACTCTTGATTCAATCGCCCCCCTAAAACAGAAGGTTATCAAACGACAGAGACTAGCTCCATGGTACAACTCAGAAAGCCGTACTCTAAGTGTAAATTTGAAAGAGTGTGGCGCTCCACCAAAACGGATGAATCTCGTTTAATATGGCAAGATAGTCATAATAAATACATGAAAGCTTTACGTCATGCTCGAGCTGCCTATTACTCGTCTCTAATCGAAGAAAATAAAAACAATCCTAGATACCTTTTCAGCACTGTAGCCAGGCTGACAGAGAGTCATAGCTCCATTGAGCCATGTATTCCTTTAGCCCTCAGCAGTAATGATTTCATGAGCTTTTTTAACGATAAAATATTAAACATTAGAGACAAAATTAGTAACCTACTACCTTTACCCGGTGCAGATACCTCTGATAGTCAGAAACAGTTCCAAAACCTGATTTTAACCTCGACTGTTTTTCTCCTATTGACCATTCAGAACTAAACTCAATTATTTCTGCGTCTAAACCGTCAACCTGTCTCTTAGACCCGATCCCAACTAAGCTGTTTAAGGAAGTCTTTCCTTTAGTTAGCAGCTCTATACTAGATATGATCAATATATCTTTAGTGGCAGGTCATTTAAAGTAGCCGTAATTAAACCGCTTCTTAAACCGATCAAAGATCCTGGAGAAAGTGGTAGCTAATCAGTTGTGTGACTTTCTCCATGACAACAGCTTATTTGAGGAGTTTCCGTCAGGATTTAGAGCCCACCATAGCACCGAGACTGCTCTAGTTAAAGTTGCGAATGATCTTCTTCTAGCCTCAGACAGGGGACTTCTCTCTGTGCTCGTCCTGTTAGATCTTAGTGCTGCTTTTGACACGATTGACCATCAAATCCTGTTACAGAGACTAGAACAATTACTTGGAATTTCAGGGACTGCTTTAAGCTGGTTTAAATCCTATTTATCAGACAGATCTCAGTTTGTACATGTTAATGGTGAGTCCTCTATGCACACCAAAGTTAGCCATGGAGTGCCACAAGGATCAGTGCTTGGACCGATTCTCTTTACATTATATATGCTTCCTCTGGGTAATATTATGAGGAAAAATTCAATAAAATTTTCATTGTTATGCAGATGATACTCAGCTATACGTATCAATGAAGCCACATGACACCAATCAGTTATGTACACTAGAAGCTTGCCTTAAGGACATTAGGACTTGGATGACCAGAAACTTGTTGTTGCTTAACTCAGACAAGACTGAAGTTATTGTGCTTGGACCTAAGAACCTCAGAGAGACTTTTGCTAATGATACAACTGCCCTTAATGGCATCAGCGTGGCATCTAGCACCACTGTTAGGAATCTAGGAGTTTTATTTGATGAAGATATGTCCTTTAACTCTCACATAAAACAAATTTCAAGGGCAGCTTATTTCCACCTTCGTAATATATCTAAGATCAGGCAGATCCTGTCGCAAAACGATGCAGAAAAACTAGTTCATGCATTTGTTACCTCCAGGTTGGATTACTGTAATTCTCTTTTATCAGGGTGCTCTGGTAAATCTCTAAAGACTCTTCAACTAGTCCAAAATGCTGCAGCTCGAGTACTGACTTGAACTAGGAAAAGGGACCACATTACTCCTGTATTGGCTTCTCTGCACTGGCTCCCTATAAAATCTAGAATAGAATTTCTTCTCACTTACAAAGCTCTAAATGGTCAGGAACCATCTTATCTTAAAGAGTTAATAGTGCCGTACTACCCGTCGAGAACATTACGCTCCCAGAATGCAGGCCTGCTCGTGGTACCTACAGTCTCTAAATGTACTATGGGAGGTAGAGCCTTCAGTTATCAGGCGCCGCTCCTCTGGAATCATCTACCAGTCGGGGTCCGGGGGGCAGACACACTATGTACTTTCAAGAATAGACTTAAAACTTTTCTTTCTGATAAATCTTATAGTTAGGGCTGGCACAGGTATAGACCAGCTCATAGTTATGCTGCTATAGGCCTAGACTACCGGGGGAACTGGCACCTTGAGCTCTTATCCCCTGCTCTCTCTCCCTCTTTCTCTCTCTCTCTCTGCATTCATATGACATTACTGCATGTCACTACCTGTAAATCCCAGTTACTAACCACATCTTCTTCTGGGAGCTCCTTAGCTCTCTTAGGTTCCTCGGGATTGTTGCTCCTGCTGAGCTCTCTTAGGCTCCACGGGGTCGTTGGTGGACGGCCTGCCAAAACAACCCTCCCCCCTTTTTCCCTTGTTCCCTATCCCTCTTCCTGCATCTTATCCCATCTCCCCCTATCCTTTTCCAAGCCCGGCGCAGTCTAGGCTGTGAAGGCTGTTTCGTCATGAGCCTGGGATCACGCCGAAGATTTCTGCCTTTTAATAAGGCAGTTTTTTCTTACCAATGTAACTTTTGCTGCTTTGCTTAAGTGCTCATGATGAATTAAGCTGGGTCCTTGTAATATAGCAATAAGTAAGGTCTTTTACCTGCTCTTTGTAACATAACAATGAGCATGGTCTTTTTACCTGCTCTTTTGTAATATTAATAGACAAAGAGTAAGGTCTTTTACCTGCTTTTTGTAACATAACAATGAGCATGGTCTTTTTACCTGCTCTTTTGTAATATTAATAGACAAAGAGTAAGGTCCTTTACCTGCTTTTTGTAACATAACAATGAGCATGGTCTTTTTACCTGCTCTTTTGTAATATTAATAGACAAAGAGTAAGGTCCTTTACCTGCTTTTTGTAACATAACAATGAGCATGGTCTTTTTACCTGCTCTTTTGTAATATTAATAGACAAAGAGTAAGGTCCTTTACCTGCTTTTTGTAACATAACAATGAGCATGGTCTTTTTACCTGCTCTTTTGTAATATTAATAGACAAAGAGTAAGGTCCTTTACCTGCTTTTTGTAACATAACAATGAGCATGGTCTTTTTACCTGCTCTTTTGTAATATTAATAGACAATGAGTAAGGTCCTTTACCTGCTTTTTGTAACATAACAATGAACATGGTCTTTTTACCTGCTCTTTTGTAATATTAATAGACAAAGAGTAAGGTCCTTTACCTGCTTTTTGTAAAGCGTCTTGAGATAACACTTGTTATGAATTGGCAAATAAAGATTGATTGATTGATGACTTTATGAAATAAAATGCTTTGCAGAAGCATCACAGATGGTCATTTGAACCACCAAACAGTATGAAGAATAATAAGAATAAAATATTACTTTATATTAAGTAACACACCATTCTGGGAGATGACTAGTTTTACGTCAGCACATTAAAGTAGTTTTCATTGCTGATAAACCTGCAGTTTAATTTAGCTTGAAAACCTGCAATAAATTCCTGAAATTGGCCACTTGGGGGCACTGTAAGCAAACTGAACCTGTTATATCTATACAGCCTGCTTTGAACACAACCCTAACACAATTACACACCCAGCAGATAGGTTGCATCATAAACATTCATTTGGAATACTGTTTATGTCAGACGTTAAAGGCTTCACTTTATTCACCGCTGTTCTGTGCTGCAGGTAGTTTCCTCTGTATTTGAAACTCTCATGTTGGAATATGTTGCCTGACAGTATAAAGCAAACTATGAACAACCAAAGCCATGAGTTCATAGAGTAACAAGAGCTGTGGGAACTGTGTGGTAATTCTCCATGTGGTTCTTTACTCATGGGACTCTTTAAACATTATACCATGACAGATACTCTTTTTTTAATAGAAGTGTTTTATATGCACATCAATTCTTTTGCTCCTGCTATAAGGAGTAGAGTCGTCTTAGATTTAGTGGAATAGAGTCGAATGATCCTCAGACATCACAGTTATCTGTAAACACTTCACAGGGGTAATTGTAATGGCTACTTAATAGCACATCAGAATCTGTGAAAGAGTCTCAAAAAAAGGTGCTCCTGTTAAAGTGTCTTAAGAATACGATAATGTGTTTGGAAGAGGGAAACAATAATTGGAGTGTGTTTTTTTGTCAATATCTGGAGCACATCTGTTCTTTATCTGTCAGACTGATGCATAATTAAGAAAAGGGGAAAAGCTGCGTGAATCAATAGAGCTTGCCAACAAACCTAAAAAAAGTTTGCTCTGAAATGAACTTATGGTAATGTCTACCCTAAAGTCTTGTGCAACTGGAGAAAAAAGAACATAAACAACTTCAAACAGAAACATGAGATGAAAGTGAGAAGTACACGTTGCTCAGTTGAAGTAAACAATTATGTTTTATTGATAAGGTTCTCAGAAGAGTCTCGTTTCAGTGAATGTATAAGAATCATCCTTTGATAATACTGATTTGGTACAATATGACATCCAGCACGAGTCTCTTCACAGTGAGAAGGATCCATTACTGCTACTGCTGTCGGGATCTAGGACAGAAACATCTCTGCTTCCAAACCAAAAAAACAGTCAAAAACAACAAACTGGGGATTGATATTGTAGATATGGAATATTAGAGTGCCACAAAACTCTAGAGTAGTAAGACCAGCTAAAGATTTTGCACATTACAAGCCACTTCCTCTTAGAAATATAAAACTCGATATTCTTGACAATATTCTACTGTGCTGCATAAAGGTAGGTCTATACACTGTACATTGAAATATATTTCGAAAAAACAGATTTCACAGTTTTAAAGACTTTATTTAAAGTATAAACCGTTTTTTTTTTTTTAAAACACTTTATTACATAAATTATTCTTTTTGAGAGTGACTAGTATTTGCCCTGGCAGCAAACTGAAATTAATACAAAAACAAAATGAACATTTCATACATATTTTACAAAAGAAAATAAACTCATCCATTATGTTCATTTGGAATAGAACTGGTGACTCATTCATGATTGTCATATAGTACTAAGAATAAATAAATAAAAAAGTTTAAAATAAAATAAATACTAACTGAGCATGTTGTCCGGACTCTGTGAGTTGTGTGTTTGATCGTTCTGTACAGAAGTGCCTTGGTGAAAGTCTCACAATTCTACCGCGACTGAAACGTACAAAACTACGGCATCTACAGTATACGCAACATCCTGAAATTTAGTGTAGGCGGACACATATGTAGTAATATGATTCTTCTCCCCATTTCAAAATAAACAATGCTGTGTGATACCACTGTCCACAAATATAGCCGTCACTTTTTTGACTTGGTTTTTTTAAAAAGTTTCTTTTCGAGTCCATTAACAGCTTGAATTACTTCATTATGCTGTTAGTTTGTGTGTTGCTTGGTTGGATGTGTGCTGCCTCACAAGCAGCGGCTGGTCCGTGGTGGACGATGGGAGGCCTGAGACAGGGAGACGACTCAAAGTATAGGGTGACTTTTAACATTGCCTTGTCAGTTGCTGTTTATGATGTCCTCAGTTGATGTGAAGTTGTAATGCCAGCACTCTGGAGTAGCTTTGTCTCCACTTTGGTCCCTGTGCCTTCAGTGTTTATGAGAGACAGACAAGCCTTTACTGCAGAGAGCCAGCGCAGTACAACTCCACCGTGTGATCAGTAGCTGTCATGGCCGCTCTCAGTGTGACCCAAAAAATATGGGCGAAAATATCACTATCTTTTTTAAAAAGGGGAATCTTCTTATTCGCTAAGCAACAGTTCTTAAAGTTCTTCAGTGCTTTTTCAGTTGTTCAAAGTTTGTTTTTTCAAAAAAGAGCCATTTGACCAAATGATAACTTTTTTGCCTGTGGCAGTAAAATTAACAATTTGTTTTTCTGATAAGTCATTCTTTTTAAAAGTCCCTGCAGCGTTCCGTGAGTAACCCCGTATGTTGGTTGAATCTCCATGGGTTTTTAAAAGGAGAAGGGTTGAGGAGGCTGGGCAAGAATAAGGAGCAGATCTAGAGAAGTGAGAGTGGGAGAGAGGGAAGAGTCTATTCCTCAGGGCTGTTACCTCTTGCCCATCTCGTTCTGTCTCAGGAACTGGATGTTGTTGCTGCTGTCGGCCAGTTCTGGATACTGCTCCACAGGCAGTACATAGTAGCCATCGTAGCCTTGTACTCTGCCTGTCGTTAGAAGCTGCTGTCTCTCCCCCTCAGTCCAGAGGCGATTGCCCCCCTTCCCGTCCCTGGCCCTCTGCTGCTCCTTGGCCCAGGCCCCAGCCAAGGCTCTCTGCCGGGCCAGCTCCAACAGTCTTACCTTCTCTTCATCCACCACGTCGACAGCGAGGCCATACCGGACACTCAGTACAAACGAGGGTACTGCAAACTCCACAGTCACTCCTCTCCTTGAGCGGCCACTCACTGTCACGTTGATGCCGCTCTCCAGGGACTTGCGCCCATTGGTTAGCCCCAGAGCCAACAGGTCACTATCAGCGGAGCCCACTTTCACAAAGTAGTGACAGTCCTTCCCGTCCTGTGTGTAATGTGTGCCTTCAAGGTACTGGGCGCCATTGAGCACCAATGCCACCTTACGGCTGTCGTCACTGGCCAGAGCTGACACTCCAGCCACCACTCGGCCTTCCTTCAGAGCTAGCATTACTCCTCGGCCTATGATGGGAGTACTGGTGCCGAACCAGTGACCAGGTTTGTCCTTGCGTCTTCTCCGCTCCTTGTCGAGTAGACGACCCTCGAGGGCCATGAAGGCCTGGTTGTGACGCTCTGCTGCTTGCTGCACACCAGTGATGAGCTGAATGAGAAAGAGAAGTGGTGACTTTTTTTGAAGGATGAAGTAATGTACTAACACAGAACTGACGGCCACATTTGGCTATTGCTGTAAAACATGGCGGGTGTATTTACACTGACATTCACGAGAAAAGCTGAATCACTATCATGGGATTCATTTTGGCTTTCATTCTGTTGACAGAAAGCTCACTGGCTCATACCTGTCCGTTCTCACAGTGCTGTGTGGCCTGCAGCTCATACGGTGGCTCCACAAAGTAGAGCGAGTGTCGAGGGAACCCTGGGATTATGTTACTGAGCTGGAAGCCAAACATCACCAGCCAACTCTTCACATCTACAGCAGACAGGATGAAAAATTCATTCGCTGAGTAACAAAGTTAAACAAGGTTGCAAATGAATCATTTTTCTTCATAAAAAAGTGTATGTGTGCTTTTGACTCATCTGGTGTTATGCAAGGCTAGCAGCAACTGTACCATCTGTAGTACATTGTAACTAGCTCAAACTATCTTGTCCATGACAGTCTGTTTTTTCTGCTCACTGGAGATATCAACCCGTGACAGAACACAACAGGCTCATTTAAGATTTTTCTGTAAATGTGACTAAATCACGCTAACAGCGATAATTTTACCTTAATATTCTACTTGATCTCCTTTTAAATGTGTTAATTTAAAAAAAAGTTTAGTTTAAAGATTCACATGGTCTCATCAACTTACATTTAAAAAAGCTATGGGACAAAGTCCAAATAGCTGAAATATGCTAAATTATTTAATACAGACAAAGCTTACTTTTGTGTCTTAGTAATATTTATAAATACTTTACCTGTGACATAATTTTTGATATCCAGCATGTCACTGAGAGGGTTATTGTTCTTGAACATGTACAAGTTAAATGGAGAGGGATCCTTCCCTATCTTGGGCCAGATGCTATAGTCGGGTGAGGTCCAGCGCCCGGCCAATACATCGTAGTCTCGTTGGGTGAAGTGGACCAGCTTAGTCAGGGCATCATAGAGTCCACCGTGGAAACCGACCACCAGCTGGAACTCAGGGTTGGAGTCGAGGTACACTTCTCCGTAAGCGGTGTACTGCACCTGGGTGACACAAGCAGATTCAATTTGCTTTTGGTTTTTCTCAGCTCTACCTCTGAGGAAAAGGTCAGAACAATGTGTCAGGCACAGAAGAGCTTCCCCAGAGAAGCTTTTTCAATGTGCAGTTTCATGCTGTTTCTTCCATGCAATTCCAAGACATTGTGTAGCAGTAAGTGATTGCAATTAAGGCGACCTTCAAAGATTTGTGTTTTACCTGTTTGATCATTTGTCCATTGCTACTGAAGACAGCAAGCGGTGTGCCAGTGTTGTCTGAAGCGATGTAGTATTCCTCTCCACTGCTCACCTCCATGGCGAACAAATGACCCTGATCACGAGACAGAAACACAGTATATTAAAATTGCGTCGCATGATCTTTGTTTTGCGACTGTTTTGCGCTCACAAAAATGATTTTTAGTGGCCCTTTAAGACCCTTGGAAAGCAGATTCAAAAACATGCTATGTGAAAATATAAAGCAAGACATGCAGGTACGCCAATGCCTACCTGCAGGTCATAGTAGAGGGATGAGATTTCTGAACTGGAGTGGTTGAAGATGTGTGTGACCCTGGTCGGGTGGTTGAGGTCAGCATAGAAGAACTGGAGGTGACTTCCCAGGCTGTTTCTGGTGGACACCCTGCGGCCAAGCCCATCATAGTGATACACAACGCTCCACCCGCCAGGGCCTCGATTGTAGGCCCTCAGCAGCTGACCTTTGGAGTTATAGTCAAAGACATCTGAACCACGTTGGCTGAGGAAGCCGTCTTCATCCAGGCGGTATTGGACATCTCCCAGGCGGGTGATTCGGTCTCTTAGGTCGTAACGAAGGGGCAGGATGCGGGCACTGTTACCAGGGTTCAGCAGATGGAGGTTACCGTTTAGGTCGTAGCTGTAGCGCCAAGTAGACCAGTCATTGACCTGGGGAAAACAAGAAAGAGGGATTCATGAGGGTTTCAGTCAACAGGTAAGTTCCTGCATGCGCCACAAATACTAAAAATTCTAAAGATAAGGCAGAATATTTACCTTGACACCACTGAGTTGTCCGTCTCCATCATAATCATAGCGGTACTGAGTGGTGTTGGCATAGGGCCCAATTTTGAGCTCTCTCTTCACAACCCGTCCCATGCTGTCGTACTGCACCGTCATCCAATACATAAGTGAACGGAAGATCTCATACTGGACCTCCTTGATGCGACCATGGGTGTCGAAATGCTTGCTCAGCGTCATAACAGCTGTGGTGATGATCTGATTGATGTCATAGTATATGACTCCGAATTTTCCAAAGTGCTCCACCTATAGCAGAGGGTTATAATGGTTCAGAGAAAAGAGTGAGTGACAAAGAAAAAAGAAAAGGTAAATTCACAATCATAGTATAGCAGGAGCTAAATTTCTGCACCTTTCCAGAGATCTCATCATATCGATAGAGGTCTACAGGAAGTGGAGTCTCACTGATGACTGGTTTCATGCTGGCGATACGGAAACTGTTGTCATGGTAGGTGTAGTCAAACCTTGCGTTGACCATTCCCTCCTCACTGAAGCGGTAGATTTGCTTGTCAATGAGCGGGCCCATTTTGCGATAACGAATGGTGCATGAGAAGCCTCCGCTCTGCAGATTGACCATCTTCAGCACACCAGCTGTCTCGTCGTAGCCGAAGGTGACGGCGGTGCTGTCGTACACGATCTCTGACAGCTTCGCCAGCTTGCCGTACTTGTAGAGGACACGGCGGCCAGTGCCCAGGAAGTGTGAGGCCTGAGGTCTGCCATCCTCGCTGAAGTCGTGGATGATGGAAGCATTGCTCTCTGGGGGGTTGTAGGTGTTACGAATGTATCCGACTGACACGTGAGTGAACATGGTGTGGCGAGCTACGCTGGGCATGGTGACAGCTGTGACCCGGCCCGAGGCGTCAAACTCAAAGACATACTGTCTCTGGCTCTGCAGGAGCAGCACCATGGACTGTAAGCAGAAAGGAAGGCGAAATACGGATTAATTTAATAGCATTATCATGGCTGACATGCCTCCTGTGAAATAGCACCAGAATTAATTTGCTGTCAGCTGACAAATTTAAATCTTTATAACCATAAAAATGAAGTATTATTATGCTCAATTCCTACAATCCAATGAAAGTTCCTACTTTGTATAGCTTTTCCTACACATGATTTGATACCTGGATGACAATGGTAAAGATAATTAAACTTACTTTGTCGAGGTAACTGTAGCTCCAAACCTTCCCATCCACAAAAGACCGAGACAGAATGCGTCCCTGGGGGTCAAACTCGGTCCTCTCGCTCATGCTCCCCCTCTGCAGTCCAACAAGCTGTCCAGTGGTAGAATACGACACATTGACCACGGCCAGGCTGCTGCTGGGGAGCCACATGGCCGGCCGACCCTGAGCATCATACATGATGCGCAGCGTGAACTTTCTGTGATCATCGTAAATCTTCTCAGTGCGTGTGTTACGGTCAAAGTCAATGGAAAGAAGATTGCGGCCATGAGCCTGTAGAGAGGGAAAAAAAAATAATGTTAAAACTTGATGCTAAGCTGTTAGATGTGTTGCTACCGAGGCTGTCACAGAGACAACTCACCCTCAGCTTCCTCCCAAACACGGTGATCTTGCCCTTGGTCTGCTCCTTACGTAGACGCCATTCTATAGAGTTGAGGCCGTTGTCAGTGGGCAGTGTGATGTTCCTGCGACCAATCGTGGGGCTGACAGAGCCGGCCAGTAAGTGGGGCTCTGTGTGAAAGCTGATGCCCATACCATTTGCATACATCACTCTCAGGGTACCGTTGTTACACAGCTGGTAGCTGTTCCTCACCTGGTCTGTAGAGGGAGACAGACAGGTAGAAGGTCAGCATAGAGTCATCTTAATGCATTCATATCCAGCCTACTTAAGAATGTAAGACCCCAACCTCGACATACCCATGAACGGAAGTATTTGATTGGGGTTGGACACTGATCACAGAGTTTTTTTCTCAATAGTGGGATAGAAATCCTGCACTATTAAAAATTCTTCTGAGGATGGGAGGGTTCCTAATAATCTGACCTGTGGTCCTTAATGTGACAGAAAAGACAAGAGAATCGATTGGGGGCATTGGTTTGACAAGGAGGATATGGGGTTCGTCATATATATGGCTGCTTTGCACTTCAATCCTTTCTTAAGAAAAAATGATGTGATGAGATTTCAATAGAAATTTTAATAGCTTGTCAAAACCTCCCGATGCGGAAGAGAGGCTCAGTGCAGTATTAATATTACCAACCCCAAATTTAAACTGGGATGGCCTAATATTTAAAACATAACAAGGATCCTCTTTCTTTAACACTGAATGGTATTTTCTGTTCAGTTTAATCCTTTCAGTGCCACAGCTGTTGTTTTGTTTTGTAATGCAATCATACTTCTTGTCACATTTTCCTTTTTACATTGGGGTTAAGGGAATTTACTTTTATAGACTATTTAACAGTACAGGTCCTGTTTATGCTTTTCTGCCTGTTATTAAATTAACTAGAAAAGAAGCTTAGAGACTCTTGTTAGTATGAATCAGAACATAATCATAAAACATCAAAGGGCCAGATTAAAAGACTGTACAACAATGTTCTGAGTGAGAAAAAAAAAAAAACGTCCGGATAAACTGACAGATATCTACAATCCTGCGATCTCCCTATGACTCAGTCTCAAATACAAGAATAGAAACAGATAAGCCCATGCCTAATGCTGAGTCTAATTTTTTCCTCTGATGTCTGAAAACAGATGTCCCGATCACAATGATGTGATTCAAAGTGAAATAAAATTGTTTTTCGGCTCAGAAATATCTGGCACATGCAGTGTGAGATCTTTTTTTTTAAATTCATTACCAAAAGGTGAGGGGATCAGATGGTGTCTCCCTTTGAAGCCCTGCCATAAATGACAGTAATCCATAAGGCCAATTTGTAATAAAGCTCAAGGCACATTTTAACAACGCCTCAAACAGACAAGTGAAGCTTTTTCCATTGACTTGGCAGCAACAGCCTTTAGATAAATCTTCTCTGCTCTCTCTGTCTGAACAACCTCGTAATAAAACCGAAGCAAGGGAGAGGAAGAGGGAGAGGGAGGGAGAGAAACGGGAGCTTGAGGGCCAAGGAGAATTCACTGTGCAGGAGTTAATGAAGAGAGCGAGAAAGAGCGGAAAGAGAGGGAGATGGTTAAGTGAGTATGTCAGCAGAGAGCTGTGCTGAAACCCACACAGTGCGCTGGAAACCTTAAATGACTTACAGCTCTGTGAACAACTCCACCGTTTTCCTCCCGCACCGCAGGTGGATCACTGAATACATCTACAACTTATTTTCTCTGTGGCCTTCAGACTCATATCACCCACAGCCTGCATACACACTTCTGTCACGCCACTCGCACTGGTCAAGGGAAGAAAGGCAATTACTCTCCTTCTTCTTCTTCCTCTCCAAACAGACCAAATAAGCTCAGGGATCATGGGAACTGGTTGAGAGCTGTATTTGTATGACAGTGTGTGTGTGAGGAGAATGCTTGAGGGATGAGGAGGATTCACTCTACATGAGTTAATGAATTTTTCTGTGATGATATTCAAAAGCAGGATGATCCCAGCTGGGATTAACAGCTATATATTGGTAATTTTACTCCATGAGAGGGAGTAAGAGAGGGCTGGATGCGGGTAGGGAAGGAAAATAATCTCCTGGAGCATTCACATAACTGAGTGAAAATTACAAGACTTTCAATTAGAGGCGGCAGGCCGGCGCATATTCAGCATCACAGAGGGCAGCTATGTTTTTGAATACCAAGATTAAGAAGTTTTGGAGCGTGTGCGCATCTCATCAATAAATCAATAAGGATTGAAAAGACCCAGTTAAACTTCTTAAAGATTTCATGCATTTCAAATGAAACCTTTCAAAATAGTCAATGAAAATAATTGATTCAAAATCATCTATATTCAATTTGATTTATTTTGCCCTCTGGTGGTGATTTGTGCCCAGCATTTGTCCACCTTCGTGCCACATACTCTGCAATTTCACAAACGTGTTTAAAAATTCATGACGAGCCCTTTTTCCTCCGAGTGTCCTGTATTTGCTGAGTGTGTCTCTACCTTGCACCACAGTGTACGAGGCTTCTACAGAGGACAGGTTGGTGATGACTGTGACATCGTCGTCCCTGCTGGAGCTTTCAATGTCGATGTTGATGGAGCGTTCAATCTCGCGGTGGAGACTCGTCACCATGCCTGTTGGGTATGTCATGTTGGTCAGGCGACCCTCGCTGTCATACCTGAGTGATAACGGGTGTGGGAGTGAGGGGAAGGACATAGTTAGAGATATATATATAGAGAGAAAGAGATATACTTTATACCTTTTAGCCGCAGTTTAGCAGGCATTGCACAAGAACAATAATACATTCAGTAATTGTTGATTAACATCAAATAAAAAGTTAAACTCAAAAGGGAACTTAACAATAATGTGTAGATGAAATACACCTTTTAGGTGTAAGGGAAAAAAACCTAAAGCATTCTTTGTAACAATAGAGTATAATCTAAAACCAACAAATTAAAATACCACTTGAATCCACTACAGATATCTTAATGTACACACGTGTCTCACACTCAAAATACACTTGCACCAATACTGCCAGAGGGAACAGACCAGTCACCTTACAGGCACTGGCTGTAGCACTAAAAGCCAACACTAGGGGGCAGCAGTACACTTTGTGTTGTATCACATGTAATTGAGGATGCACTGGAACGTGATCAACATAAAACCTGTGAAACTCATTCATTTTGTATTTCAGACGTGTGGAAAAGGGTTTGAATAATACAAACACATATTCAGACACTTTCACAAACACTCACTGGTAAAATGTGGTCCATCCGGTCTCATCAGCTTTGGTAGCCAGGAGACCTGTGTTGCCACTGTAACCCATCAGAGCCACCTCCTGGCCCATGGCTGACACACTTCGCAGCCTCCCAGTGGGGTCCAGTCCGAGGGTCACCACTTGATTCTCGGGCAGCAGCACCAGTCTGAGCAAGCCTGCTGCACCTCCTTGTCCTTGGCCGTCCCTCCTCACCTTCACCGTGTTGTTGCAATTATCAATCAGCATGGCCAGCTCTCCATCAGGACCGTAGGAGAAGTTGAAAAGTGGCTCCCCGGTCACCAAGCTAATCGTCTGGATGTGAAGCCCCTCCCCGTTGAAGACGTACAGCTCCTGTTCCCTCGGCGATGCCACCTCATACTGTGCAGATCCTGCGTAGCCCACGCTAGAGACAGCAGGGCCGGGACGGTTTGCTCGCACAGCTCTGATGCGGATGTTGTTGAGGTCAGCAATGAAAAGCGTCCCATCAGGGGAAACGGCCAAGGAGGTGGGGGAGTTCAAGCCAGCGTCAGGGGCATAGCCATCATCGCCGTAGAAGCAGTTGCAGTTGACGTCATTCTTGCAGTCGCAGTCAGAGGCAGCACCAGCCAGAAGAGAGATTTCTCCATTAGTGCTCACCTGCAAAAACAAATAGGCAGAAAATGGAAAAGGAACGATGAGATTGCAAAAAAAAGTCACAAGAAGAAAATGTATTATCAAACCCCAAAATCATTTTGAGTTATCAAAACAGAGAAATGGAAACAAGTTCAAGTCTCTCAACTGAATGTAGTGTCTGGAGATCTGAAACAATCTCAGAATATCTTTAAAAAAAACAACTCATGGCTTGACCAGCTGTGCTGTCAGTTTTTCTAGCCAAAAAATAGCTTTATATATATATAAAAAAGATTCTAAAAGTACCGCACAGCCAAACAACTGAGTGCAGTCCTCCTCTGTTTCCTACCTGTCTCACTCTGTTGATTTTCTTCTCATCTGTCTCAGCGATGTAGAGCATGCCGGTGTGCGACAAGGCAATGGCTGTGGCACTTTCCAGGGCCGCGTGTATAGCCAGCTTGCTAAGGCTGTAGTCGATACCTGGCACTTGACAATGCATGGGCCGACCTGCTACGATGCTCACCTGTAGAAAAACAACAGAGAACACCACATCTACGGTTAAAAAACGGAGATATTAAAAGTGGCTCGCTATTAAAACAACAGCAAAAAAATACTTTCAACACTGAATTAAGACTCCAGAAAGTAAAATATTTCTGGAGCTAATTAAGGAGTAATATTGCCACTTCTTTAAAACTTAGAAAACTACATTAGGAGTTGAACTTTTACTTCTAAATTGGGCCGAGAAAGACTAATTAGGACAAAATCCTGTCAAAAGCCTACAGTGAGTGTCCACTCTAAGGGTTCTGCAGTGGCCACCTAGCCATGTGTAACAGACCTGGTGGTTCTCAGTGATGCGAAGGATGACATTGTTTTCCAGGACATAGAGAGAGTTGTCCATGGGGTTCACTGCTAAGTCCGTAGGCCACTCCAAACGAACCTGATGGGCAAAACAAAGTTAAACATGAGAGGATATCTGTTCTGTGGGAGGCGTTTTGATAGGATGCCAAGGTTCATGCTAGTCTCTTCTTCATTTTTTAAAAGTGACTGCAGTCCGCACTCTCTTTGGATCCATTAATGTATCAATGGACTCTTTTAATCCCACCCTAAATCAGTTCCATCCCCGACCTCCTGGCTGGCACGTGTCCACACAATCATAGCTAAGCACTCAGAGTGGCCGTTAGATCATCATCTATCTCACCACCACCCCGTGTCTCTCCTGCACTTCCTCCTAAACATCCTACCTGGCTGACGTCCATGCTGTTGTCACAGCTCAGCGGCCGTACGGCGGTGAGATCATTGGCCCCCAGCAGAGTGGAGATGATGCCGTTCTGGTCCACCTTTCGGATCATGGTGGCATCCACAAAGTACATCAGGCCGTTTTTATCCACTGCGATACCTGTCAGAGCAAAGATGAACACCCTGAGTGACGACTCATAACTCAAACGCTGCGGGGTGAACCCATAGACGTTTTTAGTCAATTAAACTTCACTCTTTCCACCAGCTGAAAACAGATAGCAGCCCTGACAGCTGAATTGCTCAATGCTTCACCGAATGAGAGGGAAGAAAGTGATGGAGCGGGCATTGAACTGTTAGAGAAGTGTTAGTTTTCGGGATGAGTCATCGGAATGCAGAGCCGAGCTCATGCTCCTCCCAGAGGGCAACTGTAGACCGCAAGCTGATTCTTTAAAAAAGCAAAGTGATCCAGAGTACTCTGCTTCCTTCCTTAGTTACATCCCCTAGCTTTTCTTTGTCATCCCTATCTTTCTACTTTTCATTTGTTTCACTTCTTCAAGCGTTTACCAGTGGTGCAGTGTCAAGCCTATCAGTCTAACAGGCAGCAGGAATTCAGACAGGTGTGTTTGCATGAGGCAACTGTGCCCCAAAATAACTCGTAGGCGCACTGAGATACACAACAACAGATTGAGGGTAGAGAAAAAGGGCACCGAGCAAATGAGAGAGAGAAAGAGACAGAGACGGAGAGGAAACAGGCAGAGAGAGGGCGAGCTGATGTGCGATGGCTGACTTTCTCTGTGACAGGTTAGACTGAACCAGTGGCTCGTTGTCTTCTCCCTTTTCTACCATCTTCTCTCTCCTCAGACACACACATACATACGCACAAATACTGTATATACTAACACCAGCAGTCCCACATGTACACACACTTGTGTCACTGACGGAGAAATGTGACAGTGTGACATCCCTGACAGTTTGGTGTCACAATGTTCTCAGATCCAATGATCCACAAAAGAAATTCCATTAATAAGTTTAACATTAACCTGGTTTATAACCTCCTTCTGTCTCTGGCCCGCTTCAGTTGAGTCACAAGAACATTGGTTTGTAATAGAAAAATGTATTAATGATCAAGGAACATTATCGGCACCCTCAGTTTTTATCTGCACTGAGTTACAGATGATTATGTAAGCATAGAACTGTGTAAGAAAACAGATTTGAAAACAAAAGAAAACATGATTTCTATTTGCATACCTCATTGGGAATGAAAGTCTACAATTGATGAACAAATGATGGTTCTTTAATCATGACTAAATATAAAGGTTATTTCCTGATGGCATTATTGTCCCCACCAAGAGCTGTAAATAATGTCACTATATATTCCTCTGTTCTTTTTTTTTTAGATTGATCTTTTAATGGCTCAGACAGATTGATAGAAGAAAATTATGCCCGTCAGTTTCCCACAGCTAAAAGTGACATCTCTTTTTTTTCTTTTAATGCCTGAGCAACAACACAAAGATATTCAATTTTCAACATTTATAACAGATTTCAGAAGTAAGACTAAAATAATTCAAACATTTTGGCTTGATCATTTGACTAAAAGAAGTATACATAAGAGTAGTGGGTGATGTGTTTCTCCTGCTCACCTTTGGGACTCATAAGTGTCGCTTCAGTGGCCTTGCCTCCATCACCGCAGCGCTCATCAAAGGGCAGACACTGCTCCCCCGTCCCAGCCACCACCTCTGCATTGTCTGACAGCAGGCGGCCTCCCGTTAAAGAGCGGACTCTGTAAATTCTGCGGGAGTTGGTGTCTGAGATGAACAAAGCCCCAGAGACCGGATCCACTGCCAGGAAGTACTTATGGGTTGGATTATTACTGCAGTGACAGAAAGTGCATGATTTTAGAGTTACCTTATATGTTGTTGTTTTTCACTGAAAATGATTTCAGGTACTCTTTACTATCTCTATTGTTGCTGAAATGTGCAGAAGTGACTTCAAATGTATTGTGATAAAGATCTTACCTGTGTCGGAAATCTTTGTTCCTTCAAGCGAGAAAGTGAGATAAAAGCACAACAAAACAAATGTTAATTCACACAGTCTGTGGAGAGCAACCTACAGAGAGCAACACAAAGCAGGCTGTGGTGTGAACAGCAGATTTAACCATGGGTAAAAATACCCTGGAGAAACAGTTTCTTGTACAGTGTATAATTCTTCTTCCACCATGCTATCCCTAGTGTCTCACCTTATTTTTTTCTTTCTCAAGACAATATGCAATCCTACACCTTCTACATGCTGTAAACATCTGGACTCTTCCCTCTCTTCTAAAACTAACCCAACCAGCCTTTTTAATGTTATCCGTATTTATTTATTAAGTCCTCATTTTCTCTGGTATACACAATCATTTAACCTCTCCTTCCTACAATATACAGTATATTTGGGATATTTACCTTAGTTCAAGGATGCCGGTTGTGTTCATAGATGGGTAGACCCTTCGTACAAAGTTGAGATCCCCGACATAAAGACTGCCATCAGTGCCCATCGCCAAAGCAACCGGTGCCAGAAGCTTGTTGCCGTCTGCCAGGCCGTTACAGCTGGGGCAGGAGATGCTGCGTCTTCGTCCATTTCCCATGACGCTGGTCATTACTGGTGGCTGCTCCGTCACAAAGACGTTCTCACCACTTCCCTTGTGAAGGATACCTGGACAGGAGACACACGTAGATCAGGATCATTGTACAGTTGCGCTAGCTTTGTGGCTCTAGGGAGGGCACTGCCAGACAGCCAACGGGCTTGGTCACAACTTAGTCAGCAACAATTAAACATATTGCCACTACATTTTGTCCAGACATTCAGGGTGCATGGGGATAAAATCAAATGACTGTAGCATTTCCCTGAATTTTTATACTAGCATCATTATTAAGTTAACATTTGCACAAGGAAGTCAAATGTCACACCAAATATAGAACGGATCTCATTGAAATAAGGTACAGATTCATTCAAACCCTCTGAAAATGAACTGTGTCACACTGGTGATTCTTAAACTCTTGGTTTAGTTCTATGTTCAGGTAAAGGTTGGAACTTTTCCAGTACCTACCTATGAACTTCCCTTCATTCTCCTCCTAAACAGTATGCAGCTGTTAGCAAACTAACATGCTAAATTAAGACATTTAGTATAGTTAACATTATACACACTAAACACCAGTATGTTAGCATTGTCTGTGATAGCATGTCATCATCCTGATGACAACATTTAGTTGCTAGCACAGCTATATCTCATTAATAAAAACATCTCTTAACGTTTATGAAGAAACTAAGTCAAATCTACAAGGACACAATCAAAGCAAGCAGCCGATACAAGTTGCATTTCATTACTTTCTGTATAACATTAGTCATTTTGATGACCAGAGTAAAACACTGTGTTACTGCATCATTCCCATGAAAAACATGATTATACAATACTGTGCATGTGTCGATACATCCCCTCACTTCTAAAAATACCTCTGAACACCCTTGGGTCTCCACTTGTGTCTTTTCCATTAGAACATCAATTGTCGCAGCGGGTGAACATCAGAGCATCAGCCCCGTTATATTTCCATGCTTTTTACTGCACAGAGTTTAGATAATGGTAAAGCAGATGATGCATCAAGAATGACTCCCCATCCTGAATCAGCACCTAGAAAATGTACCTCTGCCCCTCTGTGGACACCCTCTGTTCGAGTACTTGTCACCGATTGGTCGGTGCACATGTTTACACAGCAGGGCTGGTGCGAGTGGATAAGGGCGTCAAACTAGGTGAGACAACACAAACGCTTCCTGTGAAAATCCTCACTGACAGGTAAAAAGAGGCGCCTGGCAGCTTCATGTGAACCACAGGAAGCACATTATGGTTTCCACACTCCCAAAGACAATAGCAGATTTGGTGAGATGTACAGTACTGTAAACCTGCTACACACTGGGAGCTAGATAAATTTAAACAATACAGAACATATGGAAGATACTGGAAAAGTCAGTGCTTATAAGTGTGTGTACATACCGCTGCGTGTGTTAAGTATATGATGCTTGTTTAGTGACCAGCCACCCAGATTGGTAGGATCCAGTTCGTATCCTTGCAGAATAGTTGTCCTCTTCTCCCAGAGGATGAGACTGGCACAGGATTCATACTCATAGCCGACGGATACTACATATAGGAGGGAGTAGAGGTCAGAGGAATAAGAACAAGTGATGAAGAAAAGAAAACTTAAAAGAAACAACAGGAAGAGGAAACTTCACGAGAGCACAACCTCCAAACTTAATTTAAGTTGTGAAACGTGTGATACACAGAGAATCTAGTTAGCACCTGTACTAAAATCTGCACTCACACCTACCTAACACCCTCACATCTTCTGCCAAGTCAATTAAAAACCTTGCTAATTGGGCAGATTACCCAGGCGACATTTAAACCTATAGGAGGGCACACAGGATGCCATGGTGAAAACTCAGCTGTAGAAAACAATGGGGCCCAATCAGACACATGTTCTGACAGAGTCTCTGCTGATTTGGCTAAATGTAGAAAGGAAGAAAGTAAGTAAATACGTTGGGGGGGAGGTAGATATGTTGAGACAATTCTGAGATTGTCTGTGTTCCTGTGACGTGCAGGATATAATGTATGTGTGACTGTATGTGTGTGCTGTTGTCTTTCTCCTTATTAAAAGGAAGAGTGTTAACACATCAGCTCCCACTTGAGTCACAGTGAAAGTGCTGTTTGCAGCACCTTTTCAACTTCAGCGAAAATAATAGTGTGGTATACCTGCAAATGAACCCATGCTTAGCGGAAAATAACATTACTGTAAACCATAGATGAGCGTTATGATTTTTGAGAAAGGTGAAATTACAGTTTATCCAGGGTACTAGGGGATCTTTGAGTGAATGTCAGTTCCCAAACCCCTCATTCTCAATGCCCCTCATGATTGCAGTCCGCACTGAAGCCCCAGATGTCCACTGCATCTGTGTCCTGACAGCCGTGTTTGCCCGACAGCATCTGTGAGCGACTGTGACAGCAGAGTGTAATAGCACTGAGGCTTCCCTGGACTCCTGCTTGCTGCTCCAGTAGCTAACTGCTAACTCACCCTGATGGCTAATAACCCTTC
The DNA here is from genome assembly GCA_020745685.1 of Tautogolabrus adspersus. Classification (NCBI taxonomy): domain Eukaryota; kingdom Metazoa; phylum Chordata; class Actinopteri; order Labriformes; family Labridae; genus Tautogolabrus; species Tautogolabrus adspersus. Next base: position 10,903,301 of record CM036540.1, read on the forward strand.
ACCGCAGTTACGGCTGGCTGACTGAACCACACGCTGCTTCAATGAAAAATAGACGTATGAATGAAAAAAAAAGGCACTTAACTGTGGCTATACTACGAAGTAGATGGAGGCTGGGTTTCTGGTGTATTATGTCTCCTTCAAGCTTCCTAATTAGCACTCCTTCCCTCTGTCATAGCCTATGCTACTACTATAAGAAAGGCTGTTAATCCACTGGGATAAAATTACTCTTTTCCCCCACATAGCTCCTCTTCTATCCATCCTTTCCACTCACCAACAGCTTCAGAAAGTCCGTAGACCCTCTGGCCGTATGCGTCAGTCTTATCCCAGATGTAGGTGTAGGCCAAGTTAGGGGAGGCGTGGAACCACTTTTGGAAGAGGTGTCCCTCCACGGCGACCATCAGGTGAACCTTGAGCAGCCCCATGGACACCACAGCTGGAGTCATGGTCACCTTGAGCAGGGAGCGGTAACCCTGTGTCCTGGAGCTTAGGTAGCACAGCTTTAGACTTGTGCCGGGCACCTCGATTTGCTCATGCAGCACCTGGAAGACAATGAAAGAAGACGACAGGAGAGAGGGATTAGGGGGGATTAGAGGGAGAGGGAGTAATGGGGGTCACGCTTCCACTCACGGCTGAAGGACAAAAAAGGGAAAAAACAATGGAAGAAATAAAGAAATAGAGAAAGAGGGAACAAATGTGGGGGAAAGCTATGGAAGCGAAAGGAGAAAGAGAGCTACAGGAGGCAGGTATACAAGAGAGTGACAAAGAGAACGAGGGGACCAGAAGGGAGATTAGCCGGCTGCCAGAGTTCAGTGGTACTGCACCTGTGTCTCCGGTATGATGGGTTTCTCCCCTGGCTTGGAGCTGAAGAAGGAGGAGAGAGGGGATGCAATCACAAGAGGGTCAGGCCTGACGAAGCCGCTCAGGTCACAGCCCGGGATCGTGTTCTCTTCTGTCTTAAGCACCAGAGTGTCCATAGCATAAAACTGGCTCCAGGGCAGCCACACTGTGCGCTCCTGGCTCAGGAAGGGGGCACGCTCGAACCGCAGAGTCAGAGATGCACCACCGTTAGCTATCAGGTCAAACCTGAAGAGGAAGAGGATTCGAATGAGGCACAGATGGGGAGTGCTGTGGTGGAGCTTTATATGGACTCACAGTGTTAGTGTTTGATTCTTCTAATAAAGCATTTACTTCACTGCTTTAGACAAAACAACCCCTGGAATAAATGTTTCTAATGTATTTCAATACGATAGAGCACACTCTTACAACATTTTAGTCTAGAAAGACTGTGTGGACAATAGTAAAAGCTCTGAAATATAAAATAACAAATTGTCTCACTATTAGTTTTATGGTCCAAATTATTTTTACACATAAGGTATCCACATTTGCTGAGACAAAATACCAAAGCTTTGTAAGTGTCTGGAAATGCTGTGGCGAAGAGCTTCTAACAACTGGAAGAAAAAAAAGCATTCATCAAAACGAAACAAGGTCAGACATGGACATTAGAACTGATGAGTAACTGCCCCCTGAAACACAAGGTCAATTAAATGTTACAAGAAGATTAGATGCTTCGGTGTCAGCTCAGCCTGACTGGGAGAAAATACTGCAAAGAAATCATCGGTTAGAGGAGGAGAAGAGTGCTTAAAGAACCTGAGACAGGAGACACAGAAGTTGCACATTTAGACGAGGTCAGTATCAGACTTTGAAATAACATGTTACGAATGTCAGCCGGACTAAAATTCGATACAACTTGTACATGTAGGAGGGGAGATTGGACAGAAAAGTCAAATTAAAGCAGCCTTAAACTGGTGTTCCTGCAGAAGGAATAGAAAGGCATGTCAGGCGAGTGCATTCAGGAAGAGACTATTCAAGTAAAGGAGTCAAAGTTTCTCTTGTGTTGTTGCTCTAAAAGTTTCTTTAATGACATCATTATTTGGTTTCACACACTGTAGCATGTATTCTTTAAGCAAACTTGTTCTGTAAAGACCTGACATGAAACAAATTCTATTTCCAGCATTTGTTCTCATTTCACCAGAACAATATATTTATTTTTATAATGTATTTGTCTTCCACTCTTATTTCATTCATTTTCACTTCAGTTATATGTTGTATGAATACATTTCCACTCAGGAGATTGTATTGTTTAAATTCTCAGTTGCATCGTTGTAAATACATTTACTCTTCCTTTATCTGAAATCCCCTTTCTTACCGTATCTAATTATTTCTGACTTAGCCTACTTTCCTCATGGGATCATTACAGTTTTCTAAATTAATCTAATCTAACCTAATCTAATCCAGTGTGATCTAATCTAATCCAGTGTAATCTAATTATTCGGCCTATGTGGTGAGGTAGTTGCAGAGATTCAGCAAGGAGTGCTGTGTGGCTGTTGTACATACATGCCATCCTGCCGTGTCAGCGTGTATCCATACTGGGGATAGTTGACAAAAGACACATTCACCCCCACCAGTGGGGTTCCATCTGTAGTCAACACCTGACCCCGGATCAGAGACGCCAAACTGGAAAAAAAAGAAAAGAGACAGAGTGAATGGGCAATAGTTAATCTATCAGCCAAAACTTTTCTAATCATCAATCATCTGGTTTGATTAATATCCCCATCTCTCAATCATCCAATTTAGCTGATCATTTATTGCTCTGGTCTTCCACCGCTCCTTAATTAGAAGCAAGCTCAAGCATTAGCTCATGTCAATCATGTAAACAAAACATGACAACGTAGATGGATGTGTGTGTATGCCTGTATGTGTGCGGGTGTGCCCTAGATAACGGATTCACACGTAGAATAACATTTAAACATTTAAGAGTATCATCACTTTGATGAGTTATTTCCTTTTGAATCATCTGATGTCGGTGTGTTTAAATGTATGCAGATGAGAATCAGCACCTTGGACAGTGTTTAACAGATGGAACAAGAATCTTGGCATGGCTTTGGTCCTGGACTACCAAACTGAAAACTATCTGATATATCTGAATTCTTAAAAGCATGTGTGAATACTCATTGTCTATGAAACAATTACAAACATGTTCATTGCTCAAATCGTGGGTGTAAACATACATGTATCCAATAAAATGTGCTTTATGGTGACCCACTAACCCTTTCTATAATGTTGAATTACAAGGCTGTGTGAAATTATTGGTTCTGATTGGCCAACTGGGCATAGCAAAAAGGGAATGACAGCTTTGCATCAGGGTCCATTCCATCCACTATAAAGTATCCCTTACATAAAGTACTAAAACATGTTAACAAGTTGGTGAAATATCTGGTAAAGCATATTTTATGTAAAAAATAGTGTTAATGTTTCAGTCTTTTTTATAGTCCTCCAGTGTTTTCTACTTGTAAGTGATTACATTTCCCTTGGAATCGTCCCACATCCACATATCCCTTCAGCCTCTGAAAGGTGAAGATACCCTAAATGCTGTTAAGCTTTATTTCTCTGGAAATATGTAAAACTTCAAGCTGGGTTTTGTAGTTTTGTTAAGGTCTTACTGCTGTGTGGTGAAGCTGAAGACAATAAACTTCTTATGTTAGGTAACTCTTTCCAATCATAGTCTACGTTTGGTGTCAAAGTCTGTGTTTGTCCAGAACTTCATTCTTGCTGTGAATATTCATCATGTGTGATTTGAGCCTGTGTTTGTGTATTTTTTTGCCCCACCTTGAGTTGAACGGGCTTTCTCCCGGGAGGATATGGGTGCTGTCTCGTCCCACAAGCATCTTGACGCGGTCGTAGAAGGAGCGGACGCGGACCTGGGACACTGGGCTCTGCTGGATGACTGTGAGAGGATCCCTGGAGCCCCGACACAGTGGGCTGTTCTGACAGGGACTCTGGATGCAGCAGTCTGGGTCCATGCAGTCTGTCAGTCCATCTGAGAGATAGAAAATGGAAAAGGATGAGATGGTTGTGCAAGGAATGCAAAAAAAGCTACCCCTACTCCTTCAATTATTTTTGTATATTTTGATAATAATTTGATAAAGGGTTCCTCTCATGAGACCTCTATCTTAATTCTTTCTGGTTGTTATTGATTATTTTTCTCTATCATCCTTTATTCCTTGGACCAGCAATCTTTTCCACACCAAATTTTCTCCCACTTCACCTCCTTCGTTGTCCTTGTTATCTGCACAGGAGGTCTCCATGGCAACACTGCAGCCAGGGCCCCTCCAGCCTGTCTGACATTCACAATGCCAACTCTGCTGCCCCATGGTGCACTGTCCGTTCCCGTTACACAGGTTAGGGCAGCCGTCTGCATGGACAGGATGGAAAGAGGGGGAAAGGCAGGTGAGAAGGAAGAAAGGAAAGAGGGGGGAGGGAGAGAAGCAGGGTGATGCTTGATTTCTTTATCAGTGATACACAGATGAACGCACACATTCTTACAAACACACACATAGACACATGCTCATATGGTTACAATAGACCAGTGAGGTTACTCAATTTAATAAACCACATGGTAGCAAAGTGTAAGTATTGACTGTTCAAGAATCAATCTAATGCAGCAGGTCGATTTCCATACACACATTCCTATCTTGTCTCTGCACCTTTGGGATTGCTGCTGTCGTGTGTGTTTGTGTTTGTGGGGAAAAGTTGGGTAGATCACTTGATACACTTACTTAATAGAACCCCACCAGATCCCCTCTCTCTCTCTCTCTCTCTCTCTCTGTCTCTCTCAACCCACCTCTCTCTCTCTTACTTATAATTCAGTGTAGGTAATGGGATTGTGATGGCCTCAGAGTAACGCTTTCTCATGAGAGAATGAGATTATGTTCAACGGAGTGTGTGCGTGTGTGTGTGTGTGTGTGTGTGTGTGTGTGTGTGTGTGTGTGTGTGTGTGTGTGTGTGTGTGTGTGTGTGTGTGTGTGTGCATGTCTATGAACTAATAAACCTTCACTTTAGCTTATGCAAAAAAGCCCTACCAGAATCTGAGGGCCTGGAGCCAAGAAAGTTCCTTAACTAGCATAGCAAGGCCACCCTCAACTCGAGAGTGACTTTAAGGCACAGAGAAGCAGACATTTTGAGGGAGTGTGGATAAGGAAATTTGCAATTACAGAAGGCAGTACCATTTTGCCACTAGACATATCTGGTAACTTTTTGCTGGGTGTAATCTTAAAGAAAATTAAAAGGAATACTTTGACATTTTGGGAGAAAAAAAAAGATTGTGGCCTTTTAGTACAGAGTTACATGAGAAGATCCAAACCACTTGTGCCCATTCAAAATAAATAAAGCCAGAGCGTTCAGTTAGCTTAGCTGCATAGACGTAAAACGACTAACCTGACTCTGAGTGGAGGAAACAAAACACATCCCAGCACCTATGAAGCTCACTAATTAAAATGTTATATTTTGTTTTTTAATCACTACAAAAAATAACTCCAAATGTGTAATGTGTAAAGGTGTCATAACTGCAGGCAGCAGTGACTTACTGAGGTAATGAGGTACCTTTCTGCTTGCCAGACAATCGGCACAATTATTCAAGGAAGTTATTGTTCTCAGCAAAATAAAATTGTGCAGTGAACCCTCATGATACAATTGTTTGCTTTTCACATTAGAAAAAACAAAACAGGCAGGCTCGTTTCCTCTGTTTCCAGTCTCTATGCTAAACTTAAGCTAACTGGCTGATGACTCCAGGCTTACATTGACTTGACACATATTGCTAAAGTGCTCACAGACACCAAAAAGATGGAGCACATTCCACCAGTTCTTAAATCGTTGCCGTGACTTCCTGTGTTCCCAAAGGATACATTTTAAAATCCTATTACTTGTTTTTCAAATCACGGGTCTAAATTCCTGTCAGACCTACTCACACTGTAAGGGGCACCCAGACCCCTCAGGATGTCTGGGGCATGTCTTCGCCTCACTGTGCCCAGAATCAGAACTAAGCAGGCTAAGGCAGCTTTTGCTTTTTATGCCCCCCCACCTCTGGAACAAACTGCCTGAGCATCTGAGGTGTGATAAAACAGTTGGCTCGTTCAAATCAGGGCTCAAAACATTTCTGTTCACCGTGGCATTTGAGTAAACCACGGCTGTTAATAGAAACAATTTGCCTGCCGTGCTTTGTGTTACTTACTGACTTTTAGTAGAAACAAGTCTCTTTTTACATTTAATCAATTACATTATTAAATTCTTTTTTACAACATTTTTCTTTCTTTTTTTACTGTTTTTACACACCTTGTTATCATCTTCTTAGAACATTGTGATAGCGTGTTCAGGTGTACATGATATGCCTGCGTGTACGCATGTTTATTTTAATGCCTGTGTATATGTATGTATTTAGGCACACATACTGTATGTTTGTGTGTCGTCTAATTTGTGTTAATGGTGTATACCCTGTGTCTAAATGGTGTATTTCTTATATGCACACATATTATTTTGTAAAATGTATTAAACGTCATCAATTTCTCATCTAACTCTTGGCAATAAATTCTATTACTGTGTTTTAAAAAAATGGCATGTGAGTCCTGAAAGAGGGCTCTTATTAGAAGTAATTGCACTAAAATTGGGGTTAAAAAACATCGGCTAAATTCCAAGAAATACCTCCTTTGTTTCGGAAAGCTTATCACAACTTTTTATACTGATGAGACCATGTTCCCATCAATATATATATATTTGTTCAAAAAGGTTTTTAAATTCCTGGTCTGACTTTCCATTTTCCTCAATTGCTCTAAATTGAACCTCAGCTCAAACACAAGGCTGTGTGTTCTCCACATTATCATTTATCAGGGAGAGGGGGAAAAAGGCATGATGACACACGATGACAATGTTTTCTCCCGCAGCACAAAGAGCCCCAAACAAACTTGTCACAGTGATTTCCTTTTCAATAAATGAGAGAGCAGGATGAGACACTTTTAAGTCTACCCACGGGAGATGGAGGAAAAGACAAGGTTGACTGATAAAACAATATGTGCATGCACGCAGTGGCACTTACTCACAGCCACACACACACACACATACACACACGCACGCACACACACACGCCTCACAGTAGGACACACCCTGGAGATATAACCTGACATTTCCCACTCTGTGTGCCGACACAGGGTGAGGAAGGACAGAATAACCCAGTGAGAGATTATGAATATGAAATGCTTTTCATCGAGTCCTGCTCAGCAGATTAATGAACATATTTTCACTCAAGTTACACTGTAGGATTTTGCCCTCTAACAAATCGCTTCATCAATAAAGTCATGCATTATGAAAACAAATAGTGCAATCTAAACGGTGTCAGCGGCTAAATTAACAGGCATTTCACCCAGATTGGCATTTTATCATATGTCTCAAACACCAGGCGATGAGGGAAAGTCAACAAATGACTTTGAAAAAGACAGGGAGCCAACTTGTTTGAACTCCAAATAAGAGGCGGAGAGGGGAGGGGAGGGGAGGGGAGGGGATGTAGAGAAGCTTAACCATGTTTTTCAGCTCAACAAGAGGAATCAGATCAAAGGTTTTTATCTTTAATCATTACCATTTTCTGCATCAGGGGACTGCTCATGACGCTGTATTAACAGTCAGGCTGGAATAGATTGTCCCTTAGTATTGAGCTCAGGGAACAAAGGCAGTTAGCGGTGATTGCCTGTTAAATGGAGTTGCCATTTAAAGCAGCCAAATACTTATGAAGCACCCGGACAGGACAATCCATAGTGGGCATTGATCGGCTTGCCTGGGCAGGCCGGCATGAGGCTCCTCTCTCTTTAATGCCATGGCCTAGTCGATACCCCCTCATACTAACTAGAATAAAGTGGGATTTCAGAAACTATTAAGTCCACCCTCCCCACTAATGTGGTTGGACTGTGATGAAATCCCCTTAAAAAGTAGAAGAAATTGCCTTGGGTTATGGGTCAGCGCACACTCTCTTGCGTGGTGTGCTCTGTGTGAGTGTGTGTGTTAGTGCGTGGGGAGGGGGGGGGGGGGGTATCAGGGAATATGACTGGATAGAGAATGAACTTTGTAAAACTCAAAGGAAGAACGCAGAAAGAAAGTGTGAGAGAGAGCTATAAAGTGAAAGAGACAGAAAAAAGGAGAACAAAGTGCATCAAGAAATTGGAGTCTCAAGACTTTGTGCTAAAAGTCTCACCATATTCCCTGTTTCCAGCTCGGTGTCTTCTAAAGGTCATAAAGTAAAGGTCACAGCCATAAATCCAAGACCTCAGCTTGTAGATGAACCAGATAACTCTGCGCTATCTCAGATAAACCTCCACTCATCTGCTTCTCCTGTTTCTAATAAGCTACCTTTGAAATTACAGTGATTGTTTTAGCCCACATGTTCTTTGACCTGCTTCCTTTTGACTCCATCTGTTTCTTCTTTACTCTCTCTCTCTGTCTTACTCCCTCTTTAACCCTGCGATTTACCTTTTCTCTGGGCCGGCTCTTCATAAAACAATGAGAGCTATTCCATTAAGCATAGAGGGTGAGAGGACACTCTCAACGGTGCTCCAGGGACCTGTACTGTCAGGCAATCTGTGCCGCTCCGACAGAGGTTCAGCTGCGGGGCTATCTATTAAGTATTCTTGCTGTGCGTGTGAGACAACTCACCCTAGACCTGCAGCCTTCTCCGTTTGTGACGATGTCTTAACCTTAGCCATGATTCTGTTTATCTGTGTGTGATCTGACTAAACTCTGTGGCTTTTTTTTTTCTCGGCTAAGGCTGGAGGGGATGGGTTTGATGAAAAGATACACAATCTGGAATTAATCGCTGAGTCACACACGCACAATCAAACACCAACATGTGCACATAATCTAATTTTATTAGCAGCTCTACCATGGCCACAACTTTAACAGCAAATACCCAAACGTGAACACGCACACACTCAACAGATTTGTGTGTTTTGATGACACACTACGGCCTTGCATCAGTGGCCTATGAAATTCACCAATTACCTCAAAAGTTCTTTACGGCTTTCATCGTTTTCCCCTCATGTGAAGCAGCTGTGTTTATGCACATCATGACTAGAATACCTTAACAGAATTATGGGTTTGTGTTTCCATATTAAATATATGGAGGAGACACACACACACCACACACACGCACACGCACACACACACACACACACACACACACACACACACACACACACACACACACACACACACACGCATGCACATCCACACATTCACAGCACAGCCCCTCAACACTGCTGATACCACACTCGGCTCTATGGTACCCCACAACACATCTAGGCTCAATGACAGCAGGCCCCAGTGTAGCACACTGCTGTAAATAGGAGTGTGCTACACGTAGGGAGTTATCATTGAGGCTGGCACCCTAATCTATGGACAGATAGCACCACAGAGTCTACAGAGCCAAGCCAGGCCAAAAAACCCACAAATGCAGCAGCTAGCTTCTACCACCACAGGCTAAGAAAACAAAACACCAGAGTCAGATACGGTACCTGCTTTGTCAACCATGCTCCCATGGTCTGCAGTGGGAGAAAACGTGCAAAAAGGTAAGAGATGGGGAGAGTATTTCTTTTAATATAAATGCAAGCAACATCATGCAGAGCTGAAATGAACAACAGGCAAGTTGGGATAAGCTAACACTGAGAGTTTCTGGTGCTAGTGAAAGTGTGCTTTGCGCCAAGCTGAGGCCTGACAACTCTTTCATCTTGGGCTGATGCTGCAGTCAAAGCTGCCCTACTTTCTGATGGGGGAAATGCAGAGATCATAAACTGTTATTCCCCTGTGCGTGTATATGTGTTGGCGTGCGTGTGCGTACGTGTTTATACGGTTGCTTGGTGTGTGTTTTAGTGTTTGTGTGTGTCTCAGATTGCAATCACAGTGCTTGTGGTGACAAGAAAATCAGACTTTTTTTGTATCTAAAGGCACTGTGGGTGAATCAATGAAATCTAGCACTCATCCATCCAAAGTGACAGTGATGACAACATGAGGAAGTGACTGACTGACATAAACACACACTTGCACAACTGTGTGCACACACAAGCACACTAAAACACACACAAACAATGTGAGAGAGATACTTTTGATCACAGTGAGGTGAAGAGTTATACCTTTCATCTCATAACTTTGGTGTTTCAAAGGCCACAGAAACTAAGACTCCTGGGGTCTCAAGATGAGTGGGAACCTAAAAACGGCTAAACCATATTCTTTTGTAATCCTCCCACCCCCACTTCTAACAAGCTTGCTCCTCTCTTATCTGTCGCCCACCTCCTACGTCAGCCCCCCCTCTACAAATTACCCAAGGTCTCCCTTTTGCCTCCCTTTTCTCATTTCCAAAGAAGCTACCTCTTTTGTCTGACTAGGTGCTTGTGTTTCTGTGCACACCCAAGTGTTGACAATAGGACACACATCAAACACAGTTCCTCACACACACACACACACACACACACACAGGTATACACAGAGGGGCTTACCGATGGTACAGTGCTCTCCGTTCCAGCCCTGGTGACACTGGCACTTCCCGTCCTTGCAGGTTCCGTGTTTGATGCAGAGCGGGTTGCACACACGCTGGTCACAGCCTGCGCCGGTCCAGCCCTCCTCGCAGCGACAAGCTCCACCCATACATACTCCATGAGTCCCACAGTCAACTGAGCACACCTCTGAAGGGAGCAAGAATTATTTTTGTTAGAAACATTCTCCAAAGATTCAAAACTTTTAAGGTTTACATTTAAAATATTGTCTTTTTAACACATAGCACTAATTGTGTAGCATGTAGGTCGAAAAATGTCTAAATCTTTGAGATGTCTGGGCTACAGATAGTCCTATCAGTTGATTAAACAACAAGTTTAAATATTATTTTTGAACAATGCCATTGAAATAACACATTATGCTACCAGGACATCTACACACTTCAACTTTAAACCCTCAGTTTCAACCTGCAAATGGAAATCTATGTGTGACTATAACAAATAACAAATTCAACTTAATAAGATTCTCCAACAAATGCCTCGAATTAGAATCAGTGACTACAGTTTTTGAAAACAGGGTTTGCTTCCCAAGCCTCCATTCCAATCAGTGTTCGGGAGACTCAGATTGGTGCATGTGGTGTGATGTGACAATCCCGCTCATGTATTCAGGAACCCAGCTGTGCGAGAATGAAGCATATACAGATGTTTAGAAGCACACTTGCTGAGGGATCCTGCAGTGTAGAACAATGTTGTCTTTATTAAAGTTAAGTATTGCTTCTCTCATTACTAATACTGGAGCTCTGTTTGATATGCGGAGATGGGATGCATTGTAGGGCTGGCATGGTGAAGGCTGCTGTCTCTCTCACTGTGGTAGTTTTATGAATATAGAGGTATAGACGGTTGAAGTCAAGTTTTTCATAGACATCTGATCATGAGCTCTTTTTTTCCCAGAGATACATTTTGTTTGTCTAAATCCTTCCAGGAGAAGGAACATAATCCCCAGCAGGGATTTATGATGATTATGTGTCTTCCAATTTCTCCTCCTGCCTTATACAGACACTATTCAATCTTAGGTTAACTACATGTGACACCATCTACAACACAAACACATCTGCAATGTTCATATTGACATTAACTGCTTCATTATACTGGAATCTCCTCATTGACTCACGTGAGAATCACTTCCAAAATTCTGTTAATAACCTAGAGAGCAAGTGAAACATATTTCACATTTCTGACATGCTTGCAGACAACAGAACTTCCTTTTCATTATGTTATAGTGTTCCTTTAGTTCCTGAAAGATCAACATCAGTGATGCTTTACTCTGGCTTTGTTGTGTGGAACAAATGACCTGAGATCTGTCACAGCTGTGTTGCAGAAAAAAAGTTTCCCTATTGTCCTCTTCTTATGTTTGGTTGCTGTGGAAGTGTGTATGTTTTTATCTGTGGGCGAGTTGCGGGGGTATGTTCACTGTTTGTTGGTGTTGTTTGTGGGTGGTTATTCTTCCTGTTTCTTTGTTTCCTTTGTTGTCATTGCTCAGTTTTTTTGTATTGCATTTATTATTTATTATATTATTTTATGGATGTTTCATGTTGCTACTGTTTTGAACAAGCTATTGTAATGAAATGTTTTTTATACAGAAGAAGGGACTTGCTTTTCCCATTTTGGATGTTAACCACTACCCTGTTAATCGTAAAAAAAGCTGTAATACCCATACTGTCAGCGACAGTCAACGGGGAGAGATGATTTTATATAGCATTGACAGTAAAAAGCTGTCGCAGTTTGTTGCGGTTAGCTCCAATTTGGCTCAGCTAGTATAACAGTTGCTGTATCCTCTTTGGCAGCATGTTTAAGTGTTTTTTTGGTCTTGTTAGTTTCATACAAATACAGTTTCAAACCAAAGTAGTATGAAATAAAATGCTACGCTAATTAGCTTTGTATCCTCAGGGGCTGCAACATATGATTGAGAGAGGAGGTTGGTTTCCCTTTTTTTGTAATTATGACACTCAAATCTCCATCTTTACTCCATCTCTATCACTGCACTTGTACTCACCCATAGAGCAGTCAGGTCCCATCCAGTTGGGGTCACAGCTGCACAGTCCCGTGTCTGGTATGAAGGCCCCGTGGCCATGGCACTGGTCTGGGCACTGGGCCCTGGGCAGCTCACAGTGCAGCCCTCCCCAGCCTGGCTTACAGTGGCACTCCCCATTCACACAGATGCCATTGTTGGAACACGTCGGATCCAGGCAATCCACTGCATTAAGCCAGAGATACACCAACGTGGGAAAAGAATACAGAGAAAACAAAAATGAACATGAAACAACACAAGCTAAGAAATGTCACATTAGAGCTGATGCTTCAAACTAAATTAAATATTATGGGTTTTTAACAAAAAAGGCATGTGGCAAAGGACATATTTTCATTCTTTGTGTGCAAAGAAAGATAATGAAATAAAAGAAAATATTACCAGGCATATTACTAAGGCAATTAAAGCACACAATAATGAATAGCTGAGTCGATAATTGGGGCAGAGCAGCAAATGCATTCCACTCTGAAAGAGCAGTGAGCCGCGCTGACACATTATTAGGTGTGAGTGCTTGTGTATGCATTAGTGTGCATGCACGTATGTGCTAATACATGAGGGAGAATCTGACACTGTCAGTCTGCCAGGTTGACAGGCAGCTCAGAGTCCGAGCAGTGAGTGAAAACCAATTTGACAAATTACCTCCTCCCGGCAAAGCGCCCACCCACCCCCTCCTCTGGCGTCCTCTCATTGCTCTGTCCCGGTTGCTCCCACTTTCTCTCCCTCTCTCTTTCCTCCTGTCCTCTTTGTCTGACACCTCTCCCTCCTTCACCTCCTCCCCCTCCCCAGGCATGATTGACCCCGCAGCTCCACGTCCGCACACACACGTTCATAATACCACGCTCTGGCACAAAACATCGTCCCCTCCATTTCTGTTTGCCTGGCAGAAACTGGGGATCACAGCTATCGATTTTCATGTCGCCGGCACTCCAGGTAAATTGTTTGAGGGACGTTGCTGTGATGAATATCAGATTTGAGACCAGAGTAGAGGGTAGAAAAAAAATTGGATGCGAGGGAGATGGAGAGAAAAAAAAATGAAGAGCAGGAGAAACTGCTGACCTTGTTCTCCGGCCCTGGACCTTGCCTTCTTCTGTCTCTCATTTTGCTCCTCTCTTCCCTTTGTCTTTCTTTCCCTCTCTTCATCTTCACGCACTTGGCACACTGTGCTCTCTGTTCTTCCTTCTTTTTAAGTTTCCTCTTTTTTTACAAATTCACCTCTGACTGCTGTCCTGACTTCCAGTCCATCTCTAATTCCTCGTTTTGGCTCTCTTTTTTATAGCTTTGTGATAACAGAGAATGTGGGGCCTGATCCTTCTTAACAAGGATCAATAGAAGCAATTTCATACCTTAATAAAATGTCTGATGTGTTTGGCTGCAGTGCCATACTTCATCTGTGTATATGGAGGGAAAGGACACTCAGTCAGAGGAAGATTATGCCATGATGAGCTGTCTAAAGGGAGTTATGTGGAGTGTGTGTATGTTTCAGTGGATGTGTAAATCTGTTTGTTGTGGTTCAAACATTCATTTGTGTGTTTTAAAATAATCAATCTGAACTTGTCAACACCCACAAACATAGGCCGTTCACAAATCTGACACAAATAAAACCATCACACATCTTCTAGGACCACCATCCCATAACCCTGCCTCCTCTCACCCTCTGCACAGCTCGCTCCTTTGTAGCCGATGGAGCACACGCAGTTGCCATCAGTGCAGGCGCCATGGCCGCTGCAAAGAGGGTCGATGCACTGCGTGACGGGGACATCACACTCAGGGCCTTTCCAACCGCTGTAGCATACACATGAGCCCTTGTCGTATTGGCCGTTGCCACTGCAGAGCACCGGGCACGCCGCTGGAGGACAGGGAGGAGAAGAGGGAGAGATTAAGCCAAGTGCGTGACAAAAGGAAAAACAATTAGCAGCCTTTTTAGAGATTCTCAAAGCAGTGAAGAGCCACGCCGCCCACCCACACACACCCACACACCCCTAACCCCACCCGCACTGAGGGTGAATAGAGTGGTTAAGGGGCCTGCGAGTGGCAATGACATGAAGAGTAATTACAGGCAGAGGTAACTAAACTATTCATCAAAGCTGTCTATCCCAGGTGAGCAGCAAGCCAGGGAGACGTTAGCCGGGGGAGCTGCCATTCATCATCAGTCATCTTGTCTCAGCTCCACCTAAGGCCACACGCCATCTTACCGCTCCTAATCCTCTCTACCCGCCGCACAGAGCTGAAATGAGCCTGCTCGTCTAATTAGACGCCAAGAACGACTGAGTTTTTACGAGGGGAGAAACACATTTGCAAAACAGCAAATACCTTTGGAGCAGTCCATGCCGTGGAATCCCGGGAAGCAATGACACACACCAGAATTACACTCTCCGTTACCATGGCAATTGCGCGGGCACTCTTGCACTGAATCTGTGAAGGAGACAAAGTGAGACAGAGGAAGGGGAAAGAGGGGAGGGGTGAGAGAGTTTTGATGGCAGGCATAGAAAGTGTTTGATTAAAAAATTGGCACCGTTCATTCTTTACGATACTGCAAATCGAGTCAAGGTGCTTTGAGTCCACTGTCACGTAGACATCAAAAGAAAATGCCATCCTTCAAGATACCATGCATTCCTTTAAAGTGAATTTTCATGGTGAAATGCATTTTGCATCAGCCTTTCTTTGAAATGCTATCCATAACCCATCTGTAATATCTCTCCACAGTGTATTCCTGAACTCTTTGCTCCTGCTCTTTCACCCCTTCCCCCCTATTTTCTGGCACTCTTTTTGTTTGTTTCTGCCTCACTCGCGGCACTTCAAGGTCATTAATACTTTATCCAGGTGTGTTTTTTGGTGCAACTAGGCAGATTTTAGCTGAACTTTACGAGAGTGTTTCTGGCCTGGTGCGTACGTGACTTCCGTGCTTCATCCACCCTCTACTGCCTCTTAACCCACTTATCAGAGTAGAACAGTTTGGTAGAAGGAAACAGGGTCAATGCGCAACATAAGGAGGCATTTTGGACTTTTAATTCGTCCATTCCGCCTTCCATCACATTCATTCCAGCTTCCACTCATCTTACACAAAGCATTACTCATCCCATCCAAACTGCCCTTCCTCTCGCACTTCCTCAATCCTTTTCTGTCCTCGGCAATTTCCCCAAAAATCTCAGCCCCCCTAGTCTCCCTCTTACCCTAATGCCACCCTGTCTTTCAGTTCCCTCTTCAGCTCCTCCTCCTCCTGTCCTTCACTCCACTTCACTCCATTCTGGCTTTGCCCCTGCCATTATGTCTTTCCTCCGGCTCCCCCTCTCACTACTCACTCTAATTCTGCCCTTGCTGCCTCTCCTTCTCTCCTCCACTCCTACTGGAGATAGCTCCACCGCCAGATATTGACAGTGAAGGATTCTTTCCCTCGGCTTGACTCTTTCTATCCATCCTCCTTGTTCTCACACTCATGCTTCCAAATCAATTGGAATTATTTAAGGGTGCCGTTTCAGGTCCACATAAAAAAAACAACAACCAATTTACATGGTTGTAGTGGTATCTATTTGGATTCTTCTTTGTTCTGGTTTCAGATATGGTACGAGACAATTTATTTTTATTGTTGTTTGTTATTTTCTTCTTCTCACATGAACAAACACCAGGGAAGTGATTCTACACTCTGACAAAACAAGTTGTTTTTTGGTTTTTGAATAGATTCTATCAATTTATTCTTCGATGTTCTGGCAAAAACAAATCTCACTAAGCGGTCCAGCCTGCTTGACAATTTTGCTATAGTTGTGTTGCTATTGGCAACATTGTGCACATTCCACTGATGTGTGTTTTTGCACCCTGTGGATGTGTAAAAACTTTGACGAAATGGGAAGAATATGCCACCATGTCCCTCTTAAAGGGAAACTCAACTAACTCTGCACATCAAAGTCTTTCTACAGGTGTTGAGTGCTACTACAGCCTATGATTAAAACAATTTTTATTAAGCTTTTTGTGACTTAAGTGATGTCACATGAGTCAGTATCAAGCAGAAACCTCCAGTGTTGAGAAACCGAAGCCAATGTGCAAGTCTCCATTGGAGCCAATATTTAAATGTCTTTAATAACAGTAGAGATAAACAGGTTTACAGCCTGCTACAAAAACTGTTTCATCAAGCTAATTTCTTTGTTGTAACTGTACAGGGGTTGAATTATTTTAGAACTCCTCATTTTACTGTTAAGGCTAAGGGGCGTGGCTGATTTGACTCACAGTCAGACACGTTGAAGCTGTGTGCCAGGAGGCTGTACTTCACTTTAGCTAAATCCTGTTACTGACCATAAACGGTAGACTTTTCTTATTTTTCTATTTCATCATTTGGGATATATGCTAGCTAGATACTAGCTAAATGCATATTCTGCTGCTTCTCAATGAGCTGGAAGTTGGTTAGAGTCAGCATTTCCAATATGGCAACCATCATTGTAAGGCTTCATAATGTATCTCCAGAAACTAATGGTAAACACCACTGAGACTACGTCTATGTTTTATACAGTATATGGTCAGTTTCTATTGAGGCTGAAAACTTCATGTCTAGAATGAAGAAAATATGACTTTTGAGAAAGAACTGAACTTATCAGCCCTCTGTGGCCTGCTCCTGGACTCCGCTTGAGGCTAGTAGCTCAAGGCTACATTAGTTGTTGCTAGCATAAAATGCCTGCATATGAGACCCACTTGGTTTTGAAAAGGAAGCGACATCAGTGGAGAAGGAAGGAAAGATTTCGGCTTCAACAGCATCATTTTTATATTTTACAAAAGAACTGTCCATCAAGAGACTGACAGTGTTATACTGTAGGAGTGCGATGCTAAATCATTGGAGTACTCCTTAAATCAGCATCAATTGTAGCGTATAGCCACTTCTCCCTACTTATTCTGTTTTTCTGAATGATGGTGCTAAAGCTCCTCTTACCTACCAACCTCACTTTCACCCCTTCAATTTTTCCCTCTACCCTCAACCACAAATGCTGCCTTTGTCTCACCCATGATGTTTGTGCTGAAGGAAACGGTTTCTCTCTCCCGACCATCGTTGTAGAATGCCAGATGCCAGGCACCAGCGTCCAGGTACTGGACAAACACCGCCTCATTGAGGACCACAGTTTGGATGCTCCTCCTCTCCCGTGGAGACTCCACCACGCTCCATTTCTCCTTCCCGTCCAGGCGCTCCATATAGTCATACTGCAGGAGAAAGAAACAAAGAAAGAGAGAGAGGTTTAGGTTGAATGAAAGTGTGAATGCAAGTATAAAATCTATGATTCAACTATGAAGTGCTGTGCTGGCACTTTTTAGACTTTGAAAAATGACCCGTAGCTGTATATATAGGGAGATTAAAATGTAAGGGAAGTAAGTGTGGCTGGAAATCTCCAGAGAAGCATGAAGAATGTAACATAGAGATCCTAGAGGGCTGTCAGTCTTTCTGGGTTTCTGGAAACATTGCAAAAGTGCTTTTTATTGCACTACAGGAGCCACAACTTTCATGGTCTTTAGCAGCTTAAGTCAGGTCAGCCAGTGAAACGGTAGCAATAATTCCATTCTAAAAATCAAATCTGCTGTTAATTGAATGGTTTCTAATTAATAAGAGGCAGTAAAACTTACATTACTGTGAAATTTAATTAGGGGTAAATCCTAGACTGAATGAGTTTTTTTTTTTTTTTTTCAAACAACTGTTATAATGAATCACAAATGAATTTGAAGATGTCCCTTGACACAGGCCAGAATCTTATAATTTATCTTCCATTTTAGCTGATCAATATGAAGATAAAGGGTTCCTAATGACAAAAGGATCATTCTGAGATTAATCCATTAGCCTAAAGGTTTAGAAGATGAAGAATCTACATTTGCTCTTACTTGGTTCTAGATTTTACCTGTGCGTGTGAAGGAGGCAGACCCTTACGGATGTACACTCCGAACAGAGCGTCTTTGCCGAGGGAGATGTTGAACTTGAGGAACTGGGGCAGGCTGAGGTGGAGCAGGGACCTCCAAAACACTCCTGGAGGGACTTCCTGGGTCACTCGCCTCCCGACTTCGATGTTTCCTGTGTCTATACTGCTGTTCCTGCCTGCCCACGGACCTGGAGCGAGGGGGAAAGAAACTGCATAATCTGTGATTATATGCATTGATTGTCGGAGTCAATAGTTAATCATCACAGTTTACTAGAAATAATCTGCTGTAAAAATTCATGGCCATTGAATAGTAGAGGACAAGCCCCATTAGCTCTGCAAACTGTGCCTACAGTTTATGCAACAATGATTGTTGGTACATGCGACAGTGGGATGCAAAATGATGCCTTTGTAGAAAAAGCTGCAAGACTGTGGACTTTGTTGTCTGGACTAAAACGAGAGCGGGATCATAGCACTGCAGGGCACAGCTGTCCAAGCAGACTCACAGACAGGCACGCACACAGAAACACACAGCATCCTGCAATCAGGTCAGTAATCTAACAGAGCAGCGCATTGGGGCCCAGACAGAAAAAAAGAGTGTTGGCTATGTGTGTGTGTTTGTGTACGTTTGTGTGCAGAACAGAGAAAAAGTAAAAGAAACAATGAGAAGAACAACAGCAGCATCTGGCCTAGACGGCTGGGGAACACAACACAACAGTCCTCTCATTAATACAGAATACAGACACAGAGCAGCAGCCCACACGTACCTATAGTACATGCTGTGTGTGTTACAGAGCGAGATTGAGCGAGAGAGAGAAGAATAGATGGAGAACCGCATGGGGGCCTTAAAAGAAACAAGGGAGGGGGGCGATGCAGTTGGTGTTTTACTTCGCTGCTGACTGAGACGATAAAGCTAGCTCGACACAACTCAGCGGAGTGGTTAAACAGCCCATCCTGATAGCACAGCTCGTACTGTGGCATGAATTATGAAAATATTATAGTTGGTTTGAGCCTGTTTGGGTGTAAAATAAATCTACCAGACTGTTTTAATACCTGACTCAGAGCAGAGGCAGCCTTTAAAAGCCTTGAAGGACAAGCATGGTGTAACTTAATATTTCATTTTTTGTTACAAACAAATCAAACACTGTTGTTGGTCTGTTTTTCAGTACATTCTGAATTTACTTTCCTGACTGTGGCACTCAGCCCAAAGTCAATTTGTTCCTTCTGACGACATAAATCTTCAAAAATAGGTCAGACTATAAAGCTTTAGGTTAGGAGAATATAAATCGTTCATGGCTGGGGACTATTTTTAGTTGCAGATTAATACACACTTTGCATGCTGGAGTATTTAGACTGCCAGGGCTGTGCATGTGGTTTTGAATCAAAGTTAACCAAAGCTTATTTTCTCTCACTTTGATTTGGTTCATTTATGTTCGTTTTTAACAGTTTTTTTGGACAACAATGGAGAGAAAGCATTCGTTTGCAGCATATATCATTGTATGTTTTGGTTCTCTTCTGGCATTTTTGTGACAGTAAGCAATAAACATTTTTTTTTTATAAACCACATTCATTGGAGAGAAGGTTGTAACGTCTTCCAGACCTGAGTTTTGCCTAGTAACTCGACATGCACAGTGAGGTTTTTTTCCAAGAGGGTTATGTGTGCTGTAGTTCATACCTCTGCCTCCAGAGGGCAGCGTGGCCACATCACTGTTGACAGGCAGGCCAGCTCCCAGTCCGTTGTTCAACACCGGGCCGTCGGACGGCTTCAGCTGCCAGTTCAAACCCAGCAAGTTGATTGCTGCACACAAAGGAGAGATGGAAGAGAAAGGGAGAGAGAGAGAGAGAGAGGAAAAAAAAGAAGCGAGTGTGAGGACAAACAGTATGACTTGTATTGGGAATTGTCTCTGAGCCTAGTATAAAAAAAGCAACACTTGAAAGCTCATCAAGCCAAAGAAATCCAAGAGGCCAACCCCCTGTGTCTGATCTGTCATTTATACAGAAACCAGCCAGGCTTTTATGGAGCGCTGCTTTTAAACTTGTGTTGCTGCATATCAATCAAAGAATGCTGTTAACAAAGTGGCAGGTAACCTACAGCACAACAAAAACAAGGCGAGACGTACAAAATAGACAATTAAAAACAATACGGATCATTCCTTTTGTTCCCTTCCTTTACCTCATTCTCTCACAATCTTCTTTTAACCTGACAGCGTCTCCTGCTTTTATTTTGGAGCCTTTACACCATATCATTGAGAGCAAGTGACAGATCTGTCTCGGAAGAGTTCGCTCCATGACTCTTCCTTTCCCTTCTCCTCTTCTTGTGTTGTGTTATTGTGTGCTTGAGAGAGGTATAAGTGTGCTCAAGTGTGCTCGCTCATCACTTTGTCAGCTGCTTTTTTTTTTTTTTAACTCCTCCTGTGTGTTATCCCTCCTTAGCCTGATGCTGCCAAGATTCCCCTCCTCTCAAAATCAGGAGAGGAAACAGTAAAAATAAACAGCCAGAAAACAGTTGATCTCCCGTACCGTAGTAGAAGTTTAGTGATTTTCCTTTCATTTGGGTGACAGGTTTGCTTTCGAGTGTTGTAAATGATCTGCAACGTTTTTGAACAGTCTTCAGAGTAGAGCATTGTTTTCTCGTGTTTGAATCTTTAAAACAATGTTACACAAAAGGAACAATGCACCTGCAGTGTTGTAAGCATACATGAATAAGCAGATGTGAGCTTTCAGGGTTGCACATGGGATGGATGTGTGATTGTGTTCAATGCATTATGTAGGTGTTATTGCATGACTCTCAGCATTGGCCTTATCCCCACCACATGAGCCTTCTAACACCTGCATCTGAAGCCTGGGAATCAATTTCCCTCTTGTCAAATTCTATCTCCACTCGCCTAAGGTTGGCACACACAGGGATGAGTGTAAAAACTTGCAAGAAAGAGGGGGATGCATCTTTCGATATTGCTGCAGGGGCTAACTCATTCTCAACCCCAATGTCCCATCTCTCCCCCTCTCCCCCTCTCCCCCCTCCCCTCTCTTTCTCTCTCTCTCTTTGTTTCTTCCTTTTTATGTTTTTTTTTTCCTATTTCCCTCTATCTCCTCTCCCTCACTCCTGGTCAAAGGAAAGCGCTGACACCTCGGCTGCTGCACGGCCTCCACTGTCAGCTCTTTTTTTATTTTTTCGTAGGAGGTGGGGGTAGATTGGTACAGAGAACAAGAGCAAGAGAGGGAGAGAATGCAAGGAAACTACAGTGTCCTTCCTCCCACCCCTCTCTTTTCTCTAACATCCACCTCTTGCCCTCTCCTCTCTCATGGCGCTGACCTTCATCCCTCTCGCCTCTTTGCCTTTTAATTCCCCCTCTTTTCTTCCGTCTTTTCTTCTTATCTCTGCCTGTCCTTTTCTTGCAGATAACACAGACATGCATCCGCGCACACATGCAGACGCACGCACGCGCAAAGATGGTATCACATGGAGCAGTCGATGGAAAGATTACCTATTGAATCAACGAGAGACAGAAGGCAATAGTGAGTCTATTGTGACGGTGCTCTCAATCTAGGTCATCCCCAAGAAAACATCAGACGGCCCTATAGTTGGCTCATTGTGTTTGTCTCTTCATATTGTGTGCGCATGTTTGAGGGTCGGTGCACATGTGTGGTTTTCCCAAATGACTTTCTTTTCTCCCACTTTGATTCTTTGTCCCCTGGGTGGTTGTGGAAAGCTGACCGATAGATGGCACTCTAACTCTATGATGTCAGGTGCACTAAAGCTTTGTCAACAGGCTTCTTTGCGGCAACATAAACGAGGCAGGAGACATGGACGTAGAAAGAAAAGACAGAGACACAAACAGATACTTCATTAACCTTTTTCACAAAAACCAACACTCTTTTCTACAACACTTCTTACTTTGTTAAGATGTAATTCTAGCCAAAGTGAAACTGCTGAAATTGAAGTGTTTGGCTTTCGTGTTGCCTTAATTTAAAGCATTTTCTTTTCGGATCATAATTGCCGTAATTACTGTTTTCAAGCTGCATTGGAAGGCTTTATTAAATGCCATGCCAATAAAGCCTGTCTGAAATGAATTCCACTGACAGACAACAACAAAGAAAGTCTGACTCGTGCTGTGCTCTCTCTTTTTTTATTATTATCTCTGTCTCCTCTCTCATGTTCATTTTTACAGATACACACAAAAATACACACATTTATCCACACACACTCACACACATGGAAAGATCAGAGAGAAGCAGGTTTAACAAGCAAAACCAGTTGGATTAAAAATAGATCAGCTGCTTCATGAGGTTTTTTTTTATGTAATCTTGATGCATAATTCAGAAAGGCAAAGTGCTTGCCAGTATCGTCTGCAAAAGAGAGCATCTGAAACATCAGCAGCACACGTGATCCTGAGACGAAAATGAAAAAAAAAAAGGAGGGATTGACGGACAGGGTGACAAGAAAGATTAAAAGGAAGAGGTGGTGGCCGGCCTCAGAGAAGGGGCAACGGTCAGGAGCTCTTGGAGAAATCGCGCTGAACCTTGGCAGAGAAAGAGAAGAGGGAACAGAGAGAATACTGGAGGACAGCGAGAACTGAGAGAATATTAAAGAACATATAAAATCCCCCGAGGATGAAAAAAAAAAGGCTACAGATGATGTTGCAGAGAAGAGAGGAAGAGATGAATAAGGGCCTCTGTGGAAGAAACGAGGAAGGCAGAAGAAGATGGCGAGTGGAGAGAAAAGATTTAAAAGGATGAGTGGCCCTGTATTCATTGACTGGTTGGGTGAGAAAAGATAGTCGTGATTCATCCTCTGACAGTAAGTGGCTCACAACACGGGCAATCAGACAGAAATACAATGCTGGTGTGTAGGGCTACATGTGTTTGCCGAAATATTTATACGTCTCGGAGTTAAAGGGTGTAAATGGATTTCTGCATGAGAGGAAAAGAGAGAGTGGCAGAGATGAAGAAAGGTGACTTTGTGCACTGAGTGTCCCCAGACTGGAAGATATTGTATCATCATCATTCTGTTCTCTGGAACATACTCCAACTGTTCAAACCCTCTCTCTCTCTCTTTCCTCCTCCATGTCTCTTGCCCATTTCCGTCTCACCTCAACCACATTAATGCCTATTTAAATGGCAGCATCTCCAATTGAACTAATCGCACCTCTCCTAATTGCACGAAAGGTACCTATTGGTCTCTTGCATGTGTCTGTGTGTGTAATGTCCTGCAATGTAACTAAAATTACACAAAGAGCACATGTTGCACATAAACACTAACACACATTGGCAGCATACTTTTCTTTGCCATCTCCCCTGGCCATCCTGATAAATGCATATTAACTGTTCTAATTCACCACTAAATTAACAACTCTGACCTCAATTAGGGCGGTAATTGTAGCTAGCCCCACATCCAGCGCCCGGCTGCTAATTGGTTTAGGAAGCCTTTTTCCTCTGTCTTCTACCTTCCGCCCCCTTCTTCCATCTCCAAGGCCCTCATTTAGCGAGCTGGTAGACATTTTATTGTCCGAACCAAAACACATGCACAAAAAGCAGCCACCTGGGAAAACAGACCTTCACTGTTTATTTCAGTATCACTCACACCTCTTTCTCTATCTCTGCAGCACAGGCATGCAGTGCTAATATTGGAGGGACTGAGGTGGAAAAAAAGCTCTGTGCCGCCATAGATTCTGAATATTCCAGCCATTTGGGATATTTCTTAGAGTTTACAGCACAATATCCACTTATGTAGTCTATAAATAAAGCAGCACTCTCTGTTAGCTAAGTTCTGAAGGCGCTGCTTGCTGAGATCATTTAGAGTCTCAGACAGAGCGACGGGGGCGGCGGTTGGCTGTTGCCCTTGGGGGTCATATACTCTGAGCGAGACAATTTCTCTGCAACTAAGTGTGTGAGTGTGTCTGTGTATGCATGCTTAAAATTGCATGGTATTAACAACAAAGTGCACGCGTGCCCACACGCACACACGCCCGCACACACACACTGCAAGCCCCGACGGGACCTCCTCACCCAGCTGATGCAACTGAACTGTAATTGACTGCAACACAAAAGGTTATGTGAGTTGCTAGCAGCTCCCACCTGCAAGACAGTGTGTGTCTGGTAGGGAAAGACACAGCAACTCACTCAATCACACTGCAGAAACAGCTTCCTTATTGGCACTGAAATATTGAGACGGCCTGACGCAGATGCAGCCATGCTTGTGTGTGCGTGCATGCACGTGTGTGATGGGCTAAATGAAAAGAGATGTGAATCTGAGTGATGTCCTCCTTTCTGAATCCTCATTTCCTCTTCAGATATCTCTACCTGACCCCCCCCCCCCCCACCTCCAAACACACACACCCACCTCGTCTTCATCCTCCCCTCCACATAAAACCCACTCTGCTTCGTCTCATCCCTCCCTAACTCGGTCCTTTCCCTCTCATCGATCTGTATTAGAAACAGGATATGAGGAACTATGCTATCTTATCACAGATCAGAGAGAGAGAGAATGAGTGAGGAAGAAAGATGAAGGTAGAGTACGTTCTTGGAGGCCAGGGGAGGCAGAGACAGAAAAAAAGAGACAGAGAAGAGAGGACAGTGATTTCTTTCTCTTTGCCTTCATCTATCTCCTTTTCTCGAACTCAGGACTAGTGAAACACCACAGGCCTAATTGGACTAACGATTGGGCCTGATAAGACCTCCACTAATGAATAAATGAATGAGGAAATAGATGAAGGAAAAGCGCCCATCCTACTAACACTCAGCTGTGATGTACACATGCAAACACTGCATTTATGCACACATCAAAGCAAAGAATAAATCCTTTAAAGTTTGTCCAAAAACTCCAGGTATTCTAAAAAAAAAGTCAAAGGATGAGCAGTGATGTAACTACCTCGCACTGTCTGAACAAGTGTGAACCCTGCTTTGTGTCTTCTGACCAGAGCAGGTGACCCATTTATCCCTCAGTGCAGATGGTGTAGCACCTTGCGCCTGGTCCTGGCCATGCCCTGCCCTTTTCCTGGACTGGCATCGTGTGGTAAGATCCCAACCTTTATCAGTACGACAGGCCCTGCTGCTACAGACACCCGCTCCACGTCTGATCCTTATGCCCAGGTTCCTGAATTCACCATATGCCCAATTGTGCCCTCACCTCAGCACACATGCAATCACACACATGCACCTAAGGCATAATGACACCCACGCACACACTGGCATGAGCGACATATCCTGACCTCTAGCTGTTACACCTTGGATCAGCAGAAGGGAAGCCACATGCAGAGTGAGAGGGGACTTTGGGGTCAAGGTGCTGCGTTTGGAAAGCAGCCACATTGTGAGACCTGTAGGTGCGACACAGCTCAAGCAGACAGTCCGCACACTCAAGAGCTCACTATTTGTGTTGCTAATAAAAAATACAAAAAAAAAGGAGAAATGCAAAAAAGTATAAACAGTTTTAAAACTAACTTTGATATGTAATTAGCTCCTCATTTGCATTTTCTTCTCTTTTTTCTCTTCTTCCAGAAGTACGAAGGCAAACTTTAGGTCAGAACCCCCTCAGGGTATATTCATGTTTCTGTTGCTGGAGCGAAGAGTGTTTTGATTCTTATTTAATCTTAGTTCCACCTCACCACATCACAAAATGAAACAATCCAACAAGGAAACATTTCTTTGGTGTAACAGCTTGCAACTCAAAGACAAGCTCCCGGGTTGAGACCCCCCGTCGGGTCACAGAGATATTTGTGAAGTTGTGAAATGATTATAACGAGAGAAAAGTAGAGAAGATTTCGGATTCTCAAACATGGGTTTTCATGTTTTTGTCAGAACTTTGATTTTCTATTTTGAAATACTGAATACATTTAAAAACTTCAAGCCTCTGAAACTGATTAAAATGAAACAAGCCAAGAAGGAAACATCAGACGTAAAACTTAAAAAATCAGATTTTTGATTCAAGTGTAAGAATGTGCTTGCCCCTTTTTTTTGCTCTTTTTGTAATGATGTAATAATTTAAATAACCTTCATTATCCTTCTACATTAAAATGAAAAAGGGAACAATCATCTTTGAATATTTACAATTCACTGAGAAGACATGACTTTACTTTAAAGCGGGGGTCTCTACTTTGAGAAAATGAAAGTGGGCAACTTGCATCCCGTCTCTCACGTTTATTCACATTAAGAGAGTCACAAATAATCCTAATTGTTTAGCTGTAAATGGTAATTGGACTTGAGCTTGTATAGCGCTTTCTAGTCTGCTGACTACTCAAAGTGCTTTTACACCGCATGTCACACCTACACATTCACATTCGCACCCTGATGGCAGAGGCTGCTATGTAAAGTGACCATGAGAATTAACTTATCCGATTCATACACATTCATACGTACTATGGGAGGTAGAGAGATAAACTTTGGACTTACTCCTCCCATACAGAAAATAAATTTCCCTTTCTTGCCTCATCATAACCCTACCCTAAATCTCTCTCCTCCCTACTATGCTTTCTCTCTCTTCTTCTATTTTTTTTTTCCTCCCTGTAGTTATTATGTAATAGAGGTAGAGCCTTCAGTTATCAGGCGCCGCTCCTCTGGAATCATCTACCAGTCGGAGTCCGGGGGGCAGACACACTATGTTTTTCAGGAATAGACTTAAGACTTTTCTTTCTGATAAATCTTATAGTTAGGGCTGGCACAGGTATAGACCAGCCCATAGTTATGCTGCTATAGGCCTAGACTACCGGGGGAACTGGCACCTTGAGCTCTTATCCCCTGCTCTCTCTCTCTCTCTCTGCATTCATATGACATTACTGCATGTCACTACCTTTAAATCCCAGTTACTAACCACATCTTCTTCTGGGAGCTCCTGAGCTCTCTTAGGTTCCTCGGGATTGTTGCTCCTGCTGAGCCCTCTAGGCTCCACGGGATCGTTGGTGGACGGCCTGCCAAAACAACCCTCCCCCCCTCCCTTCGGGATCGTAGGTGGACGGCCTACCTGAACAACACCCCCCCCCCCTTTTTCCCTTGTTCCCTATCCCTCTTCCTGCATCTTATCCCATCTCCCCCTATCCCGTTCCAAGCCCGGCGCAGTCTAGGCTGTGAAGGCTGTTTCGTCATGAGCCGGGGATCACTGCCGAAGATTTCTGCCTTTTAATAAGGCAGTTTTTTCTGACCAATGTAACTTTTGCTGCTTTGCTAAAGTGCTCATGATGAATTAAGCTGGGTCCTTGTAATATAGCAATAAGTAAGGTCTTTTACCTGCTTTTTGTAACATAACAATGAGCATGGTCTTTTTACCTGCTCTTTTGTAATATTAATAGACAAAGAGTAAGGTCTTTTACCTGCTTTTTGTAAAGCGTCTTGAGATAACACTTGTTATGAATTGGCGCTATACAAATAAAGATTGATTGATTGATTGATTGATACGCCGCCGCCGAAGCAGCGGGAGCAACTGGAGTTCAGTGTCTTGCCCAAGGACACATCAGACATGTGGCTGCAGGAGCTGGGGATCGAACCCCCAACCTTCAGGTTGAGAGATGACTGTCTAACTGAGCCACAGCTGTAAGAGCTGCAAGACAAAGTTCAATATTGCATGTGTGATGATCAGTGTTTTTTTGTAAAGGAAAAAAATACATTAAGATGCTTGTTGACATAAAATCAGGGAGAAAATTGGTGTAAATTGAGCAGCTTCTTAAAAAAAAAGTTATATTTTAATCAGTGTGTTGTAAGAACTGTCGAAGATGATTTGAATTTTGACTCTGCTTTCGGCTTTACTGTGATACTGTGTCATTTTACATTATGAATTAAATGTCAGACAAAAGCCTTTGAGCTTAACTTTGAGTCTTTAATAATCTCTTATACACAAATCCAACCTTTTCTTTTCATTATTATTTTAATATGAACCTGTACAAGAATAAAAAAATGAATACAAACTGCAATACTGTAGGGATACACTCTCCTGAAATGTCACCATTTATTTTTGTCAATTTTAATATGGTTACTTTTACACTTACAGCACCTCCCTACATTCTGATTAAAAGATGAAAAAGTTTTGGGATGAACACAGTTTGGAGTAGAATAAAAGCTAGACTATTAAGCAGAGTTTTACATCTTTTGACAGTAATAATCATTAACATGTTATTATGTAAGAGAGCAGTGATACATACATGTATGAATGCAGTGAAGTGAAACACTTCTAACCGGGACGAACGGGCAGTAAGCGATTGTGATCAGTCTGGAACAGCGAGACAGCAGTGATGGATGTAAAGCGGTCGGCTCAGAGGCATGAAGGTCAACCTGGATGACAGTGAGTGTGTGTGTGTGTGGGGTGTGTGTCTGTTTAATCAACAGACAGGGGAGCTGAGAGTAAGACTAAAAATACATTACGTGTGTGTGTGTGTGTGTGTGTGTGTGTGTGTGTGTGTGTGTGTGTGTGTGTGTGTGTGTGTGTGTGTGTGTGCGTGTGTGTGTGTGCTCGCGCTCTCATTCATCAGTGGTGACAATACCATGTGGAGTGTGCTAGAGCGCCCGACAAATTCAGCCATCACACACACATTCACACCAAACACCCCTGCAAAGGTGACACAGGCACCCACTAGCAAGTTTACTCCTTGTAGTCAAGGGCACACCCATTTGTGTGTGTGTGTGTGTGTGTGTGTGTGTGTGTGTGTGTGAAAACATTCCACCTGGACTCAGCTACTCTGACATGTCCTCGATCTTTCATCTATGTATCAAACCCACCTTTCCTCTCATTTCTAACCACAATGCATCTCTTTTCCTGTCTGTTTTTCTTCTCTCTGTACATTTTCTCTCCTCTGAGACTTTCATCCTACTTTCTTTTCATCCTTTCTAACTTCTTTTGTCGTCATCTTCCTGTTTTTGTCCTCCACAGTCTCTCTCTCTCTCTATCCTCTCCTCTCTCTGTCATGCTCCCTCTGTTCTCTACTCGCTGTGATCAATTAGGAGACATTAGTCCCACAGATATTCCAGGTGACGGAGCCTCGGGAGGCCACGCTCTCCTTCATCTCTCCTCCTTCTGCCTCCCCTCACTCTCTCCTCTCCACACCTGGCAGTCTTGTCACTCCTGCTCCTCCTCCCCATCAGCTCCCCCTCTTTTCCTCGGCAGTGCAAACAACAGACTTTGCTGCTCTCCTGCTCCCACTCCAATCTCGCGCTCTCATCCTTTACGTCGTCGACAGTGACATATCAGCATCAGCCCTCATCTCCTTCATCTTTTCTCCTTCTCTCCAGTCATCTATCCTCCTCTTCCTCGCCTCTTTATGTTGTGGCAACATGCTGACAGTGACACATCTCTTTTCTTCCCCTCTGCCCTCTCTCCTCCAACTCTATTCCACACTTTTCTTTCTTCCTCTCCCTGTGCCTCCTCCTCTATCTCGCTCTCTCCAGGTTGCCGTTCACAATGACGGACCTGTCTTCCCGCCTGTATGCCAACCGTTCACCTGTATCCTAGCAACCACCTCTCCTTTGGCTCCGGTGCTCCATGCGGAGCAAGCAAACAAGACGCCAGGGGAATGAAGAACAAGCACTCTCGTTTATCCTCCTCCCTCCAACCGTTCAGTCATTCCTTCACACGTAAAGAGGAGGCCATACTCTGCTGGAGTCTGGAACCAAATGCTTTACCTCTCTCTAGCTCACACAAACACACATTTACATAGAGAAATGCAAAGATACTCAGCAGCACATGTTTCTGCCATGTTGTGTATCCACGTGTGTGTGCTTATCTCATCCCTACGCCTCCATTCCAACAGTAGGACACAGTGAGTAAGCTTCAAAGAAATGTCGTCTATACTGCGCTCCTCCTGAAGCATGCTGGGTCTCTCTTTTTCTTAAAGGTTCTCAGCACGCTTGCATTTATGTATGTGTGTTTGTGTGTTTCTGAAGATTGTTGGGTAATTTTTAAAGTTTTTTTAAGGTCGTTTCTTCTTTATGCTCATATGTATTGAGAAATAGGAATAAAAGCACCCTCTAACTCTCAACATCTCAGGGTTTTCTTTTTTTCTTACACACACACACAGAAACACTTACATGCACACACACAATGCACACAAAAAAAGTGCTGTTCAGGCACATGTGTCCTGGTGTAATTTACGAGTGGGCTCTTGGGTGGACGCCTCAGAGGGGTCCTCTTCACGCTGCATGGCTCTGGGTGCTCTACAAATTCCCCCTAGCGAGTATTGGGCTCCCACACACACACACACACACACCTATAACACACAAACAAGGTAGTACAAAACTCCCCTTATGAGCAGTGTACTCCTCCGACTGAAACTCGCTGCACGATTAACGCTACAAAAAGCTAGGTAAACACAAGGGTTTCAGGCTTGGCAGCACTGCTACAGCTCTGTTCAGCACAGACAACACAGCAGAGCAAAACATTTCCTCACAACAGCTGAAAAGAGGCCACGGAGTTAGCAAAAGTAGTAACAACAATAAAGTATGATTCAGCCTTGTTTGGTTTGCTGAAATAAAGCCAATTGTAAAATCAAGTTTGGCTGTGAAGAACTGACTTTGGCATATCGTAAAACAGTAACAACCCAGAAATGAGAGCTTAAAGCTTAAACTGCTCCTCACTTACTTAAGTCCATTCCAAAATTCAACATTCAATAGCATTATCACACTGTATGAAGTTTAAAAGCTTACCAATCTCTTTTAAACATAAATACATTGATTTAAAAAGCAGTTTCTATGTTAATAATGTAATGTAACCAACTTATTATACATCTAGACAGTCATAACAAGCTGTATGTACAGTACCTAACACTCATTTAGATGGCACCCTAACACTGAAAAAACGTGGAAAAGGCTGTATTATTGTCTCAGATGAGACACAATTTGGAATTATTTTCCTAATTAGTACCTAATTCATCTTACAGCTGCTTAGTAAAATGTACAATTAGATGTTCTCTGATGGAAACAAATATTTGCGTCATTAAAGCCCCAAGTGAGCAATAAGCTGCTAATAAATGAAAAAGGATAAACTGAGGTTTTAGTTGTTTTCTATGCTCCACTACATCCCTGCCCTCGAGTAACTACGGGTGGTGTGTGTGTGGGGGGGGGAGTGTTGTGAACTTTTGCTGCGTTTTTTGGCCTTCCCCTCTCCTCCCTCTCCTGTTTTCTGCAGTTCCATATGTGGCTGTCCAGCTCAGTGTGACCGTGTGGCGCTCAGGAGAGGATGGATCTGTCTGTGTGCCCCAGGCGTGGGGCCTTGATCTGCTCTGGAGGACACACACCACTCTCAAGGGCAGTCCGAGGGGATACACAAAGCGCACACACAGACAAACACTCACACACACACACACACACACAAGCATGAACACATGCACACAGCAGGTACAGACTTGAGTGCACATAAGCAATTTGGACACATCCTGGCGAGCAACCTGAGGTGTATAAATGTGTATAAATCCTGTATACACACTGTGGATGGTTTGATGGATGGTTACATAGATACATATATATATATAATGTATATAAATATATATATTTTATAAATAATGTAAAACTATATTAATAATGTATGCAGGGGCAGTAAGGGGGTTGTTTTTTCTGCTGATGTTACTGATTCTAAGATCCCCCCATCTGTTGACTCTGGTCTCCTGGGTAAGAGGCCAATCAACGGCTCAGTGACACATCTGCCTCCTCACATACATACACACACACACGCCTGCACGCACGCACTCCTGCATGCATGCACACACACACAGGCATTTTCTGCCCATCCAATTTCTATCTTCTATCTATTCTATTACACACGTACACTGACACAGGTCTGCCATCCCTTGTCCTGTGAATGAGGTCAAGAAGGAATAAAAACCACACCCACACGAACGCACAAGCTCTGAGCAATGCTCTCTCTCTTCTTCCAACAGATCCACTTGTAGATAGCCATCAGAATCTCTTCCTCAGAGACTCCGTAAGACCTTTCCTTTGAGTAAACGCCATTCTTTTTAGTCTGACTATCGTGTATTGGTGTGATATCAGTGAAAAACATCCATGTCCCTTCTGGGTCTGTAATACATTATTGTCTGGGACTTGTTGTGGAAACAGACACACCGTGGTGCAGTTATGCATCTTGTGTATGTCAGACTGGCTGTTTACTGCTGCTGAGAGGAGGCCAGGGCTCCTGCTGAGTCTGATTTTGACTTTGGCTACAGTAACAAGGCTTACGCTTCAAAAATCTGCTTTGTGTTTAGAACAAGCTGTTAGCTTGACATGTTTTGTCTGTGGTCCGGGATGAGTAAAAATAAAAGAAAACTCCATGTAGGTGTCAGTGAAAAACAAACAGGGCTAACCAAGCTGAAATAAATGAAATTCAGTGTGACTAAGTGTGAGTTCATTCAAAGTTGGCTCCAGTGTTCTTAACTTTTCTCACATTTTATTGGCCCTGTGTTCGTATAACTTCTCATAATAATAAAACAAATGTTGTTTATCCTCTTCATGAATAAAACTCTGTGCTTGTTGACTTACCGATGAAGTAGGACAGTAGTATTGCCAGCAGGGCAGCAGCTGCGATGGCTGTCACAGCGGCACATTTCCAGCTGCAGTACTTGGACGGCTTCTTTAGCTTGAAGGCTGAACGGGAGAAGGTGTTTCTCGGTAGCAGGCGAGGAGGCGGAGAATACACGGTTCCCGAGGTCAAGGGGTAACCGGGGGAGGAGCTACTGAAGAGAGGGGTGGTTCCTGATGACGTCTTGAACAAGAAGTGCCTGAAGAGAAAAGAAACACATGAGAGGGAAGGTCATTTTTTAGTTGTGGAGAGATGACATAAAAGTTCTATAGTGGATAAGGGTTAAAAAAAAAGAAGCTCTGTTGGATGGTAAACATGGCGCAGACAATCCAATCTGCCATCCATTCCCGTTAAGATAACAAGGTCACATATGTGCAAGTTTCTGTCCAATTTCTCCTTCCGATGAACCTTTCCTGCCATATGGGTTTGAACATCCTTGAACTGATTTAGTCTCCAATTCAGCTCGTTCCAGTCCAAGGTCTCTATTTAACCTCCACCTGCTCTACTCTTTCCCCCCTCTCTCTCACCCCACTTACGCTGTGCCTCGTTTCTGCTCTCATTGGTTTCAGAGGATCACTGCCATCCCTCTTTCCTGTCCTCATCGCCCTAGTGGGGTCAGAGCTCAGAGAGAGGATAACAAGGGATTTGAACCATCATCCCTTTTTTTATATTACCTATTATCCTTTGCTATCGCTGCACCTGCTCACCTTACGCCTCTCCTTTGCTAAACTCCCCCACCTCTTTTCCCCGCTACATTTTCTATCCAGTTTCCCCACCCTACTGCTTCTTCCCTCATGTTTTCCTTCATTCATACCTGAGAAGATGTCCCTCACACCTCTTTTTAAGACTTATCTCTGATCTGAGCTTGAAGGAATATCAATACTATAAAAAGAAAAAGAAAGACTGCACTTGAAGAAACTTTTCAAGGACAAAGTAAGAAGAACTTTTTCTTAACACACTCCAAGCACACACATCCAAGTAGATATCTGCCCCCGCACAGACTCCAGGTGGTACGACAGAAGAAAGCCCTGAGGTGAGAGTGACAGATCAGAGAAGCGAGGTCACTCTAATGCCTCAAACATGATTGAGGAGGGGGAGTTTTTTGTCTCCCTGTCTTGGTGGAATTTGCACGTTTGCGTGTGTGTGTGTGTGGTGGTGAGCATGCTCTCCTTCTGATATCTTGATCTATCTCCTATTATCTCTATGAGTTTCTGACCTTGGGTGTGTGGACATATCTGCAAAGAGATAAAAAAACGCTGTCGAATGTGTGCTCGTTTCAGTATTGATCTTAGCCATGTCACAATGATAAATTCTTGCTTAATACAATTTGTATCTTATTTAGAAACTTTTTCCAGTACTTCCTTGTTATGGTACCATAAACTTGTCAATTGAGCTTCTAGATAACAGATGATAAGACATGTTGTAAGAAAGCCACGCAAGATAATTGTTTTACTACTTTATAACATCATAAGACTGAAGTATACACACCTGAATAAAAAATAGATTCTAGTATTAGATTATAGATGAAGTTTATCATCCAGGAAGACAAATCTTGGGAAGAAAATATTTTACTACCATTCTCATATTGTTGAGGACAAATTAATTTTGCGATTTCTGATTGATAATTTAATGATAGCTAATACCTAGCTAACACTGACTGAGCTGGCTAAAGTAAATAAAGGCTAGCATGAATTTACAGGTAAGTTATTGTGTCTCTGTCTACTGAGCCATGATTGACATGCCACTGAAAGTGTTTGGTTGACTACAGCACACTCTTTTACCTGAATAAGAAACCCCCATGTGATGTGTTGTCTTGTTTGCTAGAATGCTCTGCTACATCCACCCTTTACTAGCTGTTTACGCAATGTGACAGGCTACTGTTGAACTGATGAATGAAGAGTTTACTTGCTGTATATCCACTCATAAAGTAAAGTGTAAGTGAATTCACTAGTCAGTGGTGTAAAAGTTAAAGCCCAGATACAAAACTTTCCCTAGTGTCAAGTGGATTTCAAAGATACCAGGGTCTTGACTAAGTCGGCCTAAGTCCTAATGGTGACTCATTTCTGGGACTAAATCAGATACTCCAGTGAGGTAAGATAATACGAGGTGGCGTTTGTGCTTTGTTCTTTCTCCTGAATTTCAGTCTCTTTTTTTATTTTTACGTTTTGTATATGTTATTTTTTTGGCTTTTTTGCCATTATTAGATAGAACAGCTGACGAGAGACTGGAAATGTTGGGAGGAGAGAGTGGGGGGTGACATGCAGAAAAGAGTCAAGGTTGGATTTGAACCCACAACCGCTGTGAAGAGGAGAATTGCCTCAGTACATGAGGCGCGCAACATAATTGCTAGGTTATCCGGCGCCCCCTTCCCGTCTCTTTTATTCAGACTCAGTAGGATCCACTGCTGTGGCTGTATGTGATAATTGCCATTTAAGATAGTGCTTAACTACACTTTGCTGTGTGGTCTCCTCTCCTTTGATGTCTCATAACTGCTGTTTCATAGCAGCATGTCTGAACGTGTGTCTGCGCATCTAGAAACAGTTGCTGTAAACAGGTTATGCGCTCAAAGCATAAAGATTTGGTTTGGGAGTACCCTTCCACTCTGTATCAATTATTCAGCCGGTCTGTGCTGTGTTTCTTTCCATCTCTCTCATCCCCTCATGCCACTGATTGTTGGATTGGTATCCTGCTGGAATCTTCTCTATTTTCCTCCTCCACTTCTTCTCTGCTCATTCTTCCCTCTTTACCTGTCAGGTTCGCTGCATGAAGAAAGAAAAAAAAATCTCTAGACAGACGCTGAAAGAGTGCAAGGAGATGGCATGCAAAGAAATATGAGGTTATTGTCTAAAAATAACAGCCTCTCAGTGTCACTGCCATCAATTTTAATATGCCTGCCTGCATAAATCTATACCCTCAATGTCTTGGACGGGCATGGAATGCACGTGTACACACAAAAACATACACGCTCCAAGGTCAACCGGCATGTGTCATTGCTGCAACTCATTTACACAGCCGTTGACGCTCTCTATGATGGCATGGCCAGGGGTAATTAATTATGATTCCCTTAATGTGTGTGTGACTGCGAGAAGAGGGTGAGCTGGTGTATTACTTTCATTCCACGAGACACAATGTGTATGATTAAATGTGCTGGTATGTATTTGAACTTGCTCACTAAGGCCTCCAACTCTCTGGCTTTGTTGTTTGTGTGCAGAAGCTCTACAGTGAGCTTGATGTGGGATGGGAATATGTCTATGGGCCATACTAATTATGAGTAGGAATGGAAAGTGTCTAATGTGCTCTGGGGAGGTAATTGACATTGATTTATGTTGCGCAGGACTATGGAGGGGTTCTATCATAGCAGGCAGCCGGCAATCACAACACTGTATCATTAGGCTCGGTGTGTGTGTGTTTACTTGTACGAGTGTCTGTGTGTTTTTTTTGACAGTGGTTCAGCATGGAAACGTCACACATAATTAGAGAGGGCTGACAGAGACCACCCCACCACCCACACCTTCTTCTCCTGAGCTGCCAGCAGCAGTGACCCCCCCCCCCACACACACTCACCCACCACTTCAACTCTAACCATTGCTACCTTGTGTCATGTATCCTGTCTTACACATGCAACACACACACACATACATTATGCAGAACATGAATACTCACACACTGACACACATTCACACAGAGTGAGGCACCCAACCATGCACAAACAATACAAAACCAAGTGGGGGTTTTCTTTTTGAGCTTGGCCCGTATGTGCTACCAAACATTTCATTTGCCTCTTCAAGACATAAGAGGAGGATGGGGGACAGAGAGGGAGGCCATAGATTACACGACACACAGATAAAGGAACAGAGGACGGGTTTTCACTCCTTTCCAACCATGTCCCCCATTGAGAGAAAGGAGGACCTGGACAATTAACCACAGAACAGAGAGCATGCTGGGTAATTAGCAAGAAGTCAAAGCTCGCCTTCCCCTTGAGCAGACCGACACACGTGCTTCCCAAAGTACACGCACACACACACACACACGTCATTTTATAAGCTCACACAAACATGTGGTTGCTGAGGATAGCACTCTGAGAATCATCATCAAAGGTAGAGAACAATTAACGGAGGTCGACTCGGCAGGAGGGTGACTGAAAGAACGGTCAGATCTGAGAATGAAACAAAGAGCTCAGGGAGTGGAGAATGCTCGAGGATGGCGTCATGAGAATTGTTCCCTGCTACAATAGTAGGAAACAATAACCGGCAGATGGATGCAGGATAATGGGCATTCATTCGCTGAGTGTGGCTTTGAAGAGCGACATGGAAAAATTCTGAGGCTTAGTGATATGTGCAAAAGGCAGAAATTAACGAGACATCCAATCTAGTATTCAAATCCAGAAATGTTTTAGATGTTTCAAAATGTGTGTGACATGAAGGTACATTTGGTGGTAAAAGGAAAAGTTGCTTCTGATTGATTACTTTTAAATACCTGGGGTCAAAAGGAATATGCAGCATTTTTATTAAACATAATGGCAGACTTTTTAAGCTTCAGGGAAAATGAGCTGTAGTGACACATCACACGCCACCGTATTCATATTTTATGAGTCACACGGTTGTTTAAACCATCATCAAGTGGATGAGATGTGTCAGGATCTGATCTGATTAATCTCAGCAAGTGATTGATCGATTGATCACCTTGTCCGCTCGCTGCCAAACAATTCATTAGAGCAGCATGTTGCAATGTCAGCTGAAGTTAGTTTGATAATCACCAGTTGGAGACACATTTTACTCGACAGAGAGCTGGACTTGTATCATACATGGATGTGATTGGACAGGATGTGTGATGGGGGAACCCTGTATTTATAAGTTATGTGTCATGGATTTAACCCTTTGTGCTTCTTTATCTACTATAAACTCAGCCAAAGTTGCCTGTATGGTTTCAGAGTGTGTGTTTCTGTGCCACACTATCTCAGTAGCATCTCCATATGGCTTGCTAAAACTATGGCAATTGATGACACCATGACACAAACTTGCCTTCCATCATTTGTTGGGTGTTTTAATGTTCTTTAGCATGCTGGATTACATACTGGTTTGACGGGGCAAGCAAGAAAAGGTGTCTTACACAAGTTTGAAACCCCCCTTATTATATTAAGTTCTGAAAACTTACCACAAGGTCAGTTTAGTTGTACTGGTGATTTTTGAGCACATCTCAGGACCAACCAATTATCTACTCGTATACCTTGGAGGGCACGAGACTACCCAGCCAAAATTAGGCCAAGGGAGGGAAACCGACTTTACAGGTTTCCAGACAATCAAGGAGGCGGACACATGAGGACACACATCCATTCACACTCGCCGTAACACTTAAGGGCTATTCTAGGTCGCCAATTGATTGTGAAAGTTAGTTGGAGTATCTAAGGAAACAACCACATGGAGAGAACATGCAATCTCCACACAGGAATGCCAAGTCGGCACGATGGTTCAAACCTACTCGCTCTGAGGCCACAGTGATAACCACTGCACCACAGGGCTGCCACATCCCTGCTAAGTTTTTGGAAGAAGATATTATAATACAAGCTTTCAACTCAAACATGACATGGTGGAGAAATCTTTTAGAGCCGAGAAAGGAAACACCATCTACTGCTTGAGATCAAAGGATGTGATCAGGTGCTTCTGATTGAACCCTGTGGTTGGTTAATGTGTCATTTTTAAACTCAACCAAGCCTTTTTCTAACAATATCTATACCCTTGATGGTATTCTTCATGTACCATTTGTATGTGTTAATATTTTAAACATTAATTTTACCATTAAACTTTGGTCATTAACTCCTTAAACAAGTGTAAAAGGCATTTAAAAGAGAGCCTTGTTTGTTATAATGGATTAACAGAATATACTGGATATTATGTTCACCATATATTGTGCAAATATAAATTCATTTCATTAATAAACCCTGATTTTTACAGTATAGTTCTCATGTACCAGTAGTAGTTACTGTACTGGGAATGAATTGCTTTCTTCAGCCAACTCCTTTATCTTCCCCTCCACCCCCGCTGGTTTCCACAGGTAGCACCTCTGAATCTGTCCCAACAGTAATGCATTTGAAAGTAACCTATACCAACCCACAAGCACACCCCACCCTCCGCTGCTCCGACCAGATAAATTGAGATGCTGCAACCCTCTCAGTGATCTTATTTCTCTCCTAGAGCTGTGGCCAACAGCCGAGCAAGCTGGGGGAGCAGGGGTATGTCCTGAGATCACAGAGAGAGATTGAAACTGGCATCAGCTAGCCAAAAGGCTCCAAGGGACCGATTGGAAATCAGGTGTTTTCTTGCAAAATGCTGCTACACATATACACACATGTGCACTCACATGCACAGGGAGAAATGCATTTTTTTTTTCTGTCTGGTTCTTGCTCACACACACACACAATGGCAGCAGCCATATATAGTCATTTATCTCACACCGGTAAATGTATCCATGTTCTATGGGCCCCAATCTCCCTACTCTGGCTTTCTATCTTCTATCACACACACTCCCCAAAACAATCTCCTTCAATCACCTCCTTACTCTATTTCTCTAGCTCTCTCTCCCTGTTTATCTCTCCCTCCTCTACCGTAAACCATTCCTTTCCATTTCCCCCTCTCTCTCTCTCTCTCTCTCTTGCTCACCCGACTTATATTTCTCTTCTTTATCACCCTCCTCCCCTCGTCTGTTTCTATCTCTCTCTTTCTGTGCCAGTCATCCAAGCCCTTGGGTGTTCTTAGGTGATCAATCTTCATCCTTTCAGCGCTGTCACAATATCGGGTCAAGCCGAAGCGCGCGCGCACACACGCACACGCGCACACACGCACACACACGCACGCACGCACGCACGCACGCACGCACACACACACACACACACACACACACACACACACACACACACACACACACACACACACACACACACACACACATACGCTCACACATTTACTATAATGAGTGAGCAACAAATGCCAAGATTTACATATGATTACAGTTGGGAGCAGTCTTGAGAAGAGAAAAATACACATGCTTGGTTGCAAACATGCCCAGAAATGCACACAATCGCACACTCTCTCCCTCATATGTGCACATGCATCATCTCATCATCATCTCCTCCCTCCCTGTTATAATGAGATGGAGGACAGGCCCTGCCAGCAGAGGGATGGTGTGACTCTCTAGCTCGGCCTGGCTGGCTCTGACCCAGTCACGAGCTCCAGCAGCTCCAGCCAGCCCACCCAGCCTCCACCATTACAAGGCCCAGAGAGGAGGAGTCCCAATCTGGACTGGAGGGTGGAGCTGGAAACTCTGTTTCGCTTCTCTGGGCTGCATCCACTGCGACAGGCTCCGAGCCATGCCCAACCCCACCACCTGAACATGACCAAATACTGGCGCTGCAGAGAGCTCAACAGCATGTGTGTGTGTGTGTGTGTGTGTGTGTGTGCATGGCTTTGTTCAAATCTGTTGACAACTAAACATCTTCTTTGACTAAAAGATGTCTAACTTTATTTTGGTACATCAAGATCTCTGCATCATTTTTAACATGAGAAACATCAAAAATGACTGCTTCTCTGAAATTTATTATGGCACACACATCACTATGGCAACACAGGTCTAGATAAACATTCACAACTGGAAATAGCTTCTTTTTAAAGGTGAAGGTATTCTTGTTCAACACTATGACGCTTCTTCTTTCCCATCATGCATACCAGCACGATGCATCAGCACAGGTTGAGCACAGACCTTAGATCAGTGGGGCTGAATTAAACATGGCCTGGCCTCATAAATACTGCAAGGGGCCGGCACTCTGGGGAGCGTATACAGGACCATCAGAGCTGGAAGGCCCTACGCCCAGCAGGAGAAACACAACTACAGCTTGCAGAGTAAATGCTCAGAGAGCATGTGCATGCTAGCAGGCATGTAGGCAGTGTCCCTCTCACTGCATGCCTCATGAATAGTAATACCCTGCATGAATGCTCTGTTTGCCTGGTAAGTGTTCTTTGTGTACAGGCAAAAGCACACGTGTAGAGTGTGTGAAATGGTTTGTATTTCCTGCTCCCTGGTTCAAGTTGCATGCATAACAGCTTTGACGCATGGTGGGTTTTTGTATATTGCGCTTGGAAATGAGTTACAGAATGAATTTGAATAGCACCATTTTGTGAATCAGAGGCCAAGACCAGTTTTTTCTTTTAGATAAGTGGCTCATGTAATAGTTCAGACTGACGGAATAGAGACACACAGTGACACTTTGTACAAGATACTCTGTAGTATTGAGTTTGCTCGATGAACTTGTGTCAGTGTAACCTTCATCTATTGTATGAATAAATTACAAAGGCCCTACATTTATGTGCTGAAAAATATGTCTCAGCTGTCTTAAGGACAAATCTGTCAAATGTTTCCTGATCCAAGACTCTTATGCTATGTTGCAATGCAAAGCAATGGCGTGTGGAAAAATGTAGAAGTATAAACAACATGGATCTGTATGTATCGGCTGCACAAGAAGACTGGATTACAGCCCTGATTGAACCTTGTATTAACATGCGTCCTGAGTGCTTCGGCCACAAGTTGACAGACATAAAGACAAAAGAGCAGGTCTAGACTGTACTCCTTGTTATACATACAGGTGTAAACACACTTAGGTTAGATTAATTCATTATTAATGTAGATCTGATCGCTCAAAAAATATTCTGAAATGGTCTTGGAAGCACAAGGTGACATGCTTGCTACCTCGATCAAATTGAAGGTGAGCAAAGTCTCCGTTTATAAGGCAATAATAACATCAAGTGACAGATTCTTTATTGTGCTCGGTTTAATACTCACTCTGCTACATTTTTGATACTCTATTAGTTGATCTATTCGTGTTGTCATTTCAAGCTTTTGAAAATGTAGTTTGTGCTTTGTTTTGTGAGGACGAATAATATCGAGATTTGATTCAGTGATGGAGCAGCGCATTTTATTTTTTCAAATAGGATCATACCTGAACAGCCTACAGGTATGGTGGGAAGAATGCAAGACAACAACTGTGTACAGGCGAGAGATGTGACCCTTCTACTAGATCATTTCAGTTTGCAATAATGCAGCGCAGTGAGGACACAGATGTTTCTTAGAGGAGACATTTCATCATCTGTCTGTTTGTTACTGTTATAAGAGATTCCAGTTTTCTAACTGATAATCCACACAGCTGTTGAGTAACATTAGACCTTATAATCAGAGTTAAGTCTTTATTTGACGTCGTCTCTTCTGGTCTCTATAGGCTCCAGCTCTCTCACATGTCTACATGACACGACTGCTGTGTGTTTTTATAATGAAGATGATGTGGGCTATGTATTTGCATCTAGAGAGGGGGAGTGAGATCCAATCACAAGTGGTCACTGGAGACACATGTAGAGACACATTTTAATGCCAGGCGTGAACAGTCCTATTTCACGCTTTCAACTTGTGATCAAAGTCAGGCAGAATGTATGTTAATATCGGCGGTAAACAAGCTTTCAACAAACTTAACAGAAAATGTAAACTTTCACAGTTCTTCAGACTAAAATCTTCACATTTCTTTAAAAGGTGAAACACCCGAGGAGCATGAACCACTTTGGACTGGCTTGTCAGGATCTTTTAATTTACTAAATGCTTGCACACAGT
Organism: Tautogolabrus adspersus; assembly: GCA_020745685.1. Classification (NCBI taxonomy): domain Eukaryota; kingdom Metazoa; phylum Chordata; class Actinopteri; order Labriformes; family Labridae; genus Tautogolabrus; species Tautogolabrus adspersus. The sequence continues at coordinate 10,945,754 of CM036540.1, forward strand.
CATCATGGCGAAGGTGTTGTGCCTCTCTTCATTCAGTACCAAATTATAAAACCAAACTTTCAAAATTGTAATTATTCTATTGAGTCATAGGCTGTGGGTTTGATTAGTGTTTATGATAAATAAAGAAGAATTACTATAACCTTTGACCTTTGTGGGTTTTTCAAGTTGCAGTGAGCAGAAAAAACTGAAACTGTTGTGCTGTCTTGTCCAGTTCGCCCTCAGAAAAGAGATTTCAACCTCAAGGGTCTTCAATGTTTGATGAGCAAAATAAAAAAAACAAAGTAATAAAAAGTTTCGTTTTTGGTTATAATACTGGACGGAGACATGATGATTTAGCTTTCGTATGAAGTGTCCCTTGTTACTCATCTCTTATTCATTTGTTACATAATTTGGCCGATGGAGGGACTTCTCAACACTGCCAGTAAACAGAATGATGTCAACTACCCTAAATTCAACACGGTGATGTCTACTCAGGATTCCCTAGTGTGGGTGACGCTAGCTTTACTGTTATGCTTGCATGATTTCAGTTTGCTTTCTAGCAAAAAGAGGCCTGCAAACTAAACTCAAAAATACATCACCAAGCTATTTCTAATGGAACAAATGACTACATGTGTGTCTCTTGTGTAACCATTCGTTAACAGCTGCATTACAGAGACTCAAAGATGACTTTGTAGATTGCCTTTTCTTTTGTTGAGAAGAGATTTTTAACATTCCCACACAAATTCCATGTTTTTGTGAGTGAAGGTCTCTACCAAGGCTTTGTCTCCAGCTTATTCTTTCTCTTCCAGCGTTTCTGACAGCATCACTCTGTGCTCACAGGAATGTTGTTGAAGCAGCATTGACCTCTGACCTTTCATTCCTTAGTATTGATTAGCCAAAGCTTACTCTGCTGCTGTGCTTACTGTAAGTAGGCCTGGGTATTAGTGCGTCAGGTAAACAACTGCAAGAACAGAGAAAAATAGAAAAGGGAACACATTTCCTCTGACCTGGTCTCCAGCGGGACGTTACTGTTGAGCACCCAGCTGTCTTGTAGCTGGACCGACTCCGGGGTGGTCGGCCCGTCCCCGGGGCCTGGAGCGGGCGCGTGGATGGGGTTGCGGCCCCCTCTCAGGGTGTTTCTGTTCAGGCTGTTTGCAGACTGGTGTGATAAGGTGTGGTGGTTGTGCGGAGGGGGCAGTGGAGGCCGTAGCGTGGTCTGACTGTGGTGGTTGGCTGCCCCTGGAGGAAGACAAGAACAGAGAACAATTTGAGTGCTTCATTCCTTTTTATTAAGTGCCATGTTTCTTTGTAATGCGGATAAAAGAGAGATTCAGATGACGAGAGTAAACGATTTATTTCCAAATAGTAATTTAAATTTGGGATGGAACCATCTCCTCTACATTTGGCTTCCATTTCTCAGTAAGCCAAAGAACAAAACCTATTCAGCGAGCAAATAACTTCTTCTTTTTTTACATTCCATTATGTGCTACCTTTGTGTCAACAAACATTTTGTCAGAGTAGGGGGCATATTTTCCAGATGGTCAATCTTATTTTACAAAGAAAATTCAGGCAAAACAGAAACATGAATTTTCTTTCACATTTTTCTACATTCTGTCAGTTTTATATTTAGCCACTTCTTGTTCCTCTTCCACTTTCACCCTTTCTTTCTTGTTTTCTCTCAAGAAAGTAGTAAAAAGACGAGAGAAAGTGAGTGTGTGTAAGTGTGTGTGTGTTTGAGCAGTACTAGAGCACTCAGCACAGCGTGTGCCCTCATCTCTTGCTCTCAGACTTGGGGGAACATGTCAGCTAGAATCCAATACCAGCCCTTCCAACACTGAGCTAATGGACTGTTGAGTGAGAGAGCTGAAAAACAAACCCGGATGACTCAGACAAGAACACCCATTCACACATCACCTTTATATCTCTGTCTCTCTCTCTCTATGAATCAGTGGGGGGGAGTGAGCTTGTCTAGAGCATCTGTGTGTGTGTGAGTGTCCGTGCGTGTCTGTGTGTGGGTTCGTACAGAAAAATCAATAAACCAAATACTAGACATAATAGGAGAGCTTGACACGGTTGCATCACTTCTTGTGCATTAGCATACTTTTTGTTCACACATAAATCATTTCACAAGTCACAACCAAACTGTCCATATCTGCATTCTAATGCCTCCTAACATAACATTGTTGTGATTGTTGAAATACACACAAAGTCATGATGATGTACTTGGTCTTTGAATCCTGGCTTTACAAACAGTTTTGCTTCTTCTTTTATCAGTGCTACTGTGTTCACATCCTAGCGAAAAACGCATGACAATGATTTTGTTTGCACGTCGCCTTCCTCGTACTGATCAAAGGATGCAGTAAGAGCACACATGCACATATGTTTGGGGTGAAAATAAATAAAAAGGAACTGTTATGTCAAGCTGAGGGATCATGCTTGCCCGCTTTCATTCGCTATCTCCTCTTGAATTACAGAAAAAGAAGAAGTATGCGAGTGATGAGTGGATGTGTCACACTCCACCTGTCCACTATTTGGCTTTGATATTTGTAATTCATCTATTCCTAAGAGGCATACATCATAGAAAACGTATAGGAGGCAACATAGATTCACACAGCAACAACATGCAGGCTTAAAGTGAATTTATAGCTTTGTCTCTTGTATGCTAATTTGAATCTTTCTCCCCCTTTACTCCGTATAGATGGGTGTTTGGAAAATAAAGGGTGCAGTGAGCTCCCTTGCATCGCCAGCTGTAATGGCGACCAGTTTGTAAGGTGACCTGATTCATTCATGCCGCCACTGGGACGCAGGTGTCACCCACATGGCCCAGAAGAACAGCTGCATGTGAAAGGAGAGAAGAGGGGTGGGAGACGAGAGAAAGATGGAGGGGCCTGACCTCTGTGACACAGGAGAGACACAAAACATCTGTTTGCTGATGCAAAGATGCTCCTGGGAGACACAGACACGCATACATGCACGCACGCACGCACACACTCCCCTATGCAAACATACATGCAGATTGTAAATTGATATTTAAGTATGCAGAGAGTGCTCTCTCCTCCTATACAGCCTCATTTCTTCATCGTTTTTTTTATCTTGCTCTTTTATCTTGCTATTATTTGCATTTTGTTTGAGCTGAGACGTAAAGCACTTCAATTAAATATGTTTGTTAAAGCACTTTATAAATACATTTGACCTCTTTCTCACTCTACCATTCACAATGTAAATGTACATTATACCTTCTACCTCTATAGCCTATCCCATAAATACTCCTAGAATAGCAAGAATGGAAAATGAAACAATGGAATGGAAAAAGGTAAGGAAGCATACATGAGTGAGTACGGACGTGGTCAGACGCAAAAAATAAGAGTAAGAGGTCCTAAGCTCACACACTGCCTCGCTGTCTCAAATGTTTAAATCTGTGCATGAAAAAAATGCATGCATTTCCTTTGTTCACTTTCTTTCTATAAATATTAAACAGTTTCTTCATTCAAATTCAAATGAATAATATATAGCACACCTTGCATGGAAGAAGAATACATGTTTTTGTAGCCATAGTTTTCCTGAACTGCTCTGTCCTGAGTGTGTGTGTGTGTGTGTGTGTTTGTGTGTGTGTGTGTGTGTGTGTGTGTGTGTGTGTGTGTGTGTGTGTGTGTGTGTGTGTGTGTGTGCGTGCGTGCGTGCGTGCGTGCGTGCGTGCGTGTGTGAGGCTCCTCTAGTGAGAGGGCATTTCTGTCCATCTGTGCACTTGCACTTGTGTAGGAAACCAACACCTAGGGGAGAGCATATTGTTCAACATTACTCCCAGCACATCACATCTACATAGTATTTGTGATTAAGATTTTAACGTTTCCCTTCGAAGAAAGAAACTGGAATGCTATTATCTATCATCTAGCAGCCAACTGTATTACATGTGACCAGAAAAATGTAAAGCAGAGGAAAGTATTGCTGGTATTTCAATGCATTTTCTCTCTTTATAGCCTCCTGGGCCCGGCAGTACAGTCAGGTACTGTCATGTTAACTAAACCGAATGGCTGCATGATAGAAAGTGATTATTTTTCTGTTCTTTATTGAGTTAATATTTTCAGAATAAAGTGCATAAGTGACTCATAACTAGAGTTTACTGTTTCTGTACACAAAGTTACACACACAAACACAGTGAAAAAATTACTTTTACTCTTCCAAAAGTCACTCAGCCTCTGGTAGAATTAAAAGAAAAATGTCTGATCAGAGACAGAGCATTGCTTTCTTTTTCTGCTACAGCAGAGGAGAGCGATGTCAAACAAATTCATTTTCCTGTAGACTTCAAAAACATAAAAAGAAACGTAGAGCTTGCCAGAGAAAACACAAATAAAGAGCCATGTGAGGTCTGCTTGAGCAGCAATGTAGATGCAAAGTTTTTTTAAATGTGCGCCGTGAACTCCTGAACAAATAATTTTGGCCACAGAAACACAAATCTGACTAACTGTTCGAAAAGAGGAAGTGCACGGTAATGAGTAGGCCGGAGGCAAATGCATCCAATAAATTAAGAGAGGGGCAGATGAATTGTCCGGCTGCTAAAGCACAACCTGCAGGTAGGCTAATAGGTACAACCGTTTTACCAGGAACACAGGCTGATAAAAGACAAAACATGCAGCAACCAAATAGAGCAATTAGGGAGCCACCAAGCAGATCACATTTTATTCCACTTTATCTTTTGCTCCTTTATTTCCTGACTCTTTTTCTCGCTAGTGTGAGTAAACAGTGATCATGAAAAGATCTTTCTGTTTTCACAGCCACAGAGCCTTTCTGACTGCTGACCCACTTTACTCTGTCCAGAGTCCCCCGTGACTGGAGAGAGGGGACGTTATAACTGTGATCTGCTGGGTTTTGGCTCAGGCAAAATCCTGGAAGTTCATTATGCTGGCCAATTCAAAGGAGCCACATTCAGCAGAGGAGCATTAGCCCGGTCTGCTTACCTGCCTCACATACTGTACACACACAACAAACGAGAGAGACAGCGGCTTGCTTTACTGCATAACGCTGTGTGCACATCGGAGTCTATGTGGCCGACCAGGGCAGTTTGTTTTGCTGCCTTGGATGGGCAAACTGTTTATTGACATTTTCTGTGGTTAACAGAGAAAAGTCGCAGGGCAGGATGTGCATCTATGTGTGTGTGTGTGTGTGTGTGTGTGTGTGTGTGTATAGGAGAGAAATGCCCATTCAGCAGTTAAAAAGGGATCATTGCAGGGCTCAGATCCCCCCTCTCGCTTCCTCTCTTCCCTCTGTCCTTCTCTCTCTCTCTCTCCATCTCTTTATGTTCATACCCCTTAATCCACTGCTTCTTATCCGTTTTTTTATAATCACCACCCTCCATTGTTTTTCATGCACCTTCTCTCCATGCTAATTGCTATGCTCCCTGTGTCTAAGGCAGTATATTCCCATGTGCAGCTGCTTCTTATGTCCTCTGTCTCAGAATGTCACATGCCTCTCATTTGTCATTCTTCTCGTTACCCATTGACAATGGGAGGAGAGCTTGAGGTGAAACGTATATACAAACACACGTGCTTAATTTGCACAAAAACTTTATTGTACTAAAATGTGCACACAGACACATACAGGCACCAAAAAGAGAAAGACAAACTTAGAGACATAAATTTGCACATGGACAAACACACACATGCACGCACACACAAAACACATACACACAACGCCTCTTCCTTGGCTAGTAATCTCTGTCTAATTAGGAGGTAATAATCTGCGTCATCAAATTCAGCCAAAAACAAACATTCTCTATGAACAGAAACGATTGTGTGCATTTAATCCACATGCACACACACACACACACTCCATGCAAAACATCCCACTGTTACGCAAATGTCAGCCTTACATAAGCACCATTAGGAAGAATAACATTAGAGCAGATGAAGGGGATGCATCTTTGTTGTGCCATTGTTTCTGTAGATTTGTTTCAACAAAGCCATTAAACATTTATGGCTCCGGCAGTGACTTGAGGTGGCTTCTCGGGCAGCAGATAGCTAGCCACTTTAGATGAGGCTTGGGCTAAAAATAGCTTAGCATTCCCTATGCATAATGAATGGCGAGAGACAGCGCTAACGCTAGCTCTTTCCAGGAGTGATCCGCCACGCTCCGTTTGGCCGTCTCAGCTCCCCCTGTGTTTCTAGGGGAGCGTTCCCAGACAGGTGCTCCGAGCCAGACAGTATTCCCATATAAACATTCGCAGACCCAATTCCCAGCCAATCCTCGGCAACAGCGTTCCGTTCCCATTCACCTGTCACGCTTCACTAGGAACACAAGTCATGTCTGTCCACCTGTTAGCTTAGGTAATGGTGGACTACTTTACAGGAACGCACACACAAGCATGCAAACAAACAAACACACACACACACAGAAACACATATACACATACAAGCAGCATGCAGCTTCCTGAGGATTATCTCGCTGTGGTCAGTTTCTGCCTGGCTTGGTAAGGCTCATTTCCTGCCCAGCGTCCACACTCTACAGGACCACACAAACAGCACACACACAGACAGGCATACACTCACAGCACATGCATAAACAGTACAGGGTTAAAGGTGTTTTATTTCCTAGCAGCCCTTCCTGTGTCTTCCTTCATGCCAGGGTGTGTTTATGCAGTGCCAGACTGCCACTCTAAACTCATTTAGGTCGATTTTAATGGACGCCCAAAGCCAAGGACTCTCTCTGCACCCATTAGTTCAGCAGTCCTGGCTGGGAAATGTGGCAATTTGCAATTTCATCCCAATGTTGTTCTCCCTTCATCCAAATATCTCTTTTTCACCCTCTTAGCTCTCATCAGCTTATCACATGTCGTTCACATCCCTCCTTTTTGCTTTAACTCCCTATGTCTTTAGGTCTCTGTCTCCCTTTCAGTCCCTTTCTCCATCTATTTTTACTGGTGCACATTGGATTTAATATTTTCTTTCTGTACTTTGACTTTTTTTATGCAAGATGTCTCATTAAACAACTTCAAAAGTCAAAGTTTGGCTTTCTCTATCTCTGCTCCCATTTGCCTCTTTGTGCCTCTTTTTCTTGCGTCTGTCGTTTTTTGTTTTTTTTTTGCTTTCTTTGTCTCTTTGCTCGCTGTCTGTGTGTTCACGCTCAGCAGAGACTGAAAGAAGCCCCAGAACAGAAAGTGTGGGTGTATGCGAACAAGAATGAGAGAAGGAGAGAGTGTGCCTGCGAGCCTTACTCTCCCTCTTTGCCAGTGTCTGCCATTAGGGTGTCAGTGGCAGAGTGAATTTATTTGCTGTGCGGTTACTGGGCTAATGATTGATGTTGCCCCAGCAAACAGTAAACCAATTAGAAGGCTGATGTAACGTCATTTTAAAAGCCTCCTAATCACGTTGCTCTTGAACCTGGGACCCGGGCCTTCCCTAATGAAGATTTATACTGGATCAAAGGAGAGCCTAACGCCATTAACAATAGATTGTATTCCACCAAAAATCACATTAGGACTTCTCTGCCCACCCCCTTCCCTCCCATCAGGCCTCTGCTAAATATATCTGCTGATTACAAGTGCAGATGCACAGAGGAATGGAGAAACGAGGGAAGAGCGGGAAATAGAGGCAGAGAGGGAAGGAGAGGCAGGCAGAGTTGGCCCAAAGTAGCTAATTGTTAAGAATAAATGTGTATGCTGATTAACAAACTCATCACTGCAGATATGGGCAAGAGGAATGGTTGTGAGGTGCTGATATAAGCACACAGGGCCTGTAACAGCCAGCAAGAGAGACTCCAATGATGAAAGAGAGAGCTCAGAGCCGGGAAAACTAACTAGTGTGTCTCTGCTACAGTGATCCTCCTGCCGGCACTTAAAATTCATCATCCCCTTACCTTTCACTTTCCAGTGGATTATTAATGTCATATGGAAAATAAGTACAAACACACCTACTCAGTGGCAACCTATCTGTTCTCTGCAGAGTGCAGTGGTTGCTTTTACTTGCATCATTGTTGTCTGACAAAAGATGACATAAGGTGGGAGGGTTCCATTTAGATGTAATCCATTAACAGATTACCAATTGTCAGCTCAAAATGTGGCTGTTTTATACGAGTAAGAAAACAAGTCAAGATTAAGAACAGAGGGAGATTTCATTTATGTAACTTTTTGATTGTGCTTTTTGGAAAATTTACTGAATTTTCTGCCTAAGGGTTCATTAAACTACGCAGCTCTTTAACTCACAGAAATGTACAAGGACTGGTTGGTTAATTATCATTAAAACAAAATAATTTTCTGTCGCAATCACATCAAAAAGTTTAATTTCTCCTTCTATTAAACCATAACTTCCGAAACTGAGGGTTTATATCTGCCTAATATTTCTAAGTTTAGTTTATGATCCTTCATAATGTAAACTATTGTTATTTTTACATCCTGGGAAAAAATGCTGAGTAGGAAGAATGCAGAAAAGCAGAAACAAAACGTCTCAAAGAATGGGATGCCACATTAAATCAAAGCGGACTGCTTGACATTTTACTGAGCAAAGACCAAATCAGATCAGGAAATGGACACATGATGACGTAATGCAGAGACCAGGTGATGGATCACTGACTGATGTAGGAATGGAAGGAATTAAGGGGTGGATGAATGGAGAGCTCTCTTACCCGTGGAGGAGGGTTGAGCACGGAGCATGTATGAGTCCTCGGGGTGGGGCTCCAGGTGAGAGTGGTTGGAGTTTTTCTCCAGCAGGGGCACCTGGCATTCCCTGATCGGAGGAGACGGGCCAGGGGAGGGGTGGTGGGGGGCGGACGAGGAGGATGGAAGGGACGGAGGGAGCAGTGAGGAGGAGGAGGTTGGAGGGAGTGGGCGACCTGGAGGATGGAGGGAGAGAAAGAGGGGGGTAGAAGGAGGGGAGAGGGGGGTGTTAGACAAAACAGATGGCAATGACTGACAGTGATACAGGGGCCTGTTCCAACGCAGGTTCAATGGTATAGTAACTTCTGAGGTCTCATCCTTATATGTGCGATTTAGCCACACAAAAAAAGTATAACCATGCAGATAGTTTTGTTTCTATTTTTCCAGCTCCAAAGATAATTGTCTCGGAGATTTTCACCTACTTCCCAATACATTAGGGAAGAATAAAAATATCAATAGTTTGATATCTCAAAAGTCTAAAATCTAAAATAGTTTCTGTGAAAACCGTTGACAGCAAGTTCAAGAGTAACTGGGGCATTGTGAACATTTCTTAGATGTTCGTTTTTAGTGTGTCTCCGATAGGTACTGTAAAATGAAATTTGAAAATAGTGTTTGCATGGTGTATTGTAGGTAAGAAAGTGTCTTTTCCTTTTATAATTTGAATGAACTAACACACAAAAAATTGGACCATGGGCTGAAGTAAAGTGTGCTCTACTGAAGGTTATTTTGAATCACTTCTCCTTGTTGGAACAGACCTCTGGTACATGTAAAGCAGCTTCAATACAAACACAAGCTTTCTGAGAATGAAGACGAATAGAGATAGGTTCGCACAAAAAAATCCCCAGAACCTGTAAAAACCTTTCTGGCATTCACTGCTTGCATGTTACCTATAATGAAGTCATTTTAGCTTAGTTTAAACATTCTGTTCATTCTGACCGCTTTTAAACATTTTGTAAAAAGAGTTCATATCACTTAAAAGAAAAAGAAAATTCAGCACTGAGCTGCTATCATTTATCCATCCTACTTTACTGTAAACACAAATATTAAAGCGGGTCTATGCCACTTTTTCCAAATTAGGTTTATATTAGCCACAAGTGACAGATAAAAAAAAATGCTTAAATCTAAAACAAAATGTAAGATTTATCAGAGAAAGGTCAGGGAACGGATCAATGTATGCCAATTAATCAGCACTCTCTATCAAGAAATGTCAAACATATGACGGTACAAGCCGTTGGTCCTGTCCAAGCAAATAAAGCACTGAACTAAGCCGGATCGTGATTTTGTTTGACTGCAGATTTTGGTGCAGGCAGAACAAGATCATTTTCTTTTAAAATTAACATTGTCTTGCTTCAATAGAAATGGTGGGATAAGAATTTCTTGAGGACCTACATTGTAACATTGTACCCATTGTACAATTGTCCTCTACATGGGTAAGACAAAAGAAAGTGAACAGCCAAGTCTTTAAATAGTGTGAGCCATGGGACGCGTGGACACAATCAGGCTGTCCCAACCACCAGAGAGAGAGAGAGAAAAGAGGGATGGAGAGAATTCATTCGACTCTCCAAAGGTTTGGAATCAAGGACAAAGACAAATCTAATAATTTCTATTTAGAGACGGCTCAAAATATAGAATAATTATGTCTGCCATATTTGCAGCTCAATCAATCAACAATATGGTAAGAATGAGGCCACTGAGTCCAGCCAATCCACCGAAGGACTCAGGTTATTATAACTACTAATTAGAAAGTTGAACAAAAAGACACTTTGACACGCTGATAATCACTTATTTCCTCCTGATTCTACATTTGAAATGATGGCCTGAGGCACCGCATCTTTACAAATAAAACTTGTTTTTTGTGTGATGCCGTGTCCTTCAAATTCCAAATTAAAAATGTAAGAGGGCGTGGGAAAAAAAGGAACTCGGCCTTAGTTGAGCGAACTTCACCAATTCGCGCTGTCGCCCTCTGTAGCCTTAAGAAGTAGCAATGAAAAGTCTTACAGTGAGTTGCTTCTTCTTTCACCTTTTTTCCAGAACAAAAAAGAGACTGAAAAGAGGACAACAAAAGGAAGAAGATCTTGTGAGACTTTGAGGAAAAAAGGCGAGATAGCAGAACATTTATCATCATACTTTTTCTCTCTTTTCTCTTTTTTTCCTGACATCCTCCAGAATACAGATGTGCTGTGATTGTAATTTGACAGCATTCACCTTCCCATCACAAAGTATTGATAGAAATCAAAATGTGTGAAGGCCATGATAGATGGGGCGCTTCTTATCCGTACAGTGCAATAGTGCTTGCATCAGGGAAACAGAACCTGCAGGGCGAGGGAGGAGGGGGGAGGGTGAACGTAGAGATCATTTAAGAAACAAAGTGCTCGGACATAGTTGTTGGCGAACTTGCCCATCTATGCTGCCTAGAAATGGAGCCCATTAATCACAGAAGATACACTTTTGAGTCTAAGTGCCGCTGTGGCATTATAGAGATATATTTGATAGAAAAGGAGGCAGAGTGATGCCTCTGTCCTGCTGTCCAATCTGCTCCAGCTTAGAGCTTTGCGTCATGGAAACCAGAGCTAGAATCGATCTACAGCCCCACGTTAACTACACCCCAGAGAAATGCCAGCCTTGTCTTCTGTTTAGGTATGTGTGCGTGTGTGTGCGTGTGTGTGTGTATTGTTTGTGTCCGGTCAATCTCATCAGCGCAAACAGAGAAAAATGGATAAACAATGACAAAGCAAACACTGTTGCCCACAAGGGGGGAAAGGAGAGCAGCAGTGAGGGATGGTGGGAGAGAGAAGGATGGAGTGAGGGGGAAGAGAGGACGAGGTCACAAGGGGTGACTGGGGGAATGGAGAGTGAAAGAGAGAGAAATGAATGGAGGGAGCAGAGAATGGGGAAAACAGGACAGACGAGAAGATATGAGCTGACAAAACTTATTGCCGATGAAAAAAAAACGGGGAGGAAAGCAATAGAGGAGGATAATTAGGAGGGGAGGAGGCAATAAGAGGGGACGAGTCAGAGGAAGATGGAGGACATGAGAAAAATAAATGAAGAGGTACAGAGGGAATAGGCCACAGACACTCAGGGAAAAAAAAAGGAACATGAAAGAAAGCGATTGATCTAAATGAATCGATCACTCACTTCAGTTGATTGCGTGAAGGGATCAAGCTATTTGCATATTTCACCGGACCTATAATGAGGCTATTGGTTACAACAGGGGAGGAAATATGTACGCAAATTAGAGTGTGTGTGTGTGTGTGTGTGTGTGTGTGGGGCTGCAAAACTTAAAGATTGTTTTATCGCTGTTGCATGCTTTTATTGCACATTTTGTGTGTGTGTGTGTGTGTGTGTGTGTGTGTGTGTGTGTGTGTGTGTGTGTGAGCTCCTGCACATTTTATGTGTATGTGTATGTGTATGTGCATGTGAGTGTGGATATTAATATTTTAAATCACTTTAATTACAAAAAAGGAAAAATTGCACTAGTTGGCCAAAAGCAATTAAGGGAACTTTAATCTCCTTAGCAATTATGCTGTGGGGCATCCTTAACTCAGTCATTTCTGCCCGCTACATTTCTAGAAAGGTCAGTGGAAATTGCTTTGTGTTATTAGAACAAAGACTTAGCAAAGAGTTCATGTGGTTCTCTTGACGATTTTGTGCCGCCCGCCCGGCCATCTGTATACATCTCTCAGTCCTTCTCCCTGTGCCCGTCTCTCACTCTCTGAATCCACGCTTCTCTCGCAAAAGTGTTGATTAGTGTGAAAAATAAGTGTATCATGGGGGATAAAATCAGTCATCTTAGCACTGTGGTATTGTATTGAAGGCATTAGTGGAGTCCCTTGATGAGTTCTAACAATGTAAAAAGAGACGCTATCGTCATTGGCATACTGTGTGAGCACCAGGACTTGCTTGTATGAGTCATACATGTCTGTTGTGTTATCGTATAATCTCTATTGAATTGTCTCCATATGATCTTTGTATAATCCATTGTAGCCATTCTTTACCATGCAATGGCATTATACATCAAGCATAATTCCGCTTGTTGACAGCTTAGTAACTTCTCTTCCACTCGTCCTTGTCTCTATTTCTGTCTCCCTCCCTCCCGTGCCCGCTCCGTCCATCCGTCCACCCATCTGGCTGAGGTGAGGAGTGGTAGGCCGAGGAGAGTGGATTGGAGCGAGGGATGGAGCGACAGCTGGAGCCCAGTCAGACAAGGAGAGACAAATTACCCCTCTAACGAGAGCCATTCATCATCGCTTCATCTCTCCCTTCTTTCACCCCCCCCTTTCTCCACACCTCAACGTGAAATACAGCGCATCTGTATAGCAAAAAAAAACAACCCAAAAAACCCACCGATCTACTACACAACTGTAGGCTACACTTGGTGTCGTTCTCATTTAGTCGCTACACATGTTGCTCATGCTGGTGAGTCGATCAGCAAGATCTTCTATTAAGATGATGGGAAATAACGGCGAGGAAACAACAAGATAAGGGAGACGTGAAATAAGCGGGACTCGGAGGAAGAGGGAGGAAAAAGAAACGACACACCCATGCTGGCACATGCAGAGACTCATTACCATGGCTGCTGTCAGCACAGATGTTGGACTGAGGGGGAGCTGTCAGTCAGTGCATGTGTGCATGTGTGAGTATGCACATATACAGTGTGTATGCGTGTGTGTGTTTGTCTGTGTGTGAAATATAGAGTTTGACAGTGATCTGAGGGCTATTTAGTGATGACAGCTGCTGACACAATGGGCCCTTTTCTCCATTTATCTATACAGTGCAGTCTGTCTCTTCCATCTAATCTCTCTTCCTGTTTCCCTTTTCCCTCCCCCTTATTTCTCAAATCCTCGCCTCCTCTTTCCTCGCATTCATTCCATTTTATTATTTTTTTTCAAATTAAGCTCGACTGTGGCAAGACGCACACCTGTTGTTGCCAGCATGTGCGAGCAACAAATGGATGTCACAGCCTATCGAGGAATGTTTCGAATTCGCCCGCCTGATGTGTTATCCTACAACCCTCCCCCTCATTTCTTTCCTCTCGCAATCAGTGCCACTGCATAAGATGAGTGATAAAATGAGTAAAGAGAGACGGCAGAGATGAGAGGATGATTCCACAGACGTGTTTTAATTAATAAAGTTGAGCTGTCATCGCCCAAAGAGATGATTGTATCACCGGCTCTTTCTTTGATGTGTAACAGAGTGTCTGGATTCTTCTCTGGCCTGCAGCTCTCCTTTGCTCGCACTCTGTTTCTCTCTTTCATCACGCCTGCATCACTCTATCAATCCAAAACTATGGGGGCCTACTTCGCAAACAGGCAAATCCTCCACCGACACACACCACACAAACAGCCTTCAGCTGAGGTTGAAGACGCCTTCCGGCTGGGAAAAAGATGCTATCCCCACTCACAGCGTCACACTGTTTTGTTCTACATCATAGCATTGTTCACTTTCAGGTTCTATATTCCTTCCAGGATTATGAGTCAGACTCCCTCTATGAAGTATTTACAGATTATTGCTGAAAATACCTGGATTGTTTCTAAAGTAGCACACCCTGTTTTTTTGTAGGAGCACCCAAGTATGTTTCTTTTTCTGTAAAACACCTGCAGAACCACAATAAGACTAAATGTGTTTTAACATTTCAATGAAATAATAATCACAATACTTTTTTAACACATTATTAAACTGTCACTGTCTGTTTGGTTAAGTTTACATTTTTATCCTTCTGAAGTGGCAGAATCATTTTTCAGCCATGAATCTACTCCATTAAGCAAATATCTCCACATTTATCCCCTTTCTTGAAGCTAATTCACCATGTATCTCTTGTTTTCATCTACATTTTATACTCTACATTATTATTTCCACCTCTTTAATCAACATACTAACATATATTTCCTACTTTAAGCTAATTATTTCATTTTTTAGCATCCTATTTTAGCCCAATTTTTTTTTGCAAGGCCCAACTCTTTCAAATGCTAACCGATTAATTTTAGCTAACAATAATGAGTCTTTTTGAGCTTGCTATTTTATCTATGACGTTAGCAAACCTTGTAAACTTTCTACCCAGTGTTTTAGTTCACCATTTCAGAAGAGTGTCCATTACTTTCAATTGGGCCCAAATATTTCAGCTGTTTACTTAAAGTTTACTTTGTTAGCCATTATCCATTATTTAAGCTTACTGTTTAAACTGTTTAGCATTCTGTTCGTTCAACTCGTTACTAGTTCAAACATTTATATGTAATTGAAGTAAATTATTTTAACAATTCATCCAGTAAACCATTTATAGGCCTTTGCTAATTTTAGCTAACTGTTGAGACTCTTTTGTTAGCTTACTAGTTTTGTCTGACTCATCAAGTGAAAAGGTGACTCAAAAAAATTAGGATTAAATATTTTTTTGTGAAATAATACAACTTTTTTTTTTTTTCAAAATATTTTCTAACTGCAAAAGTAAGTTAATGGTTATCATGTGAATGGTAGATATTGAGCTTAGCATAAGTATAAACATGAAGACTGTTTACTCAGTCATTCATTTTTAACTCTTTCATTTAGCCACTCCCCCTCTACCACTCCCTACGTCCCCCTGCTCTTGTTATCAGCTGATTATGGGCGTTTACTCTTTAAAGGGGACATATTATCCCCCTTTTTCACCTTTTCAAACAGTCCCCTGTGGTCTTAATGAAACATCTGTGCTGTGCTTTGGTCAAAATATAACAAGAATCAAGCACCAGAGGAGGTTTGTGACCCTGTATAAACCAGCTCTCTGAGAACGCTCTGTTTTGGTGTGTGTGTCTCTTTAAATGCAATGAGCCCCCCCTGAGTTTCACAGTAGACATCACTCCTCTGTAGCGAGAATAAAAATGGCAGACCTGTGCAAAAGTTTTGCTCTAGGCTGGGAGTGGAGTCCATGGGTGGAGAAACTAGGGGAGAGGAGGGTATATTGTTTACCAGAATCCAGCTTGTGATGTCACAAACTGAGAAAATTTGAATGGAGCACTTTTCTCTGTGTGGTAAGACTTATGCAGACCACAAACAAAGGACTGGATGGATTTATTTCAAATTTTGTGGGTCGACAGACACTCAGGTTACCCAAATATATGTTCAAAAACACTGTAAAAGTGGATTTTCATAATGATATGTCCCCTTTAAAACAAACCAGATTCTGCCACAACCTCTCTCAACCAATCATCCCGCTGCTATCAAATTTTAGAATCTCTTCTCTCTCTTCCGCAGTTAGTCTGTCATTTCAGTGCAATTCCGCCATTCCAACTCAGCATAGTTCAGATACAGCCTCAGAAACCCACTCCGCATCACATCCTGCATGCCTCTATCACCACCAACACCACCAGTGTCTAGACTCCATAGGGGGGTATCCTACCCTGCTGTCGGCCTCGCTACCCCTCTGAGTGCATTGAAGTCACCATGATGGAGTCTAATCGGCAAAGACATTGCACATTTATCTTTTCCTAATCTTTAATAAATAACTATAAACTTTTAATTAAATCTCTTCTGATGGAAATAGTGAATGAGGCTAATGTGCAAAAATGTGTATTGATTCTTTATAATCTTTCTTCACCTCTAGATGCCAGCCCCCTTCATTTAATAACCGTGTCTTACAATAAGCTCATAGATGATTGACTTACATCACCAACATTGGAAAATTACAGCCAACAGTAGCTCAACAGTATGTGCACGAAAGGAATCCTTTGAAGGAAATCTTTGAAAGATTTCTTTGAAATACATGTACCGTGTAAAGAGAGATGAATAGATAAAGGCTGGGAACCTTCGCCTTCTCTGTCTTTTCAATCACAAATCAAACCCCACTAATGCTGACGATGGCACCCACTGACGGAGAGGCCATTCACGTGAACAGCTCTGATGATGAGTTGCCTCTCAACAATATTCTTTGACCTTCATATTACGTGGATTCATGGGGATAAATGAGAACCAATACAGACTCATCTACAAAGAACTTATAAAAGAAGGGCAAGGTGACGATGAATTGAATGACAGCTTTATCTGAATGAGAACATTCAGAACTGCTATGATGGTTGCAGAATTTTACATGACAATGGAGACTAAATCACACCTACAGTGTAAGCTGGTACGCCACTGGGTGCTGCGATGAAAGAAACCTGCCGCAGGAACTCTTACGGATCATCTCTGAGTCATTCCAATATCTGGTTCAGAAGGTCGCTGCTCACTCCTCTCCTCTCCTCGAGTGGCTGTTTTTTTTTTTTTAGTCAGAGAGGAGGAGAGATGAGGACAGACACAAGCTGACATGGAGTGGTTCACTCAACCTTTCGACCCACACACACAAACACAGCACTGCGCCTATCTGCATCTACTAATTGAAACATGCCTCCCTGTTGTTTAGAAGTTAAAGTGTGTGTGTGTCCATAGCTGTACATATAACATTAGGATGCCACTGCACACCCATGCTGTCCATTGTCAAAGATGTCCACCGCGTAACTTTGGGCAACCATGGAGCCTGCATTACCATATAAATTACATCCATGTTGCTGCTGCTGCTGTGGATTGATGGTATTGTTATGGCTTCTACACATTGGACCCTCATTGAAAACAATCAAAATAAATAGCCTCCTCCTTCCACATAAATGCAAACACGCGCACACATCCACACACACTCCTCCATTTTGCACACGCACACATCTACAAGCATGTGCACATGAAAACACCCAATCACACACAGATCAGCAGCCATCCCAGGTGCAGAGAGAGACACCTATCCTCTCAGCCTTCCATTACCTCTGAACATGCCCTGTAACAGCTGAAAAGAGGAGATCTGCAGAGGGGGAATTATCTGTTTATGTGTTTGTGTGTGAGTAATGTACAAAATCTGTAAGGATACATATGGCTTTTTGCTGCTTGTCTTTAATGATGCATTTCTATTTGTAAATCAATTTGACAGCAGGGGAAAAGATGTAGTTTTAATCTTGAGGGCAGAATAAACAATGAAATATAAATCAGCACAAAAATAAAAACATTTAAGTGGTATAAACCACAATAATGGAGTACAAGGAACCAGACAAAATGAAGTAATTTATTACCACAGAAAAGATACATAAGCTTACAAAAATGCTACCTAATTATTTCCAGATTTGTTATTCAAATGATAAAATACAGTGAAAGCAACCGTGCAATGTGGAACAATGAATTAAATGAATACATTTAAGGGCCAAGCAAAAGCATTTTTAGTTGCAGTAAATTCATGTTTCACACAATTGGAAGGAGATTTTATGCTACAAGCTAGCCTGCTGCCATATTTTCTCACTTGAGCGAAAGGTTGAGTGTGAAATATGGACAAGCTCTTTGATGACTGGTGCTGGCACTTGGTCTTAGCACTTAGTGAAGACACTAACAACACAACAGAAACCTGCAGCTTGCAATCCTGCAGCTTTGGAGAGACCTCCATAGATTTATATTGTATCTGAAAAAGCTATATCTGTGTTTGTTATCTCGACTGGAGAAAGCTTTTAGATGGTGCAGCGCAAAAAAAAAAAAAAAATCAGCAGGGTGAAATGCTGTGAAGAGCTTTTCCTCCAATCTGCCAAAGCGCTGCATGATTTGCCGAAAGTTGAGCGACATGAGAACAAATGTTAACTGCAGATCACATGTAACAGACATGAACTATGAAGGTAACTAGGAAAGAATCTGGTGATTTTACACTTTTTTACCTGCTTGTAGTGTTAAAAAAATTAGTTCATTGCTACTGAAATAAAAGGCTTTGATGAGAAAAACATGTTAATAATGTCTTTTCATGAAACCCTTAAATTTCACTCTGAAAGATCTACCTACTGCCTAGTAATAGCCACATTTCCTGCACACAATATGGTGGATGGAATATGTTTATTTTCACTTGCAAAGGAGACAAGTTACATTTGCCTTTCAAGATGGGGCCAATTTCATGACGTTTTTGGAGACGGGGCTCACGCAAAAAAACACATTACCCACGATAACCCAGCATCTGAAATATAACGACCGTCATCAAGAATCAAATGCATACAGAATGACGCCCAAAAAGAGTCTTGCAGACACACAGAACAAAAAATAAACTCACAACACAGTGAGGATGCACGCACTTTCACACATGGGCAGGTGCCTACAGTACACAAATACCTTTTCAACATAGCAGGGCCTCACAGAAACAAACGGCAATTGCTGTGGTTGCTATGACAATCTAGTTCCGTAAAAAGCTCAAAAAAGAAACAGAAAAACAAAGAGAACAAATGAAAGAAAGGAAAAAAAAGATTTAAAAGAGAGAGAAAGAGAGACAGAGAAAAAAAACGGATGGAGGAAGAGCCCTGGAAGAAAGAGGAGATTGTAAGAGATCCAGATTTCTTTGGCGCATAGATCTGCCAGTTTGCGACCTTGTGCAATGAGAGATAGCGTGTTGTATCGTAATCTCATGAATAAACTCAATTTGAATAAGGTTTTTTTTCTTTGATGTTACATTATGTGAAGCACGTTTGCGCGCGTGTGTTTGTGTGTGTGTGTGTGTGTGTGAGCTTGTGAGGCTGAGTCAGCAGTGTCTCCTTTGACGATTAGCAAACACATGCATGCACACACGTACGGGGAGTCCACTACAGAGGGATCCGCTGAAAGAGGGGTGATGCATTCAGAGCCAGCGGATAATGACTGTACTGTGGCCTGTTGCTGAGAGAAAAGTCTCCTCGCTTTGATGTTCTGCAGACGCTATTTATAGTAACTGCAGAAAAATGGGATGGAGAGCTGAAAAAGACAATAAGCCACATTATATTCCCTCTAACTAGCTTACTGTTGAGTCCTGCCTTCTCTCTCAAGGTGAACAGGCTGCAGTCTCCACACTCTGGGCCAAATTTACTGAGCCTTCTGCGCCTCGGTTCAGACGCTCTTTGCGCCTGTGAGATGTGTGTGTTATTTATCAAAGAGACACAGCCGCGTGAAGGCACAGTTTGGCTGTCATCTGAGGTACACCTTGTATGCCTCTTGCTTTTATGCACATGAATTTGGAAAGGGCTCGCACAAATAATACAAACAAATCACAGGGACACAATAACTCTGGTTTATTCTACCAGATTTTTACAAAAGGTTCTTTCAGGCTGTGAGAGCCATTGTTACAGGGATGATTCTCACCTTTAAACAACACTGGTTGTGGCAAAGGAAAGAAAAGTTAATTAAGTATGAGGGCAAGGCAGACTACAGCTGCAGCGAGTTTGTTTAGGGACAACAAAAAAAAGTTATCTCAGGGATAAAAAGAGAGATGCAGCCAAGAATAAATGAAGAAAACATGTGACTCTTTTTAAAAGAGGAACGATGGGGCAGAGTGTGGTCTAAAAATGAACAATTTGGTGATTGCTCCCTTTTGTTGAGGTAAAAACCGTTTGGTGGCTCTTACTTCTCAAGCCATTTTGCTTTTGTGCAACTTTTTAATATAACCCAAAGATGTTCCTGTAAACTTCTTCTCCCCTTTCTATAAAAAAAAAGTCATTATAATTTTTTATCTTATTAGATGCCCAATTTATTTCCTCAGTTTGGGTTTAATTGTGGGCTAAGTTAATGGAATTGACATTTGGGATTAGAAAAATTACAAATTTTTTGGCATCTCAGACGTATCCTCCTGCTGAACCGCACCTTCTGAGCTCCTCATCACTCGCAGAACGTGCTTAGGAGGCCGTCCCCATCACCGATTGCTTTATTAGCTGCTGCCTTAGTAAATCAGATGTTAATTACTTGCAGATTGTGAGCTCAAACAGAATGAAAGGTGTTGTGAATTTTTTGCGCTGTTCTTTTAATGGATGTATCATAAATCTAGCTGGCTATCTTTCAGCCTCCCTCCCTTTCAAGGTGTGTTTGCATTTTTTTTTTGTGTTCAGAGAGGAGAGTGGAGTGAAGTGATCGCAGATTATAATACATGACTTTGCTCAGCTGTTGCTGTAGTGTCATGGTTGGCTGAAAGTTTTTGCATAAATCCATATTTCTATCCATCTATCTGTTTCCTTATCCAATTTTTTTTTGCAAGTACACGCAATCATCATGCATCCTTACAATTAGCATAACAGCTTGCATCAGTTGACATCAGCTGACTCAGAGGAATAAGGAAGTCCCCACGCTGGTGGACTTCACCTGCAGTAGTGCATGTAGGTGAACGCCTGAGTGTGTATTTCCTAGCGCTTGTTTGTGTGCCCGTTTTGCACAAACACTCTCTTGCAAACGTGATGCAACTCTCCAAGGCACAACCTGCAAATCCATTCAGCTCATAAACAGTTGTGCCCAGCCAAGCAGATGCAGGAAGATTTTACTACACACAGGAGGAGACAAGAGAGCCCAGTCAAATATTCAACATTAGGCTGTTACTCTCACCGCCTCACTATGAAGTACAGACCCAGACCTCGGAGACAAATAATAAATGCTAATCTTTGTAAAACGAAGCCAAGTCAGTCAGTTTAAGCTGAGAGTGTCGAATGAGATTTTTAATTACTGCATGACCTGGGGTATATTAGCGCATATTAATGAGGATCATTAACCTAGAGGTAACTAAGACCCCTCCTCCTTAACTACAACTGATAGCACCTCTGCTTTCTGACACTAAACTATCAGTGCGTTTATGTGCGCGTGCGTTTGAAGAAATGTTTCACAGATAGCTTATTCCATCCTTTGTGATAAACTGCACATCCTTAGCAAAAGTAAATAACAGGAGTCAATGTCCTTTTACAGCTGAGGACTGTTACAGCTGAAAGCCTGAATTCTTGGTCATTAAGGCCCAGAGCTGAACCTTGGTTTGCAGCCATAATGTTTTTTGTGCACATATTTTGTACATAAAGAAAGGCAGGGGCAGACACTATATAAGAGAATATTCTCATGTGGTCCTTATTGTATACTGAGACAAAAAGTAATTCAATGGGCAGCAAGTAGGTACAGGAGTGAGCAGAATGAAAGATGAGGAGAAGGAAAGAACAATTTCAATTGACATATGCAAAGGTCAAGGTAATTTCACTGGATAAAGAAGAGGACAAACGGAAAAAAGGGGAAACTTTCAGCCTGTCTCCCTTTCTTCTACTACAAGATTTTGAGGTGGAACAGAGCAGTGACCATTTTCCGCCCCCTGCTGTGTAAATGCCAGGGACGATATTGACGTCATACACCCACAGATCCTCTAACACCACCCTCCCACCTCTTCTCTCAAGCTCATGTGTTATTTGTTGTGCCATTAGGCCACATTCTCAGTGGAATAGAGGCCGATGCTTTTATCTCAGAAAAGGGCCGACTGGCCGTATTTGGCTTGTAAAGTTTTCTAAGCACACACACACTATCACACTCATTCACTCATGGATGCCTGTGTAAAGAAACACTTATGCACACACTCTCCCTTATCTCTTACTCTGTCCATTCCTCTCCATTCGCCTTCCTCAGCAGTTTATCTTTACATAACCGTGCATTCCCTTGATGATCGCCTCTGAAACTAAATGTTCCTCTGAATTCACACGCAACACAGCTGATGCGCAGTGCAGGAAACCCTCATACCATAGCCTTGTATATTCTCCAATAAAAATATAAAGAAGATAAAGAGCACTGGGCCAGTATGAGGGGAATCGGTTACAAGGTGCTTTTATATGATAAAGAGGTCAACACAGCAGAGGGATGAGGCTTCTTGTACAATCTAAGAAAGAGGGCCGTGTTGTTGAGAGTTCTGGGTGGTTACATGCACGATTGAGGCAATCACTTGAGCAGTGTGGTATTCTCTGTGGTGCTGAAATGGAATAATGGGGCATAATATTGCTCTCTGGTAACCGTTTTCTTTATATAATCTGTTGGTAAGTGTAGCATGGTTGAATGCACTATACACTGTTTGCACTGTGCTTGAATTTAGACAATGGCCAAGAGGGGGTTGTAATACATTTTATGTAAATTGTGTGTCTGAAGAATGTGTGGGCCAGCCAGTGTGTGTGCGTGTATGCATCTTCCTTCAGTACACCGTGCATTAATTGCCATTCCCAGTGGTCGTCAAGAAGAGAGCGCAGGACTCCTGTGGGACATCTGCACCTTCATTAGACTCTACTGATCATCATGCTGCAGCACCAAGAGAGGGCCTGTTCCCCTCTTTCATCACTTCTTCTTCGCTTCACTACTCCCCTGCCTCTCCCCCCCATTCTGCCATCCCTCAATTTGTTGCGCTTTTTCTCAAGCAGACCCTGCAGTAATGTTTGCTTTAAATTATATCTCCATGGCATTTCTGGGTTTATTAGGCGGCTGCAGCAAAAAAGGCAAAAAGACAAATTGGAAAGAGCATGGCCGAAGTTTGAGAAACTTCTGGACTAGCTGGACTTGAAAACAGCCGCTCTGTGTATGCACGCCCCTCTACACCCCTGCTTCACGGTGTATCCCGTTCCCTCAATTTGTAATGGCTTATGATTTCACCGCCTCCCCTCTCATCCTTCAACATTTCTGTCACTTTGCCCCCCCCCCCCCCCCCCCTCCCCGCTTCACCCCTGTTCACTTCCTCCCCGCTCTCATCTTGCACGTTCTTTTGCATTTTCATTCCCATCAGCCTTCCTTTCGTCATTATCTCCCAGTTAATACTTCTCACTGTCTCGATCCCCAGCGCAAGTGGTTCTTGGCCCCAGGGGGTAGGATTGCTAGCACTCCACAGACCCCTACAGACATGTAATACATCCCCATCTCCCTCCTCTCTCCCCCCTGCTCCTCTGACTTAGCCCTCCTCCCTCTCTCTCTCTCCTTCTTTCTCCGCAGTGGATGAGAGACGCCAGCTGGAGGAAACAGAGAGAAATGGGCCCAATTACAGCATTGGGAACTGAAAGTTGGCTAATTAACTCTAATTCGTTAACAAACTGCTTTTTCACCAAGAATCATCTCTCTCTGTCACATGGCGCACGCATGCATGGGAAACTGCATTTGCATGCACTGCCAAATAGAGAAAAAAAATCGTAGACACACAACTGCAGGTACACATGCACACAAACGCAAAAGCATACCCTCACTCAACTCCCATCTACACACATACACACACGTGGGCTCACATGCCCACACAAAAGCGCACGGACCCACTTGCTCAGCTGTATTTACCGCAAGGGCAATATGTTGATTACGTTAGAGTGGCTGATTATTGCACAGTGACAGTAAAGGAAACAAATGTCTTTCATAGGCAGGCATCTATCTCAGCAAGAGAGCTTCTAGCTACAGACTATAGCGGCAAATGACTGCTCCGTATCCAGCTATGACAGACAAAAGGAAAGAGAGCAGGAAGAGGAGGGAAAGAGGGGAAGGATGAAAAGAAATAAAGTGATTGCACAAGTGAGGTGCAGGGAGAACAAAAAAAGTTAGAGGAGCGCCAGATGGAGAGGGGGGGAAACAGATGAATAAAGGATGAAATAAAAAAGTGGATGAAGGGAGGGCGGGAGGGAGAAGACATGAGACAGGAGATGGATAAGGAGCAATTCTCAGGGTTTTGTACTGAAGCCGGGAAACAGTTTTCCCCAACAACGGGATAATGGTGGTTAGAGGCAAGAACAATAGGTTTATCTAGAGCAAAGATGCTATCTGGGGTAAAAACACAGACACACATCACCGAACAACACGCACACACACAGATAAAAGCTGAAGGATGTTTCATTACTTGTGTATTACAGGCTTTATGTGGAATTATAGTGTAGGCAGCACTTGGAACAATAAGCTTGTCAGTGTTGAGTTATCAGAACAGGTGTCCAGTGGGAAAAGCTCCTCTGAAATGGCAGTCTGAACCTGAGCACACACACAGTAAACACACAAACATCGCACATACACATACAAATATATATGTGAGTAGGAAGGGTGAAAGCATCAATTAAAGCCTTTGTTAGCAAGAGTGGATATCCTTTCATGCCTCTCTATGAATCCAGAAACCCGTCTAGATTAGCAGACATGATGTGAAGCATCGTATGTGTGTGATCATAAAATTGAAATCACAAAAACAGACACACACATGCACACCCCCAACACGCACACACCTTCTAGTCCCATACTCAACACTCGACCTTCATGGAAATGATTCTAGATGGAAAAAAGCTGCCTCTCGCAGCCCTTTTTTTAACTTTATTTCCTCCTGTCTTTCCTTTTCCTTCTCTTCTTCCTCTTTTTCCAACTCTCACTCGTTACTCTTTCAATAAGTCCCCCTCTCACTCCACCTTTCTCACCGATTGCCTCGCACTGAGATGGATAGTTCCTCCTCTTTCTCTCTGGCTCTGTTTCTCTCATCTACCTCCTTTTCCTTTTCCACTTGCTCCATCTCTGTCCCTCTCTCACACCTCATTAGTGATGCTAATACCCCAAGTAATAGAGGACACCATTCACAGTATCGGTGTGTGTGTGTGTGTGTGTGTGTGTGTGTGTGTGTGTGTGTGTGTGTGTGTGTGTGTGTGTGTGTGTGTCTGCCTGCCTGACCACACACTCTGGAAAGGACTGTCTCTGGGAAGCGGGAGATGAGTTTTCCCCTCTCATCCCATCTCCCCGTCTGGACTCAGCCCTCCTTCTTGCTGGGAGAAAATCCGATGGAAATGCAATCACAATCAGTTAGGGTCCAGACGAGGACGGACACACACATATATGCAAACACACACACACGCACACACCCACCAAGCACGCACACGCAAAGGCATGCACACACACACACACAAAGGCATGCAGGCTATTCCACTACCGCAAGGGAGCCATGCAGAAAATTGTTTTGGACATGGTGATGAGGAGAAGGGGGTTTGGGGTGTGTTGAGGGGGGACTTTTTAATTTACATTTTTAATGTAAAATATCATTCAAAGAGGGAAAGTTGGGCATCTCATTATACTGCTTCTTTATTACACACAAAGCACATCAGTCTCAGGGCACTGTGTCCTGAAAAATATGCACACGTTCACATAAACACATGTGTGAACAACCTGCTGAGCCCTACAGCCGTAATCACTTAGTAAGAAATGAGGCTCTTCCACAGACACCATAAATCTGGAGAAGAATAATCCCAACTGTCCTCCAGATATCATCCATCTCAGATAATCTGCGTCATTGGATTTTCCCCCTCTGCTCGCAGCCAGGCAGGAGGGGTCACTTTGAGGAAAACTTTGTAACAGAACTCTATGAGTCTGTGATAATGCAGTTGCAGGATTGTGGATGTGAAGTATGTTTGACTAACTTCTGCCCTGCTGGTGTCATAACTGGATAACAACGAATCATCCTGCAGGTTGTTAGTAAGTACCTTCCAAAACATTACCCTTAAAACATCTACAGAAATGAATCATATGAGCATTTTCTGGTCTGCCAACTCTGCAGCTAAGGTTCGGTCAAGATTGGGTGACTAAAACTTTGTATTAAAGGTTAGAAAAACATGGTCAGAAGACACCATGCTTGGCTGAAGATGAAGTGTGAACCTTCGGCTCAAGTGTCAAATGAGACACTTTGTTTGCCAAACCATCCAAACCAGGAATATCTGGAAGTCTTCATCTTCATAGCGGTGAATTTCTACTGTAAGTGAGAAGCTTGTTGGTACTCTTAAGCCTTTTCTTATCTAGTTTCACTTCATTCTTTTAATTCAATTGCTTTTTATTTGCTTGTGATCATATCTTTAAATCTTTGTTGTATTCCAATGCCTTACTTATGTATTATGTCATTTTCGTTCCTTCATTTTTGATGTTATATTGTAATATATTTTGCATTTTGTGCACTTCGACGTTTTGATTTGCACAATTTAACTTACCTTGTCTTTATTTGTCAAGAATTTTGACATTTCTGTGAATTGTAGAGTTGTCTTTTAAAGTTTCTCTGGTTGGAAAAAATGTCTGATAAGAGCACTTAGATACAAAAAAAACAGTCAAAGGTTACAATTTTGCTGGGTCAGAGAATCCAAACAACATCTGTGGGGAAGTCTGGTTATACTACTTTGTGCACTCATTATAATTAGCTGCCTCTTTAAGATAATGAAAATCAATGTGATTCATGGCTCATTAAAACATGTGAAGTAATGCAGTTTGAAGTTTGCAGGAATGCTCGTTATTCTAGGCAGAATAAACTCTGATGTTTTCTTGATCTATAAGAGTTTGGTTGCTTACAAATAAGGATGCTTATATTGTGTGTTTGTTCTCCACAATCTGTTGCTTTCCATGACAGAACAAATAGAGTAAATGGTTCTCAGTAGTAAATCATAATCTCCGGTCTTTAAAAAACTCTGGCTCTGCTCAATCAAACAAGACACTTCCAGCCTTTAGCGTTGCGCCTCCTTCGAGGTTGCAGCCTGTGATGTCATGGCAAAATGAGACTGTGTGGCCCTTAGATGCCTGCGGGGCTCCTTGTGGCCTGCCCATGTCATAAAGGATCATCTTCAGGCCAGCAGAAAGGGGTACGCGCAGCCACGAGGAGCAACCACCTGCAGGAACACTAGTGGTGATGCTGTTAATGGGCTGTGTTCATCTTCTCTGCCTTTGCTTTTAAATGTGTGGAACTGTCTGAATCTATAGCTATTGCAGGCCCATCAACAGGATGACTAATGGTTTTTTTTCTTCGCTGCACATGTACATCTGAGTATATATTATCAACATCTGCGTGTGTTTGTATGGACTAAGAGGACATCTGCCCATGTTAGCAGTGTTTAAATGTTCTCCAAACAGGACTGCAAGTTGACACACAGTTAATAAAGCGTCCATCTGACGGCTGAATTTGATTGATGCCGATTTGTGCAAACAATGCAATGTGTCCATTTAAAAATGAGTCCTTCACCTGCAGTAATTTAAATTCAGAACCTGCTAGCTTCTCGTACTGAATAGCAATTTTAAATCAGCAGGATTTGTGTCAGTGCTCTGATAATCATCCTTCAAAGACCTCCTCGTCAAAAAGTGTAGATTCACAAAGTAACGCAAACACGCGGTTGGAAAGTGAACCCAACACTGCCCTTCCTCTCTTACCTCGTTTTTTTCTCTCTCTCCTTTCATGCTGTTTTTTGTCCTCTACAAGTCTCCTGCAGTTCTTAAAGGCTGAGACGGCACTGTGGGAGTCTGATCACCACTGAGTCCACACGCACACACACACACACATGCTCACAGTAAGTTTCCTTTGTGGTGCAGAAAAATACCTGCACCTTCAGAAGTATGTCTGTCAAAATGAAATTGCTGGCTGCATTACAAGCCTTTGAAGGTATTGCAAACTCATTTTTACAATCACCCCCACAGGCAGGTATAGAGGGACGTGTGTGTGAGTGTATTCAGACTGTTTCCACCAAGTGGGTTAGGCAATATTCTCTTTTCTTCTAGTCAGTTTGCATTTGATTATTATTGTCTTGGCAGCAGTTTAATGCTGAGTTTCTTCTCGTTCCTCACCCTCCCAACCACCCACCCACCACGTCTTCTTCTGGATAATCTTTACCTCTTTCTTGCCTTTCGAACTCTAAGCAAAGTCATTTCTCCCTGAGAACCCCCACTGGGAAAAAATAAACTTTCAAAGCCAGCCAAACAATGAGTCACACGTACACACATTCCACTATGAAAAGACACACTCCCGCTGAGGAACATCAAGAGGCGCAGAACGGACATAATGGCTTTCTGATAATTATTCATAAAGGTGACTTTTGTGCGAGCGTCACTAAGTGCTCGAGCTCAGCGGCATGGGGCGCGCCAGAGTTAGTCACAACACAGGCAGATGACCAACATTATGTTCCCACTTAAAACAGACTGACACACACCCCTAGTCTCTCACACACACATTGGCTATCATACATATATGCAGATTCCGTGACTCTTCCTCGTCGTAACGTTTCAATTAGCTGCAGAGGACAGTCTGGCCTCACACTGATGGCCATGCCTCCCATCTGGGGTTACTGCAGTCAAACAGGCAAGCGGATGGACAGACAGAGTGACAGACCGGCTGATGGCCCTCCACACTGATTAATTCTGAGAGATGAAGAGGGCGGGGTGAAATCAGAACACAGTGATGAGAATAATCAGGAGAGGCAGTGAGCTGTCCTCGTCCCAGAATTACAATATGGCCACTCTGAGCATATGGTTGTTCTCCATCTGAGTTTTTGTTGGCATCACACCTCCAGCTCTTCAGTTATATAAGTCTTTCTTTGAAAACAGTCTCTCACCTTATCTCTCCCACATCCTGCTTGAACTTGCTTTTGTTTGCAGCTGCCGGGACATAAGCAACACCCAAACAGAGACGGCAACAACAACAGTCCCAAAGGACCGAGAGGGAGGGAAGACAGGTTGCTGCATCGCCCCTCCATGATCACTCCCTTGAGAAACAGCCTAATTTTTCCCTTCTTCTGTATCTATTCCCAGTATTCTCTCCATCTCTGATTGCCAGAGCGTTGCTTTATCGTTCCCGTACGGAAGTCGTTACTGAATGGTGGTAAAAGGGGAAAAAAAAAAATCAATGAGAAACGGCAAGGACAAACTACATTTCTCCCTCTGTCTATCTGTGCACCTCTCTGTCCAGATCCCTCATCATCTCTCTCTCTCTCTCATCCTCCCTCCATCACCCTCTCTCTGGTGGAGGATGGTAATCCCATTAGGATCAATATTCCAGGCGAGTGAGCATCCTTTCACTGCAGCAATTACAAACCTTTAGAGACATAAAGGAGAGCATTTCTTCACAGCTTAGACCATCAATCAACTATTTAGCTTCAGAAGCAAAGGATGTTGTGTGTGTGTTTGTAAGTGTGGGGGAGACCGTGTGTGTGCGTGCATGCACGTGTTTCTGAATTCTGCACTATTGTTCCGTCTGCTCTCCTGAAATGACTGTTGGGATTTTCGTCTTATAGATCCTATTATGGGTGTATGAATACATGAGAGAGCTTCTTAATGCACACTTCCCATCTGGCGGTGCAACACGGCCCTATCATCTCCCTTGTGAATGCATGTATTAGCATTGTCCACAGTGGGATTTCACAGACGGCTAAGCCTGGGTGTTTAGCCAGGGGTTAATATTTCATGCCTCCATGTTATCTCCCCCCTCAACCACCCATCCCACCTTCCATCCTCCAGCATCCTCCTCCCTCTTCTATTTCCAGCCTGTGCATCAAATCCATGCTAGTTGCTACTGCAGCAGGCCTTCATTGCTTGCTAGTATTCCAAACACACGGTATATGCTAATTTAACAATCTTTGAACTTGGATACTTGACGGTTCTGGTGCCTTCCTAAGATTGTAATGCCTACAGAAAAAAATTGGGTTTCTCGCTAACATAAATACCACTGCTAGGTTCCCTCTCTTGCCGTCTTCCCTCTCTCTTATTCTCTGTCTCTAATGAGGTGGCGTGACTGACAGGAATGGTGAGGGCATATCACTTCTCATCTTGTCAGCTCTGCGGCCTCTTGTGCCCCTCAATGTCACAGGGCTCTTCTTTGCCTGGAGGGGGCCCCGGCTTCCATCTATCTAACCGCTCCACAACATCCCCCCCCCCATCTGGCACGTCTTGCCCCGAGACAGAGGCAGCCTGGGTTGGGTCACATCTGGAGGCAAACTCGGCGGCGGTCTGTGGAGCACAGTATGGCTACAATAACACTAAGAGAACTAGAAAGTGCACTTCATCAAAGAGCTTCATATACATTCTCCGCAGAGGAAATTTAATCTGTCTGGGTTACAATTTGTTAGAGAGTATAACAATTTAATCAGTTCTTTACTGGAGCGGAAAATAGAAAAGGCTATACTGTAGGTCTGATGCAGCAGTGTGGGTTACAGTAGAGCTTAAAACAACAAGTACTAAATATTAAGGCGCACAAAAACAACACCCAGGAAATGACAGATCCAAATGGCTCGCTATTTTTATCGCCCGATTCAGAGCTGCATCATAGCCCGTGGCTCACACTGTCAAAATGATCGTTCTAATTCTTTGCCATGAAAAAATTCAATTAGACTATCATTAGACCAGGCTGATGATGAGGTTCTGTTTATCGTTAACTGCACATTATTCGATTCTTCATTTAACAGGCAGCGCCTCATTTACTGATGATCCATTTAACAAATGCTATTCTAAAAGTTTTCTTTTGGCGGAAAATGTGGAGTTTTGGAGTGTGTCTGTCTAAAGACTTGCACAGAATAATCTGGGTACATTTTCCACGTTTCTTTGTTTGACACAAGCTATCTGCTTTATGACAAGTTCAGATTCCTGCCAGTTTAACTCTCAAGCAAATAAGTACATGTGACAAAACAAAGGGAGTGGAAGGAGGGAGGATTGTTCTATACAGTTCCAAAAAAAGAAAAAGAAATGGAGAAAATGGAGAAAAAAAGACGTGTATGCATGTATGGGGAAGCAGAAGGGGCTTGAAGGCACTTGTGGTAGTGGATTAACTGTTACATCCCGAACAGAGCGTGGTAGAGGGAGAGAAGAGGCTAAAGCCGAGCCCTCTCTTTGTGTGTGTGTTTTTAACCAACAATAAAGAGGGGAACAGATTTACTCCTATAGGGCCAGCACTGTCTGTTCTTCTCTTCCTCCGTTCCATTTCTATAAATTCCATAAGTAGAGCCCTCCCAGAAAAGAATGAACTGTAGTTCGAGCTGCACTTGGAATGCTTTTGGGACTGATTTGGCTATGCACCCCTGTCCCTGCTGTAGTCAACCAGATGCCATTGTAACAACTGCACATCTTTTGCCTTTGCATCGCATAATCTCACTTTCAGCATGCACATATTCCAACACACAAATCCACAGAAGCACAAGCCAAAGGTCCACATAACGATCACCCACGAGTTCCTCTCAATACCCTGGAGACGCAGAACACAGGCTAACAAGGGAACGGGGGATGAAAACAGAGCTCTGGGAGAGATGCATAGCTGCAGGAAAAAGTGGCAGGGTGGAGGACATCTTTCCTCCGAATCAAACTGTGCATATTTTCATCTTTGCTCATAGACCAACTCCCACAGGACATCAGTATGCCAAACCAAAGACCTGCTGCGTCTGTTTACTCTGCGCTACGAGAGAGGAGAAAGAATCAAACTCATTTCTGTAAAGAGAAATTATATCTCCTTTGATACCACTGTTTGTGAAGGCAAAACTCGCTATCAAAGCTACCTTACCGAGCAGATCATTCTGTTCCAATAGCTTCGGAACTAAACTCCAACTTGACAAACATGAACCTAGAGCTACTTCATAAAACACGCTGGTCCAATACGGCAGAGAGTCAAAAACGGTCAAAGTCAAGTGCAAATATTGAGAGACTTTTGATTTGATCCAACAATGTGAAATTTGAAAAATAGCTTTTATGGAGAGAATCCTGACAGCCTCAGAGTTTTTACAAGGGCGACTGGTAATAATGCTCATATGCTGGCCTTGGAAAACAGTCCAGCTCTATAATAATATGGGCTAGATAACATCTACAATATCACATGCACTGGAGCTTGGAACGCAAAGAACTGCTTTAAAGTTTGTTTATCTCCCCAAACACCCTCCCTATTACAATGTCAAGAGAATCACATCTGTGCGTCAACAAGCAATTTTTCCCTTTGACGACAGGCCTGTGAGGCATATTTAGGGGAAATAAATGCATGGGAATTCAAATGAAACTCAGTAAAATGGCTCGCTTTTCCTGCTTTTTGCTGCATGATTAGTATATGCATGTGTGTATGTTGGTGAATAGATACGTGCTGACAGTTTGGCAGCCTCTATCAGAGCCCTGCGTCTCTGTCAGACCGCAGGCTGTCTGACTGATGAGGGGCAGGCAGCAAAGTGGAAAATGAGAGGAGGAGGAGGAGGAAGAGGAGAGGGAGGGAGAGGACGAGGAGGTGTGAAAGAGGAGCAGAGATGGCAAAGAGCAATGTGGTGGCAGAAAAGAGGAGATTGTAGCATCAAAAGAGGGGTGGCGGAAGGGAAGGAGGCATGCGAGAGCGGTGATATAAACAGCTAAAAAAAGGAGAAGCTTGTTTTAAAGCTAGTGTAGGTGTGTGTGTGTGTGTCTGTTTGTGTTGCATGTGTGTACAGGCAGGAACTGGTATAGGTGAGTGGCAGGGTGTAATAAGAAATGTGACCTATTGATTGGCTGTAGAAAGATGTCAGAGCTTGGCGTGCGGGGGGTTGGAGGCGGCAGTGGTGGCATGAGGACAAGACAAGATGGCTTCTCTCCTTTTCTTCCTCTCTGTGTATTTATTCCGTCTTCATTTACCTCTGCTCCGATTTACGCACTTGCCAACACTTCTTTAGCATCCAGCCAGATGACTTGGCTCTGTGACGGATAAAATCTGATTATTATATGATTATGATGTGTGGTTAAGGTAACAGTGCCTGAGGGCTGCAGCGCGTTATCGTGTGAGGGTGTTAAACAGAGGAGGAAGTGGGCTTCCCCAGATTGACAATCCAATTAAATGACTGTGTGGCGTGTTAAGAGTGTCTGCAGACCACCAAGGGAAGCGACAAATAATACCACATTTCTGGCCTACATACACACTTAGAGAGGGACTGTCTGTGCATCCTTATGTGAAAATAAATGCATCGCTTTATAGCACAAACTCACATTTATAGACATCTTCTATCATCCTCCCAATCCCTGCAGCTCCAGGCTATCATATATGAAAGATGTGAGTGGACACTTCACGGCAAGGCAAGCGAGGATAAAAGATCCCGACTCAACCTCTACACTCTTACTTGACTCAACAGCAACTGGTGCACTATTCAACCTATAGAACTCCTTTGTAACCAGAACCCACTCTCATGGTGCACCTCGCCAGTGTTTCTGTGTTTGCAGGAGATGAGATCAGAGAAGTACATAAGAAGCCTATAGACAGACCACACAATTCAAATGCCACACGGGTGATTGATTAGCTGACCTGACCTTGGACCACTGCATCACTGAGATGGATCATGAAAGAGCATCAAAGGGAGGCTGTTTAAGTGTGTGTGTGCACATGTGACAGGTTCCTAATGCTGGATGATCATAACTGATCAAGTGCAAGACTCCCAGCTGGCCAATAATTGATGAGGATGTTTGATATTTAGAGGTTAGGAGAGGAGAGTTTACTTTCTTTTTCTGTATATTATACCTTTTCTTTCTCTGTTCTTTCCCCACGCACTCCTACATCTCTTTTTTTTACCCACAGACATTTCGTGCACAGGTTGACCAGTATTTGTGGATTTTTACACAATGTGGGGGGCCCGTTTGTGCATGCTGTCTCACATGCATCCCACAAGGGGCACTTTTTTTTTTATCATGGTTTGACTGTAAACATTTTAGTAAATGCCTCTGAAATGTATTGATGCTTAAAGTGACATCAAATAGAAATACTTTTGTAAAGTATACGTACCTCAAAGATGAACTCAAGTACAGTGCAGATATATTTTTACTGTTACTAAGTCTGTGGAAATTCTTGTGCAGGATTGTCTGTTGAGGTCTAAACAAGAACCTTGATGAGGAAACATTGATGACATTTTGGATTTCTCAGTTGAAGAGATTTCAAATTTAAAAACATACATTCTCGGTTACAAACTCAGGAAGAGCGATTCTGAAAGATGTATGTGTTTAAAAGGCAGTAAGGGCACTGAAAAATAAATGATATAATGTTGCATTATGGGAAATGTAGGAGCAATTTATTAAATGTAAAAAACACTTACTTATCGTTATTATTAATTATTGGGGAAGCCCTTTGAAACTTGTTTTGAGATGATTCGTATGTGCTATCAAATAAGTCGTCCTTTAAGACAGAGTTTACAGTGATCTTAAACCAGCTGAACGAACAGAGGCAGAACATGTTGGGTGAGACAGGGAACAGATTTTATTTCCACTGAAGCAAAGTTAAATGCATCCGTCATTGTTTCCTGTAGGCTAAGCCTTATGTTGCGCCACACATCCAATGTAATGTGCTTGTTCGCTTTAATCTGTCGCCAGTTTATGTTCTTTCCTCGCCTGTTCCTTCAAATATCTGCTCAGCTGCAACCAAACCATGTCGACCAATTTATGCGGAGACACATGGTCCCATACGGGTCCCATCTAGACAATCAAGCCTTCCTGATGAGACCCTGGGGGAGATAACGGGAGGGAGGGGTGAGGTAGGGAGGATGTAGGTAAAGCATGTACAGGAGTTGGAGGGGGAGGAAGATGAGGGTGGGAAACAGGCGCCGAAAAACAATGAGGCAAAATCAGAAGATAAACGAGGCGCTATTTCAGTGGCAGGATTTATGTACTGTCAACATTACCCTCGCTATTAGGGGGAATCCAATTACTCTGCGCCTCTCCTCTCCTCTCCTTTCTCTCTGGGAGGGTGGAAAATAAGGGAGCAAAAGAGTGAAGGATGAAAAGAAACTGAAGAGGGAGAACAAGAACACCTCTGCATGATTTATCCAATTTCAGACACATATTTAGATATTAAGGAGAGGGAGAAGGAGAGCGAAAGAAGGAGAACGAAGATAGAATGGACTCAAAAAATGAGTGAAAGAGACAGAAAGAAGCAGGATGCGGTGTAAAAGAATAACATAAAGAGTAAAAAGAAGTGACTAAAAGCTTCTGCGCATGAGAGCATAGTGAGAGAGAGAGGGGGGGAGGATTTGTGAAAGGGAGCGAGGATGGGGATATTTGGAAAGACAGAAGCTCCCTCTAGATTTAATTGCATGCACCTCCGCTTTTAAATGGCTGATAAATTATACATGAAGGATGCTAAGACAATAATTATGAGCTGTTTTAGCGCGGAACAGCGGGATGAGGACAGACAGACAACGGCGGAGGAGTGGAAGGCTCGAGTCGGCCAAGAAATTCTCCACGGAAAAATCTCAGGAGAGTCCGCCGGGTCCGGGAGAGGAGGAATCACAGTGCATTATCACGAAATTATGGAGGCTACACAGAGCAAGCAGTGGGCAGAAGCATCTAGAAACACACACACATACACACAGTGGATTGCTTTTCAGTACTTTGCCCCCGGTTACAGCCCCAGCAGCTCTGGCCACTCAGATATTTAGGCTTTGTTTATGTGACCTCGCCTCCAGCATACACACACAAACACACGTACACAAAGGATCTGTGCATTTATAGCAATCTGTCAATGCATCCCCAACAAATCCTCCACTGAACCCTTTTTTAAAATCTGCCACCATCCTCTCACAGCGTCTATCCATACGTGTAGATTTTTAACCAGCGATCCATACATTCTTCCTCAGTCTCTTGATAATCATTATAAATCTCTATTAAACCCCCCACCTTCAGGATAGATGGGGAGTGTCAGCCCACATCTGGCACTATACATGAATGTCTGTGTGAGGGGTTGAAATCTATAACCCAGAGTGTGGGATAAAAGAGGTGGAAATGAGAGAAATACAAATTGACAATCTAGCAAAAAACACAGGGATGACAGAAAATCAAACAGCTCTTCCCCGCACACGGCCCATCCAAGGCTGCACATGCCCTACTATGTGTGTGTGTGTGTGTGTGTGTGTTTTCCTGAGCCCTTCTTCTTGTTTTTCAGGGCTCGTTCGTAAGCTGCAGCCAGTGATCGCAGCAGTACTGTTGTGCCCTAAAGCACAGCCACTTAACCCAGGCTAACTCACTCACTCAATACACTCAATACCCAGTCGGGCAAAAAACGGAGAGCCCGCAACTGCATGCTGCTTAGCATAACAGCTATAAAAAGACACAGAGCCTCGCTAATGCTGTGTCCACAGTCCGTGTACTTGTCATAACTGCTGTAGCCGAGGGTGGAGAGCTGTATGTGTTTGTGTGTGCATCTGTGTGTGTCAGTGTGCAGGGTCCTTAGTGGCTGGCTTGGGGCACCGCCGCCCGCGATGGCACCATCAGCTCGCAGGCAGATTGCGACTTAGCTCTAACTGCGTCCCTCTGCTTGGTGTACAAATACACACCATCACACTCTCCCACACACACGTACACACACACACACATATTGTACTGATATGAAAGGTCAATTCCTTGCCACACCACTGGTCTGCCCAGGAAACCTGAATTGATTGATTTGAC
>CM036540.1:10984782-11009782 GCA_020745685.1 Tautogolabrus adspersus
TATACTGGCAACATGACTGAGAGCTTTTTACTCTCCTCTCTGCTCCCCTGTGCTACGCCGTGCCTCCTCTCCCCTTTCCATTCCTCTACTTCTGCATGACTCTCTCCCTCTCTCTTACGCCAATGTGTCTTTGTCCCTCACCCTCTCTCGCTGCATCTCCACCTGTGCATGTGTGCAGGTACATTCCTTCTCCATTAACTGCTTTTGTTGCTACAACAGGGGGTACTGGGGGGAAAGTCTGAGAAATGAAGAAAGAAAGAAAGATGACAGAAAATAATAGACATGGATGGGTGGACCTCATCTGCATACCTTCACTGATACACGAGTCGCTGGAAAATTACAGGTTTAAGGAGGGATTGTATGGAAAATAAGAGAGAAACACGCAGCAGACGCAGGGACAAAATAGCATAATAGCTTTGCAGATTGGCAGCACTGTCTTTAAGTGGGATTGTTTTGTGCAAGTGTGATTTTTTTATGCGTGTGTGTGTATCCATTGTTTTAAGAAAACATTTGTAGGCTTAGTGCTGGCAGAGGCTGGAAAAACAGAAACATTAAAATGAGCTGCTTTTTAAGGCTTTCTTTAAAAAGACAAAAAAAAACACCTTTGATACCTCTTCCTCACCCGTCACTCTCGCTTTTTTTTTTTAAATTTCCTATTTTATTTATCCATCACCTGATTTGTTTGTATTGTTTGTTTGTTCTCAAAGATGAGTTTACAGAGCTGAAAATTGGCAAGTGGTGCTTTAGATTTATGCTGCCTGGTTTCAGGTCACGCAGCTAACAAAACAGACGCACAAAAACGGTGCTCACACATAGAGACCTAGATGTTTAACAAAAATATTCTGGACAAGTCGGGGGGCTTTATCAGAAGGCTTTGGTGTCTGTGTTCAGCTCCCATGGTGTCGTCTGCTCCTGGTCGCCTATTCTAATTGAGACCACGACAAAAGGAAGCGCAGAGTCCCCTCGCTGATGCCGATGCTGCCTGGGTAATATCCTTGCCGTGTCCCCAGCGTACCGTTTCAATCTCACCCGGTCGGAGTGAGTGTGATAGAGGGAGATATGAACGGATGAGCACAGGGGGAAAGGAGAAAAGAAGTGTGGCTGTAAACAAGCTGAACCTGTTCTCCTTGTCTGCACGGGGAGAGACCCAGAGATAGCGTATGAGACGAGCTGGAGTGTGTTTGAGGAGAATCACTCCTCCTACTGACTCCGCTGTCGGTCTTTTCCCTTTTCTCTCTGCAATCGCTCCTTCCCTGTGAACCTGTGTGTGTGTGTGTGTGTGTGTGTGTGTGTGTGGGTGTGTGTATGTATGTGTGCTTGAGTGGGTGAAACACAGCCACAGTCTTATATTCTCCCTTGAGACACTACTTCAAACAGACTGGAGAAGTACTGCCAAGGGTTCACTCGATGGATGCACGTGTGTGTGTGTGTGTGTGTGTGTGTGTGTGTGCATTGTGTCTATATGCACAGATGCTCTCTATGCCTCCATGTCCTCTTAACTACTCTTATAGTTTTTTTTTTTTTAATTCACAACATTACATAGGCACAGAGTCCAAAACAAACTGTCATCAAAGTGGCGCTCGAATACTCAAACACCCTCTCCTACTTTTCTAAACACACATGACACTCACACTCACACACACACACACACACACACACACACACACACACACACACACACACACACACACACACACACACACGCACAGACAGACATAATTAAACAAATCCGTAGTGTCTATTAAGCGTGGAGGCCCCCCTGCTGTGAGAGACATATTAAAACCAGGATTAGCCCAAAACAATTACAAAATGCTACAGATTGAGCCTTTACCCCCCTGGACGGTGCTGTAAATGTGTGTGAGGGTGTGTGTGTATGTGTGTTAGATCGCCTCTGTCCCCTCATGTGGGCTTTAAACACGGGTTCCTTCGCTCACATCTCTCCCACATCTTATGTTTTATTTAACACTTGGCAATTGTTGGTGAGCAAAAGGCAGCAGAGACCTTGAAGCAGTGTGCAGCACTAAATAAAAAACACTTTGAACGGTGCAATGGCAATGACTCAAGTCTCATTATGTCGGAATATGTGTCGTTGTAGGGAAACAGTGATGTGTGCAGTTAACAATGTTAAACAGGCTGACGGAAAGAGCACAAACTAATTTGCCGACACAAATACACAATTAGAAAAAGGTGGGGGAATGATTTGCTCTCATTTCTTGATCTGAAAATTCAATATTTGTGCTTCACTTGGAAAGTACAAAACCATTATCCCCCCCCCACACACACACCCACACACACACACATCCGCACGCACACACACACACACACGCCATCCCCACCTCAGTAACTCCTGCCTCTCTTACTCTCATTCTCTTTTTCTTTTTCACCCTCCTTCTTTCCATCAGACAACATTTCATTTTTATCTTTCCAGGTGTATTTGTATATTTATATTACATTTTCTGTGTTTTACACACTTCAAGTCTGAAGACATTGCATCAGCTTCCAGTGTGTAACAGAGTACAACAAAAAAATCTTACGACTTGTCTATAAATCATTAAATGGCTCAGCCCCAAGATACATGGCTGACTTGCTCGTACAATATGAAACTACTACAGCTCTTAAATCACCCTGAGATGGTTTGTTTGCTCTTCCTCATGTAAGAACAAAGATAATTGTATCTTCATGTAGTTATCTTGTGGACGATGCAATGACGGATCTAGGGTGTTCATTTCTATGCATGTGTTCATGTATTAAATTTCCCGTTTTTAATGTGATTCACTAGAATGAGCTCTTTAAATACCTTTTCCAGATCTAACTTATGCAAACATTTGCCTTTAATTCTACAGTTTTAATTATTTTGAAACAATTTTTGCAAGAGAAATATTCCATTTTAAAAACGGTGAAAGGGCCCTCTCCCCCTCCTCTTCTTCCTTTAACTCTTTCCTCCTTCACTCTCTCTTACTTTTTTCCCTCTCTCTCTCTCTCTCCCCCTCCATCCATCTCTTCCTATCCACCTTATGTGCAGAAGAAGTGGGAAGTCTACCTGCTGGATAATCCTGCATTACATCCTTAATCCCCTCATCGTGTTCACACGCACACGCACGCGCGCACACACACACACACACACACACACACACACGCACACACACACACACACACACGCATAAGTATTCGTACATGCACACACATGCTTAATGCTAAACAATAGATACAGGTTTTAGAGGTGTTACACGCATTTGCATGCCGGGACATATTCCTGTGAATAGTAAATGTGCATTATCAAGTGACATGTTTAATTAAACCTTATTACACTTTTAATTGTTTTCTTAATAGTGGAGTCATACTGTCAAAGCATATATGGAAGCAGGGTCCCTGCTGTGACACTCACATATTGAACAGGCGGAGCATCTGCACATAATGGGCTGTCACTAAAGGATCTGACATCACGCTGTCTAAGAATATCTTGAAAAGAATATAAAACCAGAGGCATCTGGGAAAGGAGTTGGAGGTGTAAGGTGTGTTTGCATATGCCTGTGTTCTCCAGTGGGCGAAGGGCAAAGGGTGAGAGAAATGAGAGCGTTGGAAAATAAAAACACAGCGATGGAGACGGAAACAGAGACAGAGCAGCGGGCGAGAAACAGACAGAAGGAGGAGAGGAGACAGGGGGAGTGCAGAGATCTCCGAGCTCTGCTTCTCATTAAGAAGTGGCTCTGGGGTTCAGTCACTTGCCATTGATTTGTTTAAAATCCAAAAGCTCAGAATCGACAAGCTTGGCGTCTTCAAGTCCCTGTCAAAGCCAGTAAGTGGACAAAGAGGGCCAGCCAATCCTACGTCAAAACACTGTTTTCTTCTTCTTCTTTTACAGTATGTTCTCAGTGAGTCATTTTAGGACATCCTCATATCACAGTAAAACCTTTACAATGGAAATGATGGAATATTTCAGCAGATGTCAGTCACATTAGAAGTCAAATGGATCCGACAAAATCCTTTTAATTTCTCCCATGAGTGTGTCTGGTTTCACAGTCTCTCAACCTATTCTACTGTGTGTGTGTGTGTGTGTGTGTGTGGTGCTGGCTGAATAGCCTATGAATAGAGGCCATAGCCAATCAATAGCAATCTACGGCCAGCCTTCGCAATGCTAATGGAACTGTGCAGGAGCTGGCATTTGGCCAGTGCCATCACTGCAGCATCAGTCTCGAAGTACGTGCAAAAATACACACACATGAGGAGAGAGAAAGGTTAGAGAGACAGAGGTGAGCGTCACAATGTGTGTCAATATGGGGGGGGGGGGGGGTGCAGACAGAGAGATGGATGTGCTGTGTGACATTGTTTAGGTGATCAAGAATGATCGATGGAATCATTTCACTGCCCCCTCTGACCCGCTGAACGGCCCATCTCCCCTCATCTCCCCCTTAAGCACTGGTCATTAGTACACACACACACACACACGTACACAAAAACTAACACACATGCAGAGACTAGGTTTCACTTTGTCATCATCCCTACGGCAAGGTCACAGCGCCCCATCTCCTTGAAACACACCTTCTGTTAAGTGCTGGATCCGTAGCCGCTGTCTGGTAAGGTAGTGTGTGTGTTTGTGTGTGTGTGTGTGTGTGTGTGTGTGTGTGTGTGTGTGTGTGTGTGTGTGTGTGTGTGTGCGTGTGTGTGTTTATGGGAAGAAGTCATTAAGGCATTAAGGCTTATTATGTACAGGAAAATAAGGTTATGCAACTACAGCTTACGCATTGACTCACAAAGTCATACATTGACTCGAGTATCACAGCAGTGACCTTTACAAGTCCTTTCAGCCTCTGCAGTTCAAAGTGCCTCTGTACTGTAGTGAGTAAATCCTCCCGAGCTGTAAATAGGCCTAACACTAGGGATAAATAGCGAAATGGAGATGAAAAAAAGGAAGCAGTGATTTTTCTCCATTTAATCATCTCCTCGTGGAAGTGAGCACATTACGTGGAGTTAATTGAGGGAAAAGGGGACAAAACATTTTAGTCGAATGTGTCATCCACCTCACAAAATTGATGGACGGCTAATGTACTTTTTTTTTCTCCGAAAGAGTCATTTCAGTGTGTTCATCAAAGTAATTTGAAAGTAATAAAACTAACTCTATAACGCATTACTGTCTTCATGAAGGCAGACGGGAAGTCCTTGCTGTGATTTAAAGGACACGTGTAATCGATGATATCTCTCTTAAAAATGAACGTGACAGCTGGGAATGAATTCAAGCCCCAACAAAACTTTCACCAAGTTCAAAAGTAGCTTCCACAGAGTGAAAACGTGACTTTGGACAGTAATATAATACAGGTTCTCTAATCATTGTACGTATTTTCTTTGGAATACATTTTTCTGTGAACTTGTTACTTTTTACCTCCCACTTCTAACACAAATATCTGTTCTTTCCTTACATTCTCAAAGCAGACTCTTTACTTCGTCTTTCATGACACTGAGTACTTTTTTTTTTCAATCAATGATTCCACCTTAACGATATCAAGGCAAATTTCAGTCTAAATGGATCAGACTCCAGCTTATTTGCACATTGGAGCTCAATTAATGTTCCTTATTTCCATTGTATTGTTCTTTTGTTTTCATATGAGGTAAAAGTGACTCAAGTTTACCTGTCGCCTAAATATATCTAGAGGTTCAGTTGCCCTTGCACAGAATCAGACAATAGAATTGTGTTTCAGATTTTATTTTTATACTTCAAATTTATTCAGATTTTGTACTTTTGCCCTTTTACTTCAATGAAGAAGTTGAATCAGCATTTCTGCTTTTAGCCCACAACAAAAGTATCTGTACTTCTACTTGAGTAAAGATTGTGTGTACTTTTCCCACATCTGCCTCTCCACAATAAGTTGCCAAATCCATCCTGTCTGCGCTTGTGAAACAATCGGATATTTGACCTATTTTCTTTCCAGAAGCTGCACAGTAAAGTACCTTACACCCTTCAGCAGAGGTACCACTTTTTGAAACAGCACCTCTCTTACGCATGAACCATTGTCCTCACCCCATCCCTTAAAATTGGTTTCACATCTGCCGCAACGTGACAGCCAGGGAGGCAGCACGGATCTGACGGGGCGGATTGACTCACAGTCTGGGCTATAGAGGTAAAAGGTAGTCTCTCCTTTTTTTATGTTAATAACACAGACCTGAGCGGAGTGAAGAGAGGATGAGATGCAGGGGGAGAGAACAAAGGAAGAGGTGAAGAGTTCAGAAAGCCAGAGTCAGTGTTTTGGTGGGGAAGGATATTAAAGATGAAGGGAGGTGCTCTGAAGGAGGAGACGTGGCAGCAGCTCAGAGGCAGAGATAGCAGAGAAATGGGGTGATGCTAGATAAGATGAAGAAGAGAAAGGAACATTTTTATTCGGGTTTTTGAGTTTACAAACATCCCTGTGATGAGTCAATGAGTCACTGCTGTCGCCGCCTCCCCAGAAGGTATAATGAGGCTGTTTGGATGAACGATGGCAACTCCAAGACAAAAACCTCCTTTTCTGCAGAAACGCCGGGATCAATTTGTCACTTCAACATGACTGTAATTGTGACACTTTCATCTGTCACATAGTTAGCTCTGGCACGGATCGATCACTTAGAGGGTTAGCGTTGCATGGCTAACAAATGGGATAACAGTGCATCCTACACAGCTGCTCTGATTGAGGGTACGATGCGTTCTTGCTTAGAGGAAAATTAAAAGGTGAATGAAGATGATGAATACTTTTCTTTCTCTTTATTAATATGCGGTGCAAAGTAAGTGAAAAGATTTAAATTAACTGGGATGTCAGCTTTTGTTTTCATTCTCTTTTTACAAATTAGCTCCTTAAATGTGAGCAGAAAAACAGAAGGAGATAAGAGGACAATGACTCGGCAGCGTCAGGTGTGGATGGAGGGATGCTCCGAGATACTAGAGGAGTGGGATGTGTTGGGGTATAGGTGACACACATGGCAGCGCCACATGCAGATGGTGCACATGGATGAGCAGCCAGCTTAGTGAAGCATAAAACCAGCCAACTCGCTGATCACCCACACACACACACACACACACACACACACACACACACACACACACACACACACACACACACACACACACACACACACACACACACATGCACAGACACACTCAAAAGCATGCTGAGACCACCAGTTAGCTTGCCAGCCCTTTACTCACCCAAATCACCACTGTGAAAATTAATACCTCCAACCGTCATACAAAAACTATAGCCACACACTCTAGAGCAGACACACACACACACACACACACACACACACACACACCCACCCACTCTAAAAAAATCAATGACTGCATTAATTATTTACATAAGAAAATGCATCTATAAAATTTACGAAGGGAACCTTTTTGAAACATTTTACTTTTAAATCCGGTTCAATAGAAAAAAAAAAACAGTCTGAGATCCTTTCGTTTTAATATCAGCCGTGTTAATCTTAACGATTTCCTTTCCTTTCCCATTTCCCTTTCTTCCAAACAGACCTCGAAAAACCAAGATTGACTGCCGGCTGACTGCTTTTCCATCAGTGTGACACTCAACACAAATGCAGCCACACACAAGTGCTTACCTGATGAGAGAAGGGACAGATTGAACGATACAAAAAAAAAGAAACACAACCCTCGCTCCCCCCTTTTCCACATGATTTCAAACATGCACACAAAGCCATCAAAGCGCACACATTATACACAAACGCACAGGCGCTGACGGCCATACACACAATAAAGCATGGTGCGTCTGGGAGGACACAGGGGGCTGAAAGCAATCTTCCTACTGACCTTGAGTGGGGAGGACAAAACGTGTGATGCAGGGAGAAAAAAAAACCCAATGCGAGGAAAAGGAGTGAAATACATAATGTATCCTCACTGGCGGAGGGAAACAAATGCTTTCACTGTGATTGAGGACACATCACCCTCACACATCAATACACACACACACACACACACACACAAACACACACACACTCACATTTTGGCTTAAAGAACACTGGATGGAAAACTGAAAACAGAGAAAAACTCATTTTCCTAAAGCAGGAGGAAAACACAGGGAGAGGAACGGAGAAAGTA
Source organism: Tautogolabrus adspersus (assembly GCA_020745685.1). NCBI lineage: Eukaryota > Metazoa > Chordata > Actinopteri > Labriformes > Labridae > Tautogolabrus > Tautogolabrus adspersus. The sequence goes on from CM036540.1 coordinate 10,992,857, forward strand.
CGACAAAGAAAGAAGATGACGGAGGAAGAGGGAGAAAAGCAGTGGGTGGAGAGAACAGAGGAGTCCGTAAAGAAGCCAAAATAGGTGGAAACAAAGAGGGGCGAGGGAGCGAAGTAGACAGAGACAGATGGATGGAGTAAAGAGAGTGAAGGGAGAAAGAGAGATGACTGCTAGTGACCGGCCTTTGTAGATGACTGTCGTTGCTCACTTTCGAGTCAGCTTCACTGAAGCAAAGTCTTAATGACTCACGGCCTGATACTCTGCATAATCAAGCTGTGCATGTGTGGGTCTGAGTGTCTGTGTGCATGTCTGTGTGTGCGTTCGAGCCACTAGTCTTGTAACAGAGAACTTTATTACCATCTGTTCCCACACATGCTTATTTGTTTAGCCGTGACACGCACGTCTTCTTCAATCGCTTCGCTATTCTTTCTCTTTCCCACTCTGTGCCTCCTCCAATCACCTCTCCTTTTGTGTACTCATCTCCCCCCTGTATCCCGCTCCACGCGTGGAGGGGTTCTACTCACATACATCGTGTCCGACCCCCCCCCCCCCACCCCCCAAAAAAACCCCAAAAAAATACAACCATTATCTCAGTGGTTTTCTAACAACCTCGCAAGTGGTGGTGAAATCGAGTCATTTTAATCAAAGCATGTGTGTGTGTTCCTCGGAGCCTGTGTCACTGTGTGTGTGTGTGTGTGCCTCAGTACCTGCATAGGCCATTAGGTGGAGCTGGTGCCTGACTGAGAGAGAGAGACAGATAGAGGGAGAGAAAGGCTGGAGAGATAGCTGAATGAATTGGAAGAGAAGAGTCCCTCTTTCCTACCTGTTATAAAAAAAATTCTGGCAGTGTTTTTTAGGTGTCCAACAGTGTCCAAAAACTGGATTTCTGTGTCTAGGAGCATCAATTATTCATACTTCAGTAAGTACCACCTAGATGGATGCTATTGGTTGTGAGTTTAAAAATAAAGTAAAAAAAGGAAGAAGAAAAATAATAATTCCGTTAACCTTGAGCATGATTCTTTTAGTGGGCATAGAACATAAGATATAATTGACCTTTTTCATGCCATGCCTTTTAATTAGCTGCTCCTGGAGAAGCCCAGGTGTAGCTAATAACATTAACAATGTCCCAGTAAGCCACACCAGTAAACAAACCTGCACATTAACTCAATCTGGAACACCTTGATGGAATGCAGCCATCGTTAATGTTATTAATAACACCTGTATACTGTTCCTGCTGTGGAATATCAAAGGGGACAAAAATGTCATAAAAAGGACACAGAACTTGGCCTGCAGTTTGAATCAAATGAGAAATGAGAGACAAGCCCCATTTACAATCACATATCATTCAGTGATTTTGACTTTTTTCCTAATTTAGCTGAGTTCTCTTTGAAATCTTCACAATAAGATTCAGACGTATCCAAAACCACAGAGATGCACAGGCACATGAGCACCTGTGCTACCACAGATCTTGTTGGCAATTGTGAGAAAAAGGGACGGTAGCCCGGAGGAAGGGCAGGTGTCCACAGATGGAGCGCTCTCTCTGTCTCTCTCTCTCTCTCTCTCTCTTTCTCTCTCTCTCACCCTCTCTCTTTGATGCCACAGATGGACCCAATCACACCTATTTCTCTCTCACATGCCCTATAGCTAGATAATCAGTGTGTGTGTGTGTGTGTGTGTGTGTGTGTGTGTGAGTGAGTGTGTTTGTGTCTGACTTGTTTATTTTGTCACTTAAAAAGGGTGTCTTCTGAATGAGTCTCTAAATATGCATGTGTCTGGTGTGGTTTTAGCCCACAGCAGAGCACATGTGGTGTTTACTGTGTGAAGCAGTGGAGGCTGCATTGTTAAAATACAAAATTTCTATCAAGCTATCAGTCTGTTTTAGCCAAAAATGTCAAATAACAGCAAAGAGATTTCTCTGCAAATTTCTCAAAAGACATCACAATGTTTCAAAGCACAGCATGAAAATGAATACTCAGATTCAAAAGTGTGTGCTTGCTCAGGATAACATTGAATTGAACTTCATATTTGCATGTTTGGTGACAGATGAACACGTGAGAGGTGGCCTGCAGAGGGTCTGTCTGTCTCAGATGGCAGGGGGTCCCACTAGCCAATGAGACCACCCGCTCCGTAAAGCAGGAAGTGAACCACCGATCTGTCATCTGTCTTCATAAGCCCACCAGTCAGGACCCTGCTAATTAGTCACCATGGAAACCATGGCTAATTCCCTGGTCTGCCATGCCAATCACGTCCTGTCTGTGGCAGCAATCAGAAAGGCACATTTATCCACCGCTGGGCCGGATCCGTGTAACAGATGTGTGTGTGTGCGTATGTGTCGGTAGGTGTCTTGTGTTTGTGTGTTTGTATGTGGGCGGTTCAGAGAGTTTGTAAGTGTGAGAGCTTGTGAAAGGCCTTAGACAATGTTGCCTTTATGTTTTAGAAAAAAAGATGCCTATCTAGCTGGTAAATTCTGAGTGTTTGTTCAGAGAGGAGGCAGATGTGTCGGAGCTGCTGAGAGGGGTGTGTGCCATGTTGTGATTGTCTGTGGGAACTGTTTGATTAGCTTGACGAGTGCTAGCAATCCCTTTACACCCACAAAGCAATCAAACATCTATTATATGACACACACGCAGGCAAAAACACACACATAGATAGAGACGCAGAGATATATTGTAGAAGCACTTAACCTCTCCCCTAAGGTCAAACTGTTCTGTCTAACCCCTTCTGTTCTCAAATAACCTGCACATCAACACGCGGAGTTAGAAACAAATCAGACACTTTTTGCTTTAAATTCAATCCACATCACAAATTTTCTATCAATTAATCAGCATTGGAAAGGCAAATAACCTAGTAAACATTGGGGAACACATACATGCATAAATTATGGATTGAATTTAACAGGGGCAACCCATGTCCCGTCTGTTTCCAGCCATCAGCTACCTGTCAATCACTGTAATTACCATCAACTGGAACGTGCTCGCAAGAAAGCTTGGGGCCGACACACGCAAGCGGGCACTTATATATGCACAGACTTTAAATCAATGACCAATAAACACACATGGATGCACACACACATTGATGCACACACACATGAGTAGAATCTCATAGCAGCAGTACATACTGGCAGTCACGGATGCCAATCATAACTTCAAGCGCACATCAAAGACAAGTTCTGTTCCTATGTATGCCGTTTGATCACCAGTGCTGCCGCCTCCGCCGTGCACACACACACACACACGTTCATTCTCTCTCTCACTCACACACTCCATATGTGCATATAACCTAGATAAGAGCAAAGCATTCAAATCCAAGATGCATAGGCTGGAAGAATGAGAAATAATTCAGGAATGGTTTTCTGTTTTAGTGCGTGTGTGTGTCTGTCTGTCCACAGAAGAAGAAACACAGGGATTGGCTCCAGTAAAGTTACAGCTCCATTGTTCCTCACACTGTTCTCCGGAGAGAGCGTGGCACAATAGCATCTGTCTGCTGGAGGGACAAAGAAGTATCCGAGGGTCTTACCTGTCTCATGAGAGAGGGTCTTGGCTCGTCCGGTGTTGCCTGAGTGATGCATCGCTCCGTACTTGTCTCTCTTTCTGATTAACCCTCTACCCTTATCTCCTCTCCTCCACACTCCACTCCTCGCCGCTCCCTTAAGAGTCCTCTTTTCTTGATTCTCAATCTTTTTTGCAACTTGTTTTCACCTGTCTTTCCACAAAGTCCTTGCTGCCTGCCTTCTCTTCCCTCACTGTTGTTCCCCTCACTCTTGTTTCCCTTTCTTCTCCTCTCTCCGTCTGTCTGCTGTGAAGAACAATCCGCTCGCTGAGTGCCGGAGCACCGCGCAGGAGGAGAGAGAGGGAGGGAGAGAGAGATAGAGCAGGAGCCCGAGAGACACACACACGCTCACGCGGTGTGGATCGACACACTTGCACACGTGTAGCTCTGGCACTGCAGAGACAAACGCCACATGCAAAAACACCAGAGGGGAAAAAAGATGCACTCCTTTCTCCCTTTTTTCCAGGAGACTGCAGGTCTTATTGTCTCCTCTCCTGTTTCTAGTCCTCAGTCCTCTTTTTTGCTCAATCCGTCACAGATCGGGGCTTGTTGGGGCAGAGGGGAACGAATGGATGAGGACACACTGAGTAAGAAAAAAAAAAGGATGCCTTTCAGCCTGTGGCAGGCAGAGCAGAAGAGAAGGAGAGATGTGGCTGCGGCTCCATCCTCCATCTGCCCACAGCTGAGACTGAGAGCAGACTCAATGCACACACACGCTCGCGCTCTCTCCCTCCTCCTCTCTCTCTCCTCCTCTCTCTCTCTTTTCTCCCAGCATCACCGCACCAGCAAGATGGAGGGGGAGGAAGGATGACGGCGGGAGCTAACGAATGAGCCAGAGGGAGAGAGAAAGCGGGGTAGGGGTGAGACAGAGGAAGAGGGAGAGGAGGAGAATGAGGAGGAGGAGGTGGCAACAAGGGCGGGAGAAAGCCACAGAGCCCACAAGCGCTGGAGAGTGAAAGAGTGACAGAATCATGGGAATGTGACAAAGCATGCACATTAAGGGCGTAGGGGAAAGAGGGAGGAGGAAGAATAAAACCAGATATAGGAGACACCAGGGATTGGTGTGAAGGAAAGAGGGGATGAGGAGACATAGAAAGAGAGGAAAGATGGGTTCTAGGTTAAAAGACAAGGCAGTGAGGCTGGGGGGAGCGTCAGAGGGAAAAGGAAGGGCAGAGGACACTGCGGCGTTGAAGCTGGTAATATGTCAGATCTCACATTATGTCCCTAAATAGGAAAAGAACAATGTCAAACAACGCAGCTACAGACACAGCCTCTCTTTGTCAAAACTCTCCCCCTGAAACACCAACCACGCACACCCTGAAATAAATCAGTTCTCATTTTGACACAAATGACACACAATTTTGTCCTCTCACAGAAAGTCAAAGATTAACTGGAAGTATCAAACATCAAACCAGCTTCTACAATGAGAAAGATACGTTTCTTTATCTGACTCCGGCCAACAGCTCAGGTGGCAGGTAAGCAGGTGAGTGAAGGTCCCCACAGTGTCCAGCAGAGGGCAGACCTCCTGTCACCCATCAACCAAACAGGCTGAGGTCATCTCTGGATTATCAGCATATTGAAAAATTAACACAATGCTGCATTACTGAATGCATTGATCAACATTCAGTATGCATTTGACACATCACTTAAGTCAATTAGAGGATATAATGCATTTAGACAGCGCTGCATCTGCAAGGCTGTTCATCATTTAGTGCATATTTAGAGATAATTCAATGACTTAGAGGAATGGTATTACGGCTTCCTCGAATATATGTTTTCTAATGTATGGAGAGTAAATGTTATTAGGTAAAAAGATCCTACGAAAAAAAGGAAGTAAGGAAAGGGGGACAGTACAGACACTTTCTAACAGGCATTGAACTTCAGGTTAGGACTGCTGTTCAGAGCAAAAGCTATAGCTGACACAGAGCAGGTGTGTGTAGTGTCATGAGAGTGTGTTGTCGGGGGGAGGATATGCGCAGTAGAGGCCAACCCAAGAGCCACCACTCTGGAGGACTGCTGTCAGCCTCATTTTCTATGCCTTCATGTGACTTTTTCCGACGTCATCTATCATCCTCAACGAGTCACAGACGTACCCCAGGTTGCACAGACACACTATTGTTTGTGTGCGAGCCCATACGCTCACATGTCTGTACGCACAGATCAAGGGCGGCAGTTAGCTCCCTGTCATACCCAGGTGTAGAAGCTCGCTTTACAGCAGCGGGGGTTTAGAGAGAGAAAGGGGGGGGGGGGGGGGGGGGGGTGCATGGTTGCAGCTATGACTTCATCATATTAAAGTTGAGAGTGCGGCCCAGGTAGCATCAGCGGGAGCGCAGGAGGGAACGCTGGATTTTTTCGAGATGAGGTTCACGTCAATTTGTCATGATAAAAAAACCCATCTCAGACAGAAACAAATTGCTTTCTTGACAACACCTTGTAATACTCTATCATGCACACACACACGCACACACGCACACACACACACACACACACACACACACACACACACACACACACACACACACACACACACACAATTGCTTCAAACTGCCGCTGCATTCACATGTTCCTACTCACACAAATTGATGCGAAGTGATACATTTTTTCATGCAGGTTATTTATCACTGCCATTCAGCATCATTATACCATGGCATAACTGTGTAACCATATATGTTAGATGTATATGTTGGCTACACAGGAGCTCCCACTCAGAGTTCATTCAACCTGGTGTACGGAGGGCAAGAGGATTGAAGGAAAGGATGTAAAGAGAGGAGAAGATGAAGAATGTGCTAAAGGAACAAGAATGAGAGCATAAAGGTCACACAGATGGAGGAGAGCAGGGATCACTTAACAGAGAGAAAAGTAAGTTCACTCCTTATTGGGTCTTTTATGCAGATTTACTCAATCTTTCCCACTTTTTATTCATCTCACTCTTCCATTTTTACTTTAACGTTGGGTTTCTGAAACTCAAACACAGTAGTTTAAATTGCAAGTAGTCAATTTGTACCTTCACAGCATGCTATTTCATTCTTCTCAATTTTTTGGTGCCTCTTTGCCTCACAAAACATTTTCTTCCCTCAGCGAGGGTTTTTTGTTCTTTCCCCCCACTTATCTGCCTGCTCCCATCCACGTACCCCTCCTGTTTCTCCTCCTTCTACCTGCCTCCGGAACTGAAACACCAAGGGAAAGCAGGTGAAGGGAGAGAGAGAGAGAGAGAGAGAACGAAGAGAGGACAGGAGGGGAATAAATGTAGAGAGAAGGTGTGCTATAAGGTGCCCCCATGGGTTGAACATGGTCATTTGTCATGAGGCTGAAAGCTTAAGAAAAGACTAGTTAACCTTTACAGCTGATCCCCGTGAGACACAGGAAAAAACAGAGACCAGCAAAACACCTTCAAGAGTGCAGGACTCGTACAGTCTGTGCACACACATGCATGAGTGGCCCTCGCAATATAGGCCTCGGAATCCTGAATCGATAGTTGTGAACCTGCTCTGCAAGAAGCGAGAGAAGGTTACCATTTTCTCTTTGCTTCCCCTCCCCACTTTCTCTCTTTTCCCCGAACGAGAGGCCTTGTTGTCTCCACGGTCCTTTTCCCTTCCTCCTTCAGTCCCCCAATTCTTGTCATGCCCACACCCTGCCAGAGTAATTAATCACCTTGTGCTAATGAGCTATTAACTAATGACAGATTGACATGCCTCTGCCTGTGTGCGCATGTCTTTGTGTGTGTCAGTGTGTCTGCACTAGCATGTGTGAGTGTCGCCAGAGCCACCCTCTGCACACTAATGTGATTAATAAGGTTAAGCTCTTATTAGGGAGGGAGCACAAGGAGTACACACACACACACACAACCACAACCACAACCACACACACACACACACACACACACACACACACACACACACACACACACACACACACACACACACACACACACACACACACACACACACACACACACACACACACACACACACACACACACACACAAACACACACACCTGTACACACACACACACCTGTACACACACACCTGTACACACACACACACAAGCCAACACCCATGCATGCAAAGATGAAAAAATCACAAATTTACTCCATCCACAGGGCAGACAATGACAATGTCTGCCGGCTGGAAGTCTGAATATTAATAAAACTAGGGCAAAGAAAGAAATAACATCAAATGCTTTATATCTTTCACCATATATTCTCATTACCCAGAGGCTGACTCTGCTAAACAGTTATCACATCTCAGGGAAAAATAGGAAAGCACCGGAGAAATGCACATCACAACAGCAAGGAAACAGAAACCTACAAGCCCCTTTTTGTCATTTGTCAACATTATTTACCCATGCTGCAGAGGACTAATTCGTCAGTAAAGCTGTCTTTGTTTTGGGTAACAGAAAAACTGAGCCTACTCTTGAGATGTTCTGATACCTCTTTTTCTCTCAATACAACACAGATTCTGATTTAAAAACCTGAATAGACCATTTGCTGATACCGAGCACCCCTATACCATGATACTAGTGGGATAAAAAAGTCCCTCAAGGATTTCACTGTTTTTTTGGGGGGGATTCTTGCAGCCCAAAATGAATTCACTGCAGCTATTTTTAAGTGTTGCAAAGTTTTTCTTCTGTGTAATACTTTGCATATCTGCGGAGAGCGACTCGCTCAAACAATCCGGACATGACTATCCATATGCAAAAAGGACAATCTACACATTGTTTTTTGGGTTTATGCTTTCCTACTCATAATTTCCGTAGCTGAGCTGTTATGTAACCATTGATAAGGGACAGGGAGAGATTACAATCTCACCGTAAAATTTGTAACAGAGCCTCTGGACTTTGGGAATAAGGAACACAGCCTACGACTAGTCAATATACTTAACACAAGGCATGAGCATGTGTCTAAGTGAAAGGCCTACAGAAAAATGTGCAGGAAATGGTGGAATTTGCATGAATTTGTGCAATGGCAATATTGCACATTCCTGGAGGGTCTCAAAAAATCACATTGATGACAGACATTTGTCTGGCTTTGAGTTTTTTACACTTTCTGCTAGTTCTACTTTTTATTTTCCAAATTACTTGAAAACAGTAAAAAAATGTTGGCCTAATTATTATGGTTTTGGGTTTGTGCATTGACTGGCATGCTTGCTAATATCTAAAGGCATATTTGAGGTTGTGATGGGTTCTGAGACTGGCACCAATACCAGAACAGTATTGGAATATTTTAAGTACAACCTCACAACTCTTTGAATAGCAATAACCTTCAGAGCTGGTTTCAGCACCATGGACAGCGACACATAGCAGCTGCTTTATAAACAAATGTGAAGTGTCCTTACGACGTTGTCCTTGTTTCATTGGACAGGGTGATCCTCTCCTTAGTAATAAATAATCACATCTTAATAGAATGTGTACTAAACAATTACAGAGTTTAAAAAGTGGCTTTATATCACACTCTACCAGTGTTGCTTCAAACAGATAGTTACATTAGCAGTCTCTACCTGGAGTCTGTTTAATCAGATGTATTGGACTCTCACGCCTTTGCTTTCCAATTCCAAGAGAAATGTAGTTAAAGAGAGATCACTTGATACTCAGGAGGATCCTTGCACTACATAATAGGGAGACTAACCTAGCTGCATGTGTGAGCATACTTGCATCAGAGAGTGTGTATGTGCTTTTGTGTGTTTCTGACCTAACAGTGTGTCCCTCTGGAGAAGTTTTTGGCGCATACCGAGACTCATTTGCATTCTCGCCGCACTCTCATTTTTTTTCCGTGGCTTTAGAAGTGAACAGCTGCTTAATGGTCATAGCTCTTCAGAGACAGGACATTGGGAATCACAGAGGGGGTTAGCCAGGGTTTCTGCACTGCCAAGCGCACACACACACACACACACACACACACACACACACACACACACACACACACACACACACACACACACACACACACACACACACACACACACACACACACACACACACACACACACACACGCACGCACACACACACACACACACAGCCACACACACACACACACACACACACTGATGGCCCACACCAGGTAGTAGAGCCTGGTTCAGCTGGGGTTCTGGGAGTGAGATGTGACCATTTAGCAGATGTTTTTCCTTCCCAAAAGTGACTTTGGAGGCTTTTCACACTGTTGAATTTAACTACAATGGAAAACAAAGCAGTCACACATGCATTTTACTGTAGCTGATGTGACAACAAGAGATAAAAAACCCTTGCTCAGTATGGTTAGAACAATATTGTTTGGACAGATAGCATTTGTGCTAATGCACAGTATGTAAACAGTATGCCTCTTATTGTTAAAATTGTAAATTCTAAGAACGTGATAGTAGGCATAATTCCCCCTCTTTAAACAACTAAAATCATTGAATTCCTACATTTTCAGAGGACGCAAATATGGATGAATGGCAGCAGCAGTGGAGGGTGTATGTAAAGCCTGATTTAAAAAAACAAGAAAGGGGATTGCGGCTGGATTTTTACGCTGTCGGGAGTTTGAGTGCTTTCTCTAATTTTGGTGGAGCTCACAAATTCAAATTAGCTGTTTGAACCTCACACTGACACACTGACACGCAGCCGAGCACAACCACATCAAAAAGGTTTCATCTCCATGCTCATTTGTTTGTATGACTGGACACAGTACAGACACGCACATACAGATGTGGTGTGTTTCATGAGATGCCAAAAGAAAGGATTTGGTGAAATAAAAGAGCAGTGGGAGATGGTTATGGGCTGGCAGTGCAGAGCGCGGTTCCAATGCTCTATTCAGCGAGAAAACCTAACATCTTGACCTTTAAATCTCAGAGATGACGTCAATGTCCTTTTTTGACAAACCACACTGTCAAGAGCAGGTCACTAAGACGTGTGTACACACAAAGAAACTGATTGATTGATTGACAGGTTTATTGAACTACAAACCCAAGCCGTTTGGTTAGCAGAGCTAAGACAAACATGAATCATAAAACCCACTTGATCAAATAGGAATAAATAATGAAAAACAAACAAATATTGCTTTTTGACCTAACTAGGACAAAAATAGTTTCCTGATGATAACTAAAGAACTTAACTTCAAAATATCAAGATATTATAGGATTGATAATGTCTGTTTCGAAAGGAATAATTCAAGGCAAAAACACAAATACTTTTTTAGTCTGTCTTTATAAAGTCATTGCGACTTCAGGCTGTGCCTTTAAATGTATTAAGAAAACTTTCTTTATCAAACAACTTTTCGGAATTGTATAAATTGAGAATTAATCTCATTTTCTTTCGTATCGACCCCTTACGATGAGTTAAGACGACCAATGATCAATGAAAATGTACGCTCATGCACATTCTTGTGTAACACTTCCTGTGATCACAAGAAACTCGCGATAATCAAGGGATAATTTCCGGTCCGCATCAGATAGTTTCTTGTAGTTTCTAGTGTGCACCTAAAACACATTTTGTTTTTCTGCCCATGTCCCCAAAGTGTAAAGCAGTGTTCACCCTTTTTAAAATTTTGATTTTAACACTTTCAGATAAAAGGTAAGGGAAAAAATCTTACTGTTTCAGTCATGTGTAGCAGAGTGGGACCTCAAACGATAACACAATCTCAGGATCATATCTTTCTTAAGTCAGGTAAAAGCCTGGCTTCCTGATTTATCTCAGTAGTTGCAATAGGCATTAAAGTCAGGGTTGGTAATTTTCTCCAGATACACTTTTTAAGATTTTGATTGAAACTGTCTTTAGACCTGACAGAAATTAATAACTCATGTGCTCTGAAAAAGAAACAAAGAAATTCTGTCATCTGTAGCAGTTGTAAGCCTGTAAAAACTTTGACCAATGTCTGCCACGAGGTACCAATCTGATGAACCAATAATGCATGCCCGTCTCCCTGCTCGTTCTCTACCCCATGCAGTCACGAGCCCACATTCAAAGCATGAGCTGAGGTCTGCTTCTGGACCAATGGCGCTTGTGCATGTAAGTGAGGGGCGTGGCTTTTGAAGGAGCACAGAGGGGAGGGGGTGGGTGCAGACGGAGCACTGAGGAGATGCTACTTTCAAAATCATGCTAGTTTTTGAAAATTACCAACCCTGACTTTAAGTCAATATAATGTTACATTTATCTTCTTGGCTTCATTGTCAATGAAGCCCAGATCACCTGTACTGTTGTCACCCACATTCTGAGTGAATCTGCAGGTTTGTCTCATTTTGCACTGAGGAATGTTCAACATGGACATGGAGTGTTTGCAATCTTGCACTATTTTCATGTCAGTACATTTTTCCTTCTCCTCAGCCCTACAGTGCATCAAATAGAAGTGTTTAAAATTCAGACCTATACTCTGAATCTGTCTTTGTTGTCTGTGTTTCGAGTTCTCCCTCGCTGATATGGCTACAAAAGCAACAAAAAAATAAATAATTTTGTGTATTGTTGGCAAACTGTGGTCAGCCTGCTGCAAAGTTTCAAGGCTGATTTCTAACCAACAAGTGTGTGGCTGTGATTCAAGGGAACTGAACAGCCAATAACTGACCAACTTTTTTAACCAAACTTTTGTATAACCAGCTCATTCTTCCTTCTTCTCCTTTGCCATATAAACTACAATGTTATTACCTGCAGTTGCTAACTCTTACGTATGTACTTTTATGTGTATTGTTTTATTTCCCCCATCACTTTAACCTGCTCTCTTGAAATACTTTGTTTCGGATTTCTGTTGGGTTATTTTAAGATAAGAGGAGGCTTTGCATTTATTTGTCCTGTGCCAGTGCACCTCTAGCTACCACCTCGGGCTGCACACTTCCTTCTTTCACTCTTTGCTGATCCTGTCAGACAGCGTTTCCTATCAGCGAGTATAAATCCTGCCTCTTTCATTGTGATTGGCAAACAGGCGGAGCTGCCACAACTCGGGATTAGCTGCTGAAAGGCTCAAACACAAAGTGCTTGAAACTCCTGACCACAGTCAAGCTGCTGTGTGTGACATAACACTCATTTTGCAGCTCTAATTATTGTGACAAATGTTTTTTTTTTTCCTTCGACGTCTTGTTTGTGATGAATGACACCCTTTTATTTTCCTTCCGGTGGAGTATAAAACTTCCCTCATGGGCTCAGCGTGGCATTTTTTTCAGGATGCTAAGCATGCAATGGTATTTACAAAACAACAATAAAAGATGCTGTAGTCTGGCAGTGAGACTAGAGAATTTAAATGCCCTAATGAAAAGAGGAAATAAAACAAACACAAAGACACAAGGCCACCCGAATCTCAGACGTTCACATATCTGCATGATGATGATGATGAGGAGCCGAGGGGGTTTTGAGGAGCCAGGACAGCTCTAATAAAAAACAAGTGACCCCCCCACCATGACACACATATTGGTCTTGAAGGAATACTGTAAATGTTAGCCTGGAAACATAGAGAGAAAAGGAACATGAAGGGGAAAGCTAGATCAAACATGAGGATTGATGGGCTTGTAATTTTCTCTTTTCTGCCTGATAAAGATGATGAATCCCTCTGTGGGGAAAATAATCAGCCTCTAACAAAGAGCACACACACACGCACGCGCGCACACACACACACACACAAGCAGCACTGTAACAAACCTGTCATGGGTAAGTAAACAAAGCAGTACAAACAAATACAAAGCTTGTGTGGGTCCCTGTGTGACAAGAAAGCACACATGAATTCTCAGCTCAAGGATAAGTTTTAGTGTCCATTCATTAATAACAAACATTACAGTCAAAGATTCCTCTTTATTTTTGAGCAGATAACAAAAGATTATTCGCAAATACACACAGAGTAATGAGATGAGATCCAATAAGAAAGCATGCATGCATTTTCCAGGAAGCAAAAGATTGATTTCCAGCTGGAATGTGTGTGTGTATTATCTTGATTGTGTGTTTGTGTGTGTATGTGTGTGTGTGTGTCCTTAGCTGGCTCTTGACTGGGCATGAATGCTGCCTCTTTACCAGACTGAATAGATTACAATGCCTATGCCACGCAGATCAATACGCACAAGCTATGGCCAAATTAATTGCTTGTGACAACGCAAAGAAGACCGCAAAACATGTGAGGGGAGGAATTAGCCTTGGAGGAGGAGCACCGTCACGAGTGTGTGTGTGTGTGTGTGTGTGTGTGTGTGTGTGTGTGTGTGTGTGTGTGTGTGTGCACTGCAGTCAGTGAATTGTTCATGCTTTAAACAGCCATTGTTAGTCAATAAGCAATCTCTATGAGAATGAACAGTCTATTCATTCATTACAGTACCCTTGAAATTCAAAATAAAACAAAATGAATCAAAAAGGGAAGAATCACCTGTGCATTCGAAAAAGGAGGTAGGAATAGAGGGGAAAGGAGGAAAAAAAGTGAGTTTAGGGGTTTCTGTCATCATGATGGATAGATCGAGAGAATAGGGGCTCCCAGAAGGAGAAGTGTAAAAATAGGATCGCACCTCTCCCCTGACACCTTTCCTCTCTGCCCATTTATCCAATCACGAGTCTCCCATCTTCCCTCCTCCTGCTCTCCCGTCACCTCTGACTTCCCTGTTCCTCTTCTTCCTCCCCTCTTGGTGCTGTTGTTCTCTGCTGTTTTCTTGATATCATCTCCCAGCATCCTTCCTTCCTCCTCTGTGTCCATTTACTCATCCGCTTACACCTACACCCGACACAGACAAAAGACAAAAACCTCTCCATCCCACTGCGCTTCCTCTTCATCACGCTCCGCTGTAGAGGCTTTCAAAAATTCCACCGCACTGATCCCAGATGACACACTTATACAGTACACTTTGACTTTTTTCTGCAAAACCTATATTTACACCCAGGGATAGCTTACATGTCCTTCTATCTCTGCTTCCTCGCCCTGCTTTGCATTCATACTGCTCTCAGATTCAACACATTCAAGCTAGTGGTCCATGAGGGATACTAATGGAAGCCGTTCAGAGCTCCACTTATTGTCCTGTGAGTCTCAAATGCCCAACAAGCAAAACAGCACTAAGGCCACTAAGGCGGGAATAAAATCACTCCTCCGCCGCAAGTTTTTTCGCACAAGTCCCACTTACATTCTTCTTCTGTCCACTCCGATATCTATCAGTTTCTCACTCATTAACCACGCCCCCACCCACCTCTCACCATCCATCCATTCCTCTTCCTCTCTCTGGAGAGGAAAAACAAACAGCTGTCAGGGTCAGGCTTGCAGATGAATTCCAAATGACTTTGAAGGGCAGAGGGGCTGACCAACTTTCTCTAGAGAAGAAGCCGGCTGCAAACACACACACGCGCGCTAACGTGCATGGAAACAAGCACACAAACAGCATCAAATAAATATGGCCCGCTCCTCGACCCAACACGCACACACATACATAGAGTGCAGCTGCTCTTTAAATCAATACTGAATCTTAAGTCAGCCTACTGTCAAGGTGAAGGCTGCTTGTGTGCAGGAAAGGGGATCTGCTGGTGGTTGTACACACACACACACACACACACACACACACACACACACACACACACACACACACACACACACACACACACACACACACACACACACACACACACACACACACACACACACACACACACACACACACACACACACACACACACACACACACACACACAGATAAGGTTATGTGCAGAAGTGGCTGGAGCTTGCTCCCAGGTGATGACACTAATGCTACAAAGCTCGATAAACAGAAACTGCGCAGGTTTGCTCACTTCCTGTGGCTCAGATTTATCAAGTCCAAGTCCAAACTTTCTAGAGACACTAGAAGACAATTTCACCTTCGCCTGCTCGCCACCCATGGCTCGATTTGCTGCTCTGGCTTGGTCAAGATGAGTCGATGAATCATTTTTCATCTTATCAATCATATCTGTGTGATATCTTTCCATCTTGTCTGCTGTGTGAGTCAACTCTCTATCACTGTCTGTTAGTGTTCATCCATCATCAAGAAGAGACCTTTACTTTATTCAGCGGAGCTGAGCAAAGGATTTAATCAAGACGTTTGCATCACTCTTAATTCTTTTCTGCTGTTTTCTAGCTAATAGAGTCGATAGCAAAGTCTCACTTGATTAACAAACAAAACTTTAAATGTATAAACTAGTGGATCCTGCCTAATTAAGCCATACAGGAAAACAGCTGACTGACAAATGAATGGAAAACAACAACACAAATTGTCTTTCCCAGTCTGAATGTCACACTGTTGCAGCTTTGTGGCCACACTCACTCAATACAAATACACCACCAGGAGTAGTCACGATCACATAGACTGGCAGGTAACTAATTCATGTGGAAGGTTTGGTGACTGTCATCCTGCGTCGTGAATCAGCATCGTATTGACCCATGAGAGGAAATCAAAGTCTGTTCATACAGATTTACTGCTCTCTGTGTGTTTATTTATCTACTCCTGTGCCACAAAGACAACGTGAGAAAAATCTGAGCGTTGATGGTCGAGTCAGCAACTAGAGTTGTGTTGTGATAACTGATGGACATAGAGACAAGCCGAAAACATGCCACTATGTAATATATCAAAGGGAAAGTTATTGTAGCCCACAACCATTCTTAAGAAGTAATTTGTTCTTAAAACCCATGGGTTTTTATGAAGATTCTGACATTCACCAACGTTTTCTTATCTGGGATTTAGCCCTTTTAAAATGATTAACTAATTTGCATAAATACACGATTTGAATATAATAATATAAATGACAATATCTGTAACATGTTCCATCACTCTTCAGCGTCAGATTTTAGGGTAAATGAAGGCTTCCATCAAATTGTATTCATTTTGAAAAAAAAAAAAAGATATGGCCAGTGTTTTTCTTTTGTTTCCAGTTACATTATCACCCAAATGTAACTATTTTAATTCATCTGGTGTGCTTTCTTTTCTGATTACAACATGATGGTCATCATTTCTGATGACAGCTCTGGCTGAACTAGTGATCAAATCTGATGTATTTGTTTGTTGTGTATAGTTTGTATGCACTTCTAACGCTCCTGAACATCATGTAACTGAATCAGCTGGTTCGGGTTTAAATTTGAGCAGCACTTCATCCACTTAAGAAGTACTTCAGTATTTCGGACTTGGCGTCCAGTGCTCTTGAAGAGTTTAATTTGGGCATTCTTGACGTCTCCCGACTTCTCTTTTCAATCGAATGCAACTCCTGTGTGTGTGTGTGCAATGTGCACATGGCCTTGCAGTCTCATGCCCTTATATGGGTATAAAAGGGGTATTTATGCCCATTAGGAAAAAAACATGCACAAGCTTCCAGTTTACAAGGGGCACTCAGCATTCATCAATTTTAGAACACAGGTGCGAATTATTCTGTTGTATAAGAACAGGTCATGAATCTGACGCAGGTTTTTCTAAGGAGCTTCCTTAAGAACACATTTAAGAA